>OY992530.1:234837580-235365067 GCA_963921185.1 Dasysyrphus tricinctus | reverse complement strand
ATCCCGTAAAGAATTAAGTTTGCTATCATATCTGCGCTGGAGTCTACGTCACTATCGAGGAAGCATAGTGACCAGTTAAAGTTCCTGAAGAAATCATTGAGACCGTCCCAGTTGCCTTTCTCGTATTGCCAAACGGTTATCTTGGGGGTTTTCTCTTTAACTGGGGTTTTTTGGCACGAGAAATTTGCAGATATGACACAATGGTCTGATGTGCCTAGAGGTGATAATACACTCACAGTGTATTTATCAGGGTCAGAGGTAAGAAACAAGTCTAGAGTGTTTCCGGATTGATCTGCAACGTCAGGGATTCGAGTTGGCTCGACAACAAGCTGAGTCAGTTGGTTTAACTCAGCGAAGACCTCAACATACCTTCCTTCGGGTGTTATCTGGCCCGAAAAGCGAAGCCACGAAGAATTGTGTACATTGAAATCACCCGCAATGACGATTTCAGTGTGAGGATAATGGGCAACAATTCTTTGGATGGAGTCGGACAGAGCATCAAACTCGTTAAAAGTTGAGTTTCTGTCTAAGTTTGGGCTTCTATAAATGAACTTAACTTTTACAAAAGTATGTTTGAGTTTGCAATACTAAGTGTAGATAACTATTATTAATGCAAATTTAGAATATCTTTGTACAACAGATTAGTAAAAAGTGATACCTAAGTAATAGAGTGCAATGCGGGGAACCTCCGACTAAGGTTGCCAACCGTACTTTTTTGACATATATTTAAACTAACTCTGCATTTCGGAATAAAACAAGTGACAAATTATAACGATTGATACCGAGCTCTAAATTTCGATATCACCATTTTGAACTTATTAGGAAAATGGGGAAAGAAAGGGTAAAGGAAAGGGGGGTAATTTTCGATAACCGAAAAAATAATTCAGACAGCCCGAACTGGGAATCGAACCCAGATCTTTTGGTTACGCGCCAAGAGCTCTACCAGTTAAGCTATCCGAGACACGTACTGGAATTATATTTCAGTCACCTGTCACCTGCTCGATATGCAGAGTTAGTTTAAAAATGTCATACAAGGCACCCCACGCTTTTAGAACAGTGACATTAATTTTCTCGTCAGTAATTTTATTCTCATGCTAGAATTTACATTGCAAAAAATATGATTTTATGCAAAAATAATGCAAATGGTAATATTTGTATAGTTTGCTTTTTGTTTTTTTTTTTTATTTTTTAATTGATAATTTTTATTTTTCAGAAAAAAATGGTGATTTGTGATTTTGACTCCGGAAATTTGTAATAAATTGAATATTCCAGAGTCGTTTGCAGTCTGCTCTAGCAATGGCTTTACTGTGGACACTCCAACTCCTTGTCCAATTCCCCGTCAAGTAGTAGTTTCGCCAGAATCTCCGATGACGGAAAATTTGAATACTGGTTCTCAGTCTCCAAAACCTAAATGGACAGTGGCAGCAACAAAAAGTTTGATTGGCACCTACAAGGACAAAATATGTTTGTTTGATTCCCAACTAAAAAATTATAGAGTATGGGAAAATTATATGCGAACAAATGGCCAAAGACATGTTTATTTTTGCTCCCTTGCAGGCCAGAAATAATAACCTATAAAAAGGACATATACAAAAAACAGATGGACTTAACATTACAGGCTCCGCACCAATCAGGTTTGATTATTTGGAAGAGCTTGAAGATTTTTTTAAATCACAATGTAACGCACATCTGCGTTGCTTCAAGTTCGAGAAGGAATGTTATTTCGTCGGGAAAAGCAAGCGAGGAATTGAGTGAGGTTGACAACATTGCGACAACGAACAAGGAATAGAAAACGTTCAGCCGAGCTTCCTGTAGAGGAGATTAAATTGATGAGAGAAGAGCGAAAAGAAAGGTGGGAGGAAAGAAAAATTTTAATGGGAACAGAGAAGGAAGAAAGAAAGGAGTTTCTCAATCAACAAATCAAAGAAGCCAGAGAAGGAAGGGAAGTGTTTAAATCCTTGATGGAAAAGTTGATTTGTAAGTTGGCTAAAAATAAAAAAAATTAAATTAAATTTAAAAAGTCCCTATAGTACAAGGAACACAGTTCAAATATATCTATACAGACATATAATTTCATTCAATGTAAGGAAAATCCCTATGCACACCTCCACGTGGTGGAGGGTGGGTAGCGCTAACGTGCAGGGGGACCGAATGGATGCCGGATAAGCAGACAACCCAGCAATGCTGGTCAGGGCACAAATTTGTCCTTGGGATGGTTAAAATCCCCCTTAAGGCGGATGAACTGCAGGTGGCGATTAACGGCATGATAGTCTGGTGGCGGAGGAGATTTTTTTGTTAAAAGGCCAACGGCAGCAGCAGGTAGCGTCTGTTACCCATATTGGGCGGCTACGAAAGGCGTCTGTTTTCAAATAGTGGGCGGCCTCGAGCAGTTATGTGTTTGACCATACAAAAGGCGAGTATGCCTGTCAAATCTAAGCTTATGTATGTTATTAATCGTATCTCGGAAAACACCATCCTTGTACAGTGATGGTAGATACGAGCAGGTTGAGCGTGAAATGCTTCGCCTAAAGATCAGTATCCTGGGCATAAGCGAAACTAAGTGGAGAGGAAGAGCCGAATACAGATCAGACACTGGACAGACGAGAATGCTGTATTCCGGGGAAGATGAATGAGAGGGTCGCCAAAGACTGCATGGTGTCAGGATTATAAATAAATAAATTGGGTGGCGCAACAGCTCATGTAGAACCAGGGCCTAGTGACTTACAACTCACAACCATTCCTGTGTGCGTGTTTGTTGGCAGGAATTTTATTTATTTATTTATTTATTATAATTCATCTACAAGCTTAGCTTAACAGACTTTTTAACATAAAGTAAAACAAATATAAATACAAAAATATCAGAAAAATAAGTTAAATTTATGCTGCATATATTAAAATTAATAACAATTTGTTTCAATTGAATGAATACGAATTAAATACAATGTTTTTGAAGTGGTCCCTTGAATAGCGCAAATCTAAAACAGAGTAAAATTTATTGAAAGATCTGATAGCCCTGCAGATAGGTTCATTCATCCCATAATTTGTTCGATGCTGTTGCTGAAATAGAAAATTTCGTTCCCTCAGTGACCTTGTAGGAGCATAAATGGGAATAAGACAAAGTAGTGAAGGGCAATTAATATGGTTACATAACACATCTCGAATAAATATTACTTCATGCGCGTTTCTTCTATCACTAAGAGGCAAAATACCAAGTAACTGGCATCTAGCGGAATAAGGAGGGGAAAAATCCCAACACATTTTCCTAAAAACATATTTGGTAAAACGTCTTTGTACGTTTTCTATGCGATCGGAATGTACTTTGTAGATATGATTCCATATTAAATCAGCATATTCAAGAATAGACCTAACCATTGCTACAAAAAGAGATACAAGGGTGTGGGGATCGGTGAATTCCTTACTGTTTCTTTTGATAAAACCCACAACTGAATTAGCTTTTGCTACGATATAACCGATGTGTGAGTTAAATGTCAATTTCGTATCAATAATTACACCAAGATCTTTAATTTGGTCGACTCTTTTTAACTGACATTGATTCAGGTTATAGTCAAAAATATACATAGCAGAGCTTCTAGAAAAAGTTAAGACATTGCATTTTTTTATATTAAGTTTGAGGCAGTTTTCATCACACCAATTCGAGAGATAGTTTAAATCATGCTGAACATATAAGCAATCTTTAGGTTGGTTTATTTTGAGAAATAGTTTTAGATCATCAGCGTATATCAAGCATTGACAAAACTTAATTCTTGACACTATGTCATCAATAAAAATAATGAACAACAGAGGTCCCAAATGACTTCCTTGGGGTACGCCAGATGTACAATTTATAGATCGAGATAATTTGTTTTCTATAGATACTCGCTGGGTTCTACCAATTAAGAACGAAGCAATCCAATTTAGCATTGCTGAGTGAAACCCAAAATGCTGAAGCTTCTTAAGATGAATACCATGGCTAACTGAGTCAAACGCCTTGCTGAAATCAGTGTATATAGAATCTACCTGTGACCCATTTTCAACGGCATTAGCAACATAAGATGTGAAAAGCGCAAGATTGGAGATTGTTGATCGACCAGTAATAAACCCGTGCTGATTTTCGGATAAATGTTCCTTAATTTGAAATTGTAATTTGGATTTAACAATCGATTCGAAAACTTTTGGTATTGAAGACAGTTTACATATACCTCTATAATTTTCTATGTTATTTTTTGATCCTGATTTAAAGATAGGGATTAAAAACGACTATTTCCATTCCTCAAGGAAAATTCCCGAACTAAGAGATTCATTGAAAATGATTAATAACGGCTTGGAGATTGTTTGAAAGCATTCTTTAAGAATTATGGCAGGTATTCCATCAACACCAGGCTTAGAATTTGGCTTCAGTTTGAAAAGCGCATTTTCAACATCAAGGATATCAAGTTTCATTAACCCGATATCAATCCGCGATGTTGTATCAACATTAATATTAATATGCGATATTGAATTTGAGTAGACAGATTCAAAAAATGAGGCAAAAAGATCCAGGGTTTGATCAACGTCATTTGACTCGATATCATTATAAAACATAGTTTTTGGTATTCCTACTGATTTCTTCTTATCACTTATGTATGACCAGAATGCTTTTGAATCATGTTTGAGTTTGCTTTCTGTATCAAAAATATAATTTCTGTACAGGAACTTGTTTAAAACCTCAAAATCTTTCCTATGAATGCGGAAAAGATTGTAGTCGATTGGGCTAAGGGTTTTTTTGTATTTAGCATGGGCTTTCGTTTTAATGTTTTTTAAGTGAACGAGCTCATTATTGTACCAAGGGGGCTTAGACAATTTTCTATTAGATAAGCATGGAACAAACCTAGGAAAAGAATTTTTTAAAATATTTGTAAAAGAAGAAAACATTTCTTGGATATTAAGGTATTTGAATTCATTCTCCCAATCAAAAATGCTTAGGAAATTATTAAGTCCCGAAAAATTTGATCTCGCGAAGTTGAAAACTTTCTCAGAGCAAAAAACAGGTTCCAAGAATGTATAACCCCTAATTTCTATCAAAATTTGATTGTGGTGAATAGAGTTATTTAACAATTGATAGGGCGCTTCAAAAACATCGGTTTTAAAATCATCATTACAGACAAAAACTAAATCTAAAATTTTTCGTAAAGAGTTTAAGATTGAATTTTTTTGTATAAAATTTAACGAAAATAGATAATCAATGAATTCGAACTCAACATTTTTTTTCATGTTACAAGGAATTAACATTTTTTCATTGTCAGACCAAGTCCAAACAATATCACTAAGATTAAAATCTCCAATTATACAAACATTGTTAGAAGCATTACATTTATTAAAAATATAATCTATATTCGTAGTATGATTAAGGTAAATATCCAGACCACTATTTGGAGGAACATAACTAACTAAAAAATATAAAGTTTGTGATGCTAGACTGATTGATACACATAATTGTTCGACATCAGGAATAGGCAAATCAATTTTATTACCCGCAAGAAATAAGCGAGTTGCTATTAAAACTCCACCTCCACGATCAGCAGCTGTTTTACATCGATCAACGCGAAAAACATTGTAAAGTTTGCTATCAAATATTTCAGTAGACAAGATTCCATCATACAGCCAGGTTTCGGTTATAATTATGACATCATATTCGGTATGACTCGAAGCATTATATATGTTATTCACTTTAGTTCTTAGACCGCTGGAATTATGGTAGTAAATTTTTAAGTGATTGTTCAAATTTCCAACAATACGATCAACGTTGCTCTCATTTTTCTGAGAACAAGAGGCTATACGTTTTTTGGAATGAAGATAAATGGGCGAATAATAATCCCAGCAGGCCAGAATTCCGCATTATAGATTGAATCAACAAAATCAATTGGTATACTCAATTTGAAGTTTGCGAATCTTGCACTACGTTCACTATCTTTGGGTTTGGTGAGTAAAAAGCAGGAAAAATCAGATGAGTTAGCATTCACATTCGATAAAATATATGATATTATTTCATCACAGGTAGTTTTTGGATGGAAATTCGAAATATGAAACCATTTTATTTTTCGCATTACCTTGATGTTTCCAAATTGCACTCTATTGCCAACAACACCTGGTGGATTCGTGAATCGTAAACCAGTAGCCAAATTAGTGTTTGAAGATGTACCAGCTTCATCATTGTAGGTGCCAGTTGGCAGTTCACCGGGATTGTTTGAGAGTGTGTCAACTCCAATGTTATTATTGTTAATTATTTTTGCAGGAACATGGTTATAAGATGATTGAATTACTGCAGCAGTAAGACCAATTGAATCACCATTCGGATTTGTTAAAATATCGTCACGTCCAATGGCAACGTTTATTGAATTAACAACATCCCCATATGCGATAGTAGCATTGGCAGCATTTGTCATATCTTGAAAAATAGCAGCACTTGCAATGCCAGCAGCAGCTGCGACACCTGCAGCACCTTCAACACCAGCAACACCAGCACCATCAGCAACATTAGCAACATCGGCAATATCAGCAACATCAGCAACATCAGCAACATCAGCAATATCAGCAACAACAGCAACATCAGCAGCATCAGCAGCATCAGCAACATCAGCAACAGCAGAAATATCAGCAACTACACCAACACCAGCAACAGCACCAACACCAGCAACTTCAGCAACATTTGAAACTCCAGAACCATCAACCACAACATCATCAATTTGAGAGTATTCCGCCGCAACATTCTCTTCAGCGCACGTAGCAGCAGCATTAGCACTAGCAGTAGATAATAAGTCAGAGTGCAGATTTGAGACATGAATAGCACCCACATCGGAATTATCTGTATTATCAGACAGAGAGTACGCACTATTAGTAATCAAGGAATCGCCAACTGCAACGGTTATCTCCGCAGCTTTTTCAATTGTCTCACTCTGATTACAAGAGTCGGAATTGATAAAAGCTTTAGCGTTTGATTTTGACGTAGAGGCCGCTTGTTTGGAAATAACTGCAGTGTTTTTGTTCTTACCACCAGACTTAAGAGCAAGAGAAAGTTTGTTGATTTTAGGTGGGAGGGGGGACAAAGAGTTTCGATTTTGGGCAGGGGAAAGGGAAACACTTTTTTCTTTAAGAAGCGCAAGCTTGTTTTTTTTAACTATTTGATCGTTGACATTTGGTTTGCTTTTAGAGCGGGTTGTAACGCGAGGGAAATTTGGTGCAGTAGGGTATTGAGAGGGATTAAGCTTTTCAAACTCACTTTTGTTTTCTAAGAAGAAAGAGAACAGATCTTTGATTTTAGGTATGCATGCCAAGATAGTCAATTGTTTGCACGCATCACACTTCCAAAACAAATTTTTATCTAAATTTAAAGCGGTTTTACTAGATTCACTCAATTCAAAGTTAAATATATTTAGGCAAATACCGCAACAAATCGAATTCATTTTAGAATTATTATCCATTTTTAAAAAAGAAGCAGAATAAACATTCGCACTGTATAAAAGCAATTACTGTCTTTGACAAAGGCTAGGACTAGACTGAATGGAGGGGACCTACAGTTTTTTGCCGAGTCCGAACGGCTAAATGAGAAGCACTTTTTCATGGCAAGTATACTCTTGGAGGATTTGTCAGTTCCTCGCAAGAATCGAATAAAACATTTCTGTTTTTAGGTGGCACGGCTGGGAATCGAACCCACTCCTTCGGCATGACAGTCCTACGCACTAACCATCAAGCCACGAGGTACTACGGTGTCAGGATTATGTTGAACGAAGAAGCGAGGCGTAGTTTGATCTCCTGGGGCGCCCATTTCTGCGAAATTAATGACAGCAAGGTTTCGTTCAAAAATTCGTAACGTCATAATTATTCAGTGCTACGCCCCAACAAATGAAGCGACCGTGGAAGACAAAACCGCGTTCTACACTCATCAAAAATCGGTTTACAGGAGTGTTCCGGGAGCCGACATCATAGTTGTTATGGGAGACCTCAATGCCCAAGTAGGTTCAGACAATTACGGACTGGAACGCGTGATGGGAAGAAATGGCTTGGGGTCACGGAATGAAAATGGTGACTTGCTTTATGACTTTTGTAACGCGAATCGTCTTGTGATAGGTAGGACTGTATTTAAGAACAGGACGTGTAGCAAAATTATCTGGGTGCATCCGGATGGTCAAACCGAAAACCAAATTGATCAGATCATGATTCAGCAGCGATGGAGGAAGTCAATGTGTGATGTCCGGAGTATAAGAAATGCCGACCACCATTTGGTTCTGATCAGTCTCAAACTACGAACCACTGCCGTACAAAGTCCAGCGCAGGATGCATCATGGAGCTCAAAATTCATTACAAATGATTTAAATGACCCCAAAATTATGTCGAAACTATTCTAACTAACTATAGGATTCAGTTAAGCAGAGTGCTGAAGTGCCCCAACTAAACGAGATGCGCAGGTCCGATAGGGGTATTGACATTGAACCCCCGTCAGAATCGGAAATCCAGACATCAATAAACCTTCTCAAAAACAACAAGGCAGCTGGACTGGACGGAAACCAGCACAATTCCTGAAAGCCGATCCTGTAAGAGCGGCTAGTATTTTGCATCCATTGATACAAAGCATTTGGGAAAACGAAAGCTATCCCAAGGACTGGAAGGATGGTGTGATTGTTAAGTTGCCAAAGAAAGGTGATCTTAAGAATTGCAACAATTGGAGTGGTATCACTTTTTTGTCCGTTTTCCCAAAACTAATGGCATGTTCGTGGATTTTGAGAAGGCCTTTCATCGAGTTAACCGAGAATCAATATGGAGATCGTTGCTTGGTAGAGGTATTCCGCCAAAAATTGTTGCCATTATTAAAGAGTCCTACAACAACGCAAGGTGTTTTGTTTTACACAATGGGCAGCTATCCGACTCCTTCGTAGTGCCACAGGGTGTGAGACAAGGGAATGTTCTATCGCCAATTCTCTTCCTGCTGGCGATGGACGATGTACTGACGGCCAGTGTTGGTATAGCTGAGCGACAAGGCATTCAATGGAGACCATTCGAAAGGCTCAGTCATTTAGACTATGCCGATGACATATGTCTACTGGCAAATAACATCAGTGGGCTGAACGGGATGTGCCAAACACTGCAAGAGAAGGGAGAGTCTAGTGGCCTAAGAATAAACAGCAAAAAGACAGAAATAATGCTCACAGGCCGCTTCACATATCAGCGTATTATTCTACACGAGACACCAGTGGAAGAAGTCGAAAAGTTTAACTACCTTGGCAGTATTGTTTCTGCAAATGGTGGTACAGATCTGGACGTTAAAAGTAGAATTAATGAGGCTCGTGCAGCCTTCGGTACTCTGTACCCAATCTGGAAATCAAGTCAAATCTCCTTATGCACTAAGTTGAGATTCTTCGAATCCAATGTCAAATCCGTGCTGTTATATGCTTGTGAAACCTGGAAAGTCACGTCTATCATTTCGAAGAAATTGCAGGCTTTTGTGAATCGCTGTCTTCGCTAAAGATTCGCTGGCCACAAATAATACCAAATGAGGAATAGTGGCGCACGACAAGTCAAGAGCGGCTGGACGTCGAAATAAGAAAGCGTAAATGGCGTTGGATTGGTCACACACTTAGGAAACCAAACGATGAAATTGCAAAGCAGTCCTTTGAATGGAATCCTCAGGATGCACGGCGGGTTGGAAGACCAAGAACCACATGGAAATCAACAGTTCTAGCTGAAGCAGACTCCCAGAGAAAGACGTGGCCAAAGTTAAAATATCTATCTGCAGACCGTGAAGGATGGAAACGATTTGTTGGCGCCCTATGCCCCAATCGGGGTTACAGGACTTGATGATGATGATGATGATTGTATGATGGGTATGAAGATTTTATTTTTTATTTATGGGGTTACATAATGCATATACATATGATGGGATAGCAAAACTTAGCCAAGAAGTTTTGATAAGATTTCCTCAGCTAAATTTCCTCCGAGGAAAACTTTCGAGGGCCTTGACTTAACTTTGCAAAACTTGGAATTTTTTTCAGACAAGATTATCTCTGCTCGATCGTTGTCATGATATTTTATTTTTTCAGCTTAAAGCTTAATACGGTTAAAGTTATCAATTTAAGTGAAAGTCCCCAAGTAGCAGAAACAAAGCAAAGTTTAATAAGGAACTTGATTGAACAAAGGTTTTATGCAAAACTAGTTTCAATGTAAAACTAGTTCTATAGGGGTTTCAAGTTGCAGGTTTTGAACATATTGGTATTATTCAAACAAAAATTGACATCTTGTAACGAAGCGTTACACTTTCCTTTCCCTCACACCGACCGACCTGCAATTAAACACCGACCCATCACGTATAAGTGTAATAAAATACACCACTCACCATCCACATCAGCTATCAACACCCTACATCTCCATTGAATCACCATAGACCAGTCATTAACCCACACCATCACCCTGCACAGCCGAACCACTAAATAACAATTCGACACACACCTGCCACCACCGTCACCGAATAACCAACAACCACAGTACACCAGATTGTATTGCATATACGATTGCAAGCAACAACAACAGCACACCGCACTATGTGAAGTCAACGTCATGTGATTTTTTCCATTCGCCTCATATTAGTTCACATTGTCTTGTGACTGAAAAATCATTATGAGGAGGTTGAAAATCCCAAAGAAGTGGAAGCTTATTGACTCATGTTAATTCCGATTCCGATTATCGATCAATCCGAATTATAAGAGACATAAAGGTTCCAGCTAATCTCGGTTTGTAGCAACGCTTGATAAGCTCAGGTTACTTTTCATGGTGCATTCGTGAACCATTTAAGGATAATCTTTTTGGCTTCAGCCGTTAAAAAAACAAAGTATTTGTTCCCTTGGGTTAGCCTTGGGCAGGAATCAGATTCCTTCCGTAAACTCCCTGCTTGCTCCTTCTGAGTGAGAGATTGGGCACCACAGTATTTGTTCCCTTGGGTTAGCCTTGGGCAGGAATCAGATTCCTTCCGTAAACTCCCTGCTTGCTCCTTCTGAGTGAGAGATTGGGCACCAAAGTATTTGTTCCCTTGGGTTCGCCTTGGGCAGGAATCAGATTCCTTCCGTAAACTCCCTGCTTGCTCCTTCTGAGTGAGAGATTGGGCACCAAAGTATTTGTTCCCTTGGGTTAGCCTTGGGCAGGAATCAGATTCCTTCCGTAAACTCCCTGCTTGCTCCTTCTGAGTGAGAGATTGGGCACCAAAGTATTTGTTCCCTTGGGTTAGCCTTGGGCAGGAATCAGATTCCTTCCGTAAACTCCCTGCTTGCTCCTTCTGAGTAAGAGATTGGGCACCAAAGTATTTGTTCCCTTGGGTTAGCCTTGGGCAGGAATCAGATTCCTACCGTAAACTCCCTGCTTGCTCCTTCTGAGTGAGAGATTGGGCACCAAAGTAAATTGTTCCCTTGGGTTAGCCTTGGGCAGGAATCAGATTCCTTCCGTAAACTCCCTGCTTGCTTCTTCTGAGTGAGAGATTGGGCACCAAAGTAATTGTTCCCTTGGGTTAGCCTTGGGCAGGAATCAGATTCCTACCGCAAACTCCCTGCTTGCTCCTTCTGAGTGAGAGATTGGGCACCAAAGTATTTGTTCCCTTGGGTTAGCCTTGGGCAGGAATCAGATTCCTACCGTAAACTCCCTGCTAGCTCCTTCTGAGCGAGAGATTGGGCACCAGAGTAATTGTTCCCTTGGGTTAGCCTTGGGCAGGGATCAGATTCCTACCGTATTTGTCCCTGGTTCACTTCTTCAAAGTGAATTGTGGGCCGAGTCTACTCCTGTAGCTCTACTGAACAAAGCTTAGTTGTATATGAAATACCGTGTTAATTATAGTAAGATTAAATACTATTGTAAGTTTGTAAGCCCCTTTTATTATAGTTATAAATAAAGAATAGAAATACTAAAACCGGTGACTATCTCGAGTTCTTTTACCTTCTTAACCCGAGTTTTACTTGCTTTCTTCGGGAATACCTTGGACTACGACGAGCTTACCTCAGCCTCGATAAAAAAGCATCACATTTTGGCGCCCGAACAGGGACATTTAGAAGGTTCAACCGAACTCCAACCGCCGACCGACCGAGAGTCTTTCAAAGGCAACACCGACCGCCGCCGCGCCGTTTCCGTTTCTCCGCTAAGCCCTTTGGAAGATTCTACCTAGACGACCGAGCTACCGCGATTCTTTGAAAACCCACCTGCCGCCGACCGACCGATAGTCTTTCAAAGGCAGCACCGACCACCGCCGTTACCGTTTCTCCGCTAAGCCCTTTGGAAGATTCTACCTAGACAATCGAGTTTCCGCGATTCTTCAAAAAGCCCACCTGCCGCCGACCGACCGATAGTCTTTCGAAGGCAACTCCGACCGCCACCGTTATCGTTTCTTCGTGAGGCCTTTTTGAAAGATTCTACCATACCCAGACCGCCGACTAACCGTTCAAAAAAACTTACCGACCGTCCGCCGACTACTTACCGCCGAACAGCAATTACCAGTTTTATCCGACAGCACCGACATGCCCGACTCCGAAATGGATAATATTCCATATAAAAATTTTGGATGCGTTTACTTCTTAAAGAAAGCCGAACTCATTGAAATTCTATCAACCAGAAAATTGGATACCAGTGGCAGCCTGAAAATTCTGCGACAACGATTAAGCCAACATTTCAAGGAGCACCGCACACATAAGTCCATTCAAAACTTATGCGAGGAATGGGAAGGCATCGTTGAGGAAAGGATCAATGCCGAACCATATGACGAAACCCATGCAGAGACGCAGCCGTTCAAGAGTCACATAAGCATCTCCGTTCCACAAGCACCGTCTTGGACGCCTCTGTTGTTTACTGCCCCAGAGGTAAGAAACCCGTCCGCCGAATCCGCACCGACTTACCGCACAACAAGCGGTCCTGCATCTCAACCAATCCCCTCGTATCAACAAGACACTGTGCCACCAAGAATACCGACAACGTTCAGCCGACTAACGTTAAGTTACAAGGCCGAAGTAATGAACACTGTCCGTAAATGGGGGCTGAAGTTTGATTCCTCCGGGAACCCTTTGGAGTTTTTGGAGAGAGTAACAGAGTTAACTCGGTGTTACAACATACCGCCTAATGACATGCTCTGCACGCTCCCCGAGTTGTTCCGAGGATCAGCATTGGAATGGCTGAGAATCTATGAAGATAATTTTTCCAAGTGGGATGATTTCCGTGAGGCCTTTATCCGATACTTCTTGCCCGCTAGGTATCTCCAAAAATTGGAAGATGAGATACTAAGGAAGCGACAAGGTCCACGTGAAAGAGCCAAAGATTATATTTTGGCAAAGCAATACCTCATAAGGCAGCACCCCAATATGACTGTAACCGAGAATTTGGATCGGATATTTGACAATATGAGACCAGAATATAGGTATTACATCCGCCGCCAGGACTTCACCACCGTAGATGAGCTAGCAACCTTGGCCGAAGAATTTGAGTATATTAAAAATGACGAACAGAAAATGCTCCCGAAAATGTCAGCAGCTACTCTTACCCAACCGTTTCCTCACCGTCTTCCAGTAGATGTTCCCTTCGACAGGCAAACCTATTGCTGGAATTATAAACAGAGAGGTCACCGTAAAGAGAGTTGCCAACGACCATTTCGACTCTTTTGCTCATTTTGCGGAAAGGACGAAACTCTGTCTAGGGATTGCCAATGCCACCGGAACCCGGTTGCATTTTCTAAAAGTCAGTCTGAGCAATATCCTCCATATTTTGTGGAAAACCAGGGTGAAAATGTTTTGTTTCGCCTAGTAATTCCCCGTATTCCTGACCAACCGCTTAAAAGCTCTGAAGAGATCCATAAAACTGAATTGCCGAAATTGGCCCAAACTACCGTGAGTTTAAATATACCGACCCACTCCACCGAACCCGTTTCAAGCAACACCATTGGCTTTGAAGATCCACCACACCGAACCCAACTTGAGGCCAAGGAACATAACACCACACAAAGAGAAAATTATCCAAGCACTGCCGATTCAGACCCTAGAAAGCTTCAACCTAAGCCAGTCTCCACTACAAACCAGCCAACCGCCGCAATGAGAAGTCCAGGGTCTACTCCCTGCAACGCTTTAACCAATTCCAGCGACAGGAACATGACTGCTTGCGAGCTGCAAGCAAACACCGTGAAGGACGCACTAGGACCAGTAGTACCGTCTAGGCTGCCTAACGACCCAGAGATTAAATCAGCACCAGGAGAAAATTCATCCGCGACCGATATTGGCATCCGTCAGAAGCAGGTATTCTATAAGGCACGGATACCGCCAGCCGAAGAAGATCAAGAAAGTGATAAAATAAAACATGAGCTTCTTTGCCTTCTTGTGCTCAGTGCTTTACCCTTACTTTGCTATATCCGTGACCGAATGCGCCGCTACCGTCTACAAAAACTCGTTAACATTTCGGCCATCTGGCAACGTCCCCGGAACCCATGGCCTCCCCCCGGAAACCTTGGCGATATTCCAGGCACCGTGCTTCGAAGCTGTTTGAGCCCTTCGAAACCAAATCCTTTTGAAATTGACTCCTGCCGACCTATTTACTAGTTACCCGTTTTTTTACCGAATAACACTTTTATTTTTAAGTCTATTAAAATTAATTGATCAATGAATTAATTTTTTTATTTTTTCTATCTCCGATAGATCTTAAGACGAGAAGGTTCTCGTCTTCCAAAGAAAGGGGGGTGTGTAACGAAGCGTTACACTTTCCTTTCCCTCACACCGACCGACCTGCAATTAAACACCGACCCATCACGTATTAGTGTAATAAAATACACCACTCACCATCCACATCAGCTATCAACACCCTACATCTCCATTGAATCACCATAGACCAGTCATTAACCCACACCATCACCCTGCACAGCCGAACCACTAAATAACAATTCGACACACACCTGCCACCACCGTCACCGAATAACCAACAACCACAGTACACCAGATTGTATTGCATATACGATTGCAAGCAACAACAACAGCACACCGCACTATGTGAAGTCAACGTCATGTGATTTTTTCCATTCGCCTCATATTAGTTCACATTGTCTTGTGACTGAAAAATCATTATGAGGAGGTTGAAAATCCCAAAGAAGTGGAAGCTTATTGACTCATGTTAATTCCGATTCCGATTATCGATCAATCCGAATTATAAGAGACATAAAGGTTCCAGCTAATCTCGGTTTGTAGCAACGCTTGATAAGCTCAGGTTACTTTTCATGGTGCATTCGTGAACCATTTAAGGATAATCTTTTTGGCTTCAGCCGTTAAAAAAACAAAGTATTTGTTCCCTTGGGTTAGCCTTGGGCAGGAATCAGATTCCTTCCGTAAACTCCCTGCTTGCTCCTTCTGAGTGAGAGATTGGGCACCACAGTATTTGTTCCCTTGGGTTAGCCTTGGGCAGGAATCAGATTCCTTCCGTAAACTCCCTGCTTGCTCCTTCTGAGTGAGAGATTGGGCACCAAAGTATTTGTTCCCTTGGGTTCGCCTTGGGCAGGAATCAGATTCCTTCCGTAAACTCCCTGCTTGCTCCTTCTGAGTGAGAGATTGGGCACCAAAGTATTTGTTCCCTTGGGTTAGCCTTGGGCAGGAATCAGATTCCTTCCGTAAACTCCCTGCTTGCTCCTTCTGAGTGAGAGATTGGGCACCAAAGTATTTGTTCCCTTGGGTTAGCCTTGGGCAGGAATCAGATTCCTTCCGTAAACTCCCTGCTTGCTCCTTCTGAGTAAGAGATTGGGCACCAAAGTATTTGTTCCCTTGGGTTAGCCTTGGGCAGGAATCAGATTCCTACCGTAAACTCCCTGCTTGCTCCTTCTGAGTGAGAGATTGGGCACCAAAGTAAATTGTTCCCTTGGGTTAGCCTTGGGCAGGAATCAGATTCCTTCCGTAAACTCCCTGCTTGCTTCTTCTGAGTGAGAGATTGGGCACCAAAGTAATTGTTCCCTTGGGTTAGCCTTGGGCAGGAATCAGATTCCTACCGCAAACTCCCTGCTTGCTCCTTCTGAGTGAGAGATTGGGCACCAAAGTATTTGTTCCCTTGGGTTAGCCTTGGGCAGGAATCAGATTCCTACCGTAAACTCCCTGCTAGCTCCTTCTGAGCGAGAGATTGGGCACCAGAGTAATTGTTCCCTTGGGTTAGCCTTGGGCAGGGATCAGATTCCTACCGTATTTGTCCCTGGTTCACTTCTTCAAAGTGAATTGTGGGCCGAGTCTACTCCTGTAGCTCTACTGAACAAAGCTTAGTTGTATATGAAATACCGTGTTAATTATAGTAAGATTAAATACTATTGTAAGTTTGTAAGCCCCTTTTATTATAGTTATAAATAAAGAATAGAAATACTAAAACCGGTGACTATCTCGAGTTCTTTTACCTTCTTAACCCGAGTTTTACTTGCTTTCTTCGGGAATACCTTGGACTACGACGAGCTTACCTCAGCCTCGATAAAAAAGCATCACAATCTTAAACTCTGATTTCGATTTTTAGATGTCAATTTTTGTTTGAATAATACCAATATGTTCAAAACCTGCAACTCGAAACCCCTTTAGAACTAGTTTTACATTGAAACTAGTTTTGAATCGTGTCAATAATAGGTCTGTAAGTGTTTTTGAACAAAGTGATATATTTAATAAATATTTCTAACAAATACACTGCTCATGTGAAACGAAATGGAAAAATATTCGTTAAAAGTTGCACAAATTCAAAAAATTTTAACAAGAAAATTACCTAAAGAAAAAAATAAGAATAAATACGAAAAAACACAATCGTCACTTTTTCGCACACAATAAATGGTCTGAGCTAATTGTGTAGACTTCCCCGAACAATGTGCTACAATTGTCAATTTCACTCGTCGAACAGCGTACTGTAGAACGAAAAGAAGAACTAATTTTTTGTTAATGATTTCGTTGTGTCATTTCTGGATGGGATTTATCGTTTCGCATTAGCAGCGTACTAGACTTTAATCAGAATTGTAATCAGCGTTGCCGATGTGGCATGATCGTGCTATTTTGACACGGAAATTTTCTCGTGGCACGGTGGCACTAAAAGTTTCAATATGGCACGTTTTTTTTATTTTCATTATCTTACATAAATTTAAACTCATAGTATAAACACAGTGTCAATATTCATCAAAAGAACTGGACGTGTCTACTTTATTCTAACTCATAGGGTCGTATGCTAAAAGATGAGCAAGATCTCTGAGTCCGAGTTAACGAGCTTGAACTCACATGTGAGATCGATCGAGCAGAGCCGAACTCGGACTCGATTTTATATGCAAAAAAATGAGTTCGCTCTGAACAGCTCTAACTCGATGAATATGAGATCGATCTCAAAGCTCTTCGTCTTAAATAGTTGTGACTGTTAATTTTGTGCAGTGCGTAGAAGAAGAAAAAACATACATTTCTCTGAACGCGGAAACGAAAAATTGGTGTTTAAAATTCAGTTGGATTATGTTCGTAAGCTTTTGCGAGTACTAGGGGTTTAAGCAATGAAATGAGATGCTAAATGTATGTATGTTTATAAAAACCGATTTCGTGTATACACAAACGGAAAAAAAAATATTGAAAAAGTGGTCAGTATGAAATTGCGATAATCAAAAAAATGAAGAAAACAAAATTTAAATACAAATTTTTAAGTGTATTTTGACATGAAACAAAAAACAACCTACTGCTTAATTTTTCTAGTTTTTACTTTTGTTTGCAAATAATTTTTTTGTGCAAGGCAAATATTTTCTATTTTTTATTTTCTTAAAGGTTTGAATTTCTTTTGAATTTAAATTTTTGAGTCAATTGAATGTATAAGTCATGTAACATGTTTTTTCAGCTTCACTTAACTTTATTTTGTGTTGGTGTACAATTTTCTTTTGCCTGAGATATCAGGCTTAAACTGAAGGAGATACCTTAGTCTTTGGTCACTAATATTTAAGCAAATAGTGACAAAATACAACATTGAAGGGCGGCTCTAAAAACTGGAATATTCTAAACTCTAAAGGAATCTTAGAGGATTTTATGGATTTTCTTTCGCCGTTTAGAAAATCGCAAAAAAACAACTTTTGTGATTGTCTCTTGGTTATTTGTTTACCTCTTTGCAAATATCTATAGAATTATTACCTGATGGTGTTGCAGACTTTCATATTAATATACATTAAATATTCCTTTAAGTTTTGATGTTAATTTATTGAACGGGTTTTCAATTTATTTTTACTCTTATTTTCTAACGGTAAAATGTAAAAACATAATCCTATACAATTTCAAAAGGTTTTTTTTAGAATAGCTACGTAGGAGGCACTCATTCGAGTTTGAGTTTTGTATGTTGTCATTATTTGCTGAAATATTAGTGATCAAATATAAAAAAAAACCAAGGAATAGAAAATTTGAGCAATAACGGTAACTACATACTTAAAAAAATATTTGCCAACAATCCTCTGTACAGGAAACATGAAACCGCAAAATGATTTTTCTTTCACCACAATACGGCCACCTACAACCAAAATACAGCTCTTCAAAAATCACTAAACAAAATTGAAAAATATCTTGTTCCCTTTTTTTGACAAGAGTAGGTAGATGCATAACATTCCAATTTCCAATCTCCAATTTTTATAAACTTAATTTGTAACAAAATTAAGCTGAAATTCTGGTATCTTGACGGTTGTATATGAGCTGAGTAAGAGAAAACCCATGCTCAATCATTTGTGAGATCGATCTCACGGAATCAACTGTTTTCTCACCTTTTTGCATAGCATACCGAGTTCTATCTCATAAGAGCTTTCAAAGTGAGATCGAACTCATCACTGTGAGATTGAACTCACCACATGAGATCTAACTCGGTCAGTAACTTTTTTTTTGCATACGAAGCTAAGAAAGTTCTCAAAAAAGTGAGAAAACAGCTTGAACTCATCTTTTTGCATATGACCCATAGTATGAACACACTTATTTCATTACAATGTAGTAGAGCGTAGATCTTTCAATATTCAGTTGTCATACAAAGCTTTATTAAACTCTTTATATTTTTAAATAATAATAATACTCATAATGTGATGTGAAATAGGTAGTTATGAACTTGCCAAAAACTCCTGTTTCTGGACAATGCCTACACGAATAGAGGAAGTGATTTTTGTTTTTGTAATAGTATTGAATTAAAATTTATTTTTAAAGAACAAATTGAGTTTTTTTTTCATATGGCACGAAAATTTCATAAATGGCACGTTTTTGTCAAAAAATGTGGCACGAAATTTTTTGTTTGGCGGCAACGCTGATTGTAATCCCTCAGTGGGCTAAGTTCCCTGGTTCTTATTTCTCTGCTATAGAATTCTCGTTTTCAATTCACCGCAGATTGCTCTTGATTTTTTATTGTTGTTGTTGGTAAATCTTTTAATAACACAACACTCTACGAACCGTGCAATTATTGAAAGCACATCACCAGACAGAACGCTCATGAACGAGATGATTTCACCAAAACGATTCAGAAACCACAGAATTAAAAAGATATCGCATCTAAATAGTAAAAACAAATATGATCACTTTACCATAATTTATATTGTCTCAAAGCAACTAACTGATATCGGGAAGTTTATAAGCGACTCTTAAACTTGCTCCGTATGCGTATGAAATGAAACATATTAAGTGTTTTTTCCTTTCTAACAAATGGATTTAAAATATAAATTATAAACATACTGATAAAGGAAACATTCACCCTTCTTTGATAGTTGTTTCAGTTGTATTCGAGTTAACATCCTACACAACGACCTTGAATGCAACCATATTATTTTTAAGTATTTAACCGGTAAATTTCCTACATTCTTAAGTCGTAATTTAAAATATTAATCATCACAACTTCTTACACGCAAACGATGCTAATCAAAGATATAAACAAAATTAAAAAACCGTGACAAAACATACAATTCTTCAATTCAACCGACTCCGCATTCATAATTTATTTAAATGAGCAATCAAATTTAGTAGTTATAAATGAGCATCAACCAGAAGATGTTTGTTTGCACCAAACCTGAAACCCAGAAACCAAACCAGTTTAAATGTGACGTTAAACAATTCATTATTCATAAAGTGTAGTTTTGAATTCATGCGCGAACGAAGACCTGCTCTCCATGATGTTTTAAAGAGCTGCTATTTTACATTTTGATCATTCTTAGCCGCGTGGATGTTAATTAGCAATTAAATGCTTTTGACGCGTACGCTTCTCGGAGCGTTAAGTATTAGCTTTACATCAGCTTCTAAATCAAATCCCTTTGAAGCTTAAACTATGCACCACATAATAAAATGTATGTTTTGGACGTAACTATTTAAATTTAACCGGCTGCCGGTTTTGATAAACGTTTTATGTCAAGTTTGCTATGATACAAAAAAACTTGTTTATACTAATTATTCTGCTATAAAAACTGGATAGATTAGAAAAAGCGTGCTCATAGACTTGTCACGCCGGCCGGGCATCGCTTTGGGGCAATGTTCAGCATGAAAACTCGTTTAATAGATCACATTATTTATATATTTATATTGTTGTATGTATTAGGTATGTGTGTACATATCTTTTAAGCTATTTTGAATCCATACTGACTCTAACATACAACATTTGGAAAGCAGTTTGATTTTCAAACTTAAATGGTATTGAAGGTCAAGTTTAAGCAAAAAAGAATGGAAAGTGGTAGAAAAGTTCGAAGGTGATAATTTACAGGAAATAAGTGAGTTTGATTTCTAATCCTTTCTTTTTTTCATAAAAAGCAAAAGAACAAACGAAAACTGTCTAAGTTGGTTGAGGTCCTCTTCCACTAGCGTGCGCCACCTTTTACGCTGTCCACCTCTACTGCGCTGTCCCACGGGGTTGGATTCAAAGACGTTTCGGGTTGGATCATTGGTGTCCATTCGCTCTAGTTGAACCAGCCATCTCAGTCGTTGGCTTTTCACTTTTGTGACTAGGTTGGTGTCGCTGAACAGCCCATACAGTTCGTTGTTGTATCTTCTTCTCCATTCCCTATCTATGCAGACGGGACCAAAAATCACCCGGAGAATTTTCCTCTCAAAACAGCCTAACACGTTCTCATCCACCGTTAACAGTGGGCATGCCTCTGCACCATACATCAGGACCGGGATGATAAGCGTCTTATACAGGGATAGTTTAGTTGCTCGAAATAGGGCTTTGCTTCTCAATTGCCTTCTTAGCCCAAAGAAACAGCGATTAACAAGAGTAATTCTTCGTTTGATCTCAGCACCACTGGTATCGTTCGGTGAGTTTATAGCGGATCCTAGGTAGACAAAGTCTCTGACCATCTCGCAATTATAACTGTCTATAGTGACGTTCTGTCCGAGACGTCGATGTTGGGTGCCCTTTCTTGTTGACAGCATATATTTCTTTTTGCTTTCATTCACCGTTAACCCCAGCTTCTTGGCTTCCTTCTCAATACTCACAAAAGCACCACTGATGAACCCATTTTATTGGCCAAACCGAAATAGCAGCGGTTCGCTAGGGTTATTCTTCTTCGGATTTCCACTAAGGTGTCGTTCGTGGAATTGATGTTTGCTCCGAGGAAGGTGAACTCTTTGACGTACTCGAAATAACTGCTGCCAATAGTGACGTATAGCATTATACTTTTTTTTGTCCTCATTCACTTCAAGACCAACGCGTTTTGCCTGTTCCTCAATAGCTGCGAATGCTTCAAATACAGTTCGTTTGGAGCAGCCGATTTAATGTCGTCCGCATAGCCAAGAAATGTTGAAGATAGTGCCTTTCAGGTAAACACCACTCTTCCGCACTATCTGCTCCAGGGCTTTGTTGAAGAAATCACATATGATAGCACATCACCTTGTCTGAAACCTGTAGACGTCTAGAATAGCTCGGAGGAGTTTTTACCCATTCGCACATTACATCGCGGAACGTCATGCGGCAAAGTATGATCAGTTTTTTTTCGGAATCCCGAGTTCCGACATCGCCATATAGAAGGTCTTGGCGACTTATGCTACTTTGAAGTCGAAGAAAAGATGGTGGGTCTCGACCATCCGCAGGTAGGACATCCGAGCTGTCGGATTTGTTGTTCTTAAGATTGTGCATGGCTTTATTAACCTCTTCAGTACCGGGTGCTGGCCAGCGTTGCCCCCCTACTACAGTTGTAGTGTTTTTACTACATTTTATTTTTCCAAAAAGTCACTACGTACAATCCTTAAATATTCACAAAACACTACAATTTTAGAATTACAAAAAAAAATATTTATAAAATCTAAAAAAAAAATTGATATTGTTTGGAATAAAATATCTGTAAAAGTATCATTGGAAATTGGGTGAAATATTAAATTATGATTTGCTTTATAAACCGCAAAAAAACAGTGAACTCCACTTCGTGTGGCTTAAATGCTAAGTGAGAATTACGTTTTTTAGATTATAAACGAGTCAAATCCACTTTATATTTAAACACTTCCATTAAAGCCAAAGCCTGATTTTAATTTTTTAGTATGACACCTGTCACATTTCTTCTTAGGAACTGCCATTGATTTAGGTTGGTTTAACTTTAATTTGTTAAAAAAAAATGGTCTAAGCGCATGTGTTATTAGTTAAGGAATAGTTAGAAAACTGCATCAAAGTTAAAAAATTGTTAGTTAGTGTCATGTTTATGGCCTTAAAATAGTCTGTTTATAATTTTGCGCTACTAATTTTATAGATATGATAAAAACTATTGTAATTTTGAGGTGATTTTATAGTTACACAGGTTACTAAATTAAGAGTTTTGAATTATTTTATGTTATTTTTATCTAAAATACTAATTCAGTTAGTGTATTTTTTACGTTTACGAGTAAACTAAGTCCGCCACGCTCACGCTACATTTTCAACCAGTTGGGGGGGCAACACTGGTGCTGGCTGGAATGGATCTTCATTGACTGGTCTCATGCTTCTTTGTTTCCCTGTCGCCTCCTGTACATAATGCCCATTAAGAAGCATTCACAGATTCCATGAAGTCGGAGGGGGTGTTTTACTTGTTGATTTATTACATGTAGCCCAGGAAAAATGTACTTTCGCTGCGGAAAAATTCCAAGTGAAGATTTTTGAATGCAATTATCTTTATTTGTGCCAAAGGAATACGCATGCGAAAGTCTACAAACGAAACTGGCTTGCGTTAAAAGTTATTCAAGGTTAAATGTCGAAAATACCGGTTTTCCACGTATAACTTTGAAACGGTACATGGTATTAAAAAGTAATGCATACAAAACTTGTAGATAATATGATTATCTACAAGAAATATACTTTTTTTCTCTGACTGATGGTTAAGAAGATATCGGCGTTTCAAAAAACGTAAATTGACGAAAATATCCCTTTTTTGGGTATAACTCAGAAATGGTGAGTATTATTGAAAACATTTATAGACAAAGTTTGTATACTATGTTACCTTCTATTAAAAGTTGCCTCCAAAAGTGACCTCCTAACCAGGCCAAAGGTCCGAATATTTGTTCCGGGCCCGACAATTACGAAGGAAATGTTGGCGAATCTCCTCAGAGTCCAAAACCCTAACCTTCCAAGTGATGATTGGCAGGTTCTGAAAATGGAAGCGCCTACGAAAGCAGGCCAAGAAGCCACGGTCATGCTAAACCATGAGACTATGGCAATGCTTCCATCAAAAGGCTACAAATTAAGAGTTGGCATTAACGAGGTTAGGGTGCGACCGGTAACGGTAGCCAACTTACAAAAGAAAAGCAACAATGATGATGAAAGTGCTACAAATAAATCTGCAGCACAGTAAGTTGGCCTCTGCCACCTTAACCTCTTTTATGTCAAAAGAGAACATCGATATAGCCCTTGTACAAGAGCCCTGGGTCAACAGTGGCAATATCTGTGGACTTAGGTCTAATGATTACATCCTGTACTTTAAGAAAGGGCCTACAGAAGGTAATTATCGTGCATGTATAGTGGCGAAAAAAATCATAAATCTTTTCCTCTTATCCACCCATTGTAGCGCAGACATGACGACGGTGAAGTGCGAGAGAAAAGGGGCCCCGCCCCTTATCTTAGCCTCCATTTATATGCCAGGTGACACACCGGGCCCTCCGCCGTCGGATGCTTTTGATGAACTGGTAGCAGCAACAGGTAATAACGGGTGGGATCTCCTGGTAGGTTGCGATGCAAATGCTCATCATATACAGTGGGGCAGTACGGATACAAATGCAAGAGGTGAGTCACTTTTTGAATACATTATTAAGAAAAATATTTTGATATTAAATAGAGGAAATGAACCAACCTTCATTACCAAAAATAGAAAAGAGGTGCTTGATGTGACACTTTCCTCAAATTCTGATTCTATTGCAATCAGTAACTGGAAAGTCTCAAGTAATGTTACATTCTCGGACCATAGGATGATAACATTCCAAATAGAGCACAGAATAGAAGATCCAAAGCCCTATAGAAACCCTAGGAAAACAAACTGGGAAGCCTTTAATATAAGACTGGGCCTATCACTGGGCCATTTTGACAACTCGACTATATTAGACTGCGAGGACATGATTGAAAAACGTGTCAATGAACTTACGTCAGCTATTGCTAACGCTTATGAAAGTTCTTGCCCCATAGTCCAAAGGAAAGGCAAGCTCAACCCAGTGTGGTGGTCCAAAGAGCTGGCTATCCTAAGGACAAACTCCAGGAGGCTTTATAACAGAGCTAAATATAGCAATGCATCTGCTGATTGGGATCTTTTCAAGATCAGCAAAAGTGAATATAAAAGAAATACTATTTATGCAAAAAGAGCAGCCTGGCGTAAATTTTGTACAGACATTGAGTCTACAAATGACGCTGCAAGGCTCAGGAAAGTCATGTCAAAGGTCCACACTCCCCCGGGATTTCTTAAAAGACCGGATGATACCTGGACTGACTCCTGCTCCGAAACTCTCGAGTCACTTATGAGCACTCATTTCCCAGGGTGTATTTTTGATGTATCCCCCATGGATAGAGGCCCTACCATAAGTGAGCTCTCCAATATAAGTAATCAAATAGTAGATAGTAGGAAGGTGGCCTGGGCCATAGATTCTTTCTCAGGATACAAGTCTGCAGGTCCCGATGGAATAATGCCAATTATGATCCAAAGCTCTAAGGACTTGATCGTACCGATTCTGGTGGAAATATTCAGGGGATGTTTAAATATCACCTATATTCCATCTAGTTGGAGAGAAGTGAACGTCATTTTCATTCCGAAAGCTGGCAAGCACACCCACACCGAACCGAAAGATTTCAGACCAATTAGTCTATCCTCCTTTCTTCTAAAGACCTTAGAAAGGCTAATAGAAACGCACATTCGCCTAAAGCTAAATGATAGTGTTCTCTCTCAGGCCCAACATGCATATATGAAGGCCAAATCTGTTGAGACGGCGCTCCATGAAGTGGTCGGCACGATTGAGAAATCAATCCATCTCAAAGAATTCACCTTGGGTGCATTCCTTGACATAGAAGGGGCCTTTAACAATGTCGAAAATTACGCTATTCGACAAGCCCTAGACTCCATCAGCATCGATCCGATGCTATCAAACTGGATTGATTCCATGCTTCAAACTAGAATTGTAAATGCAGAAATGGGTGGTAGCAAGCTAAAAGTCAGGACGTGTAGGGGTACGCCACAGGGGGGGGTCCTCTCTCCCCTGCTCTGGCTTCTGGTCGTAAATAGGATCTTAGTTGAACTAGATCTAACCGGTATCAGAGTCGTAGCTTATGCTGATGACATCGTGTTAATGGTCTCAGGAAAATTCGTTCCCACACTGTGCGACCTCCTACAAACCGCCCTTGACAAGCTCAGTAATTGGGCCAGTAGCTGCGGACTTAATGTCAACCCTCTTAAGACAGAACTGGTTTTGTTTACGAGGAAACGTAACATCCCAAGTATAAACCCTCCCACCATTAATGGGACACCGCTCCATATCACTGGCACGGCTAAATATCTTGGTTTAGTTATCGATCGAAAACTAAACTGGAAAGAAAACATCAAAGAAAGAGAAAAGAAAGCTGCAATAGCTTTCTATACCTGTAGTAGAATTTTTGGAAAGAGATGGGGACCCAGCCCCAAAATCATTCATTGGATGTACACAGCCATTACAAGGCCTATTCTTACGTATGCATGTTTGGTTTGGTGGCCAGCCTTGGATAAGGCAACCAATCTTAAAACCATGACTTAAATTCAGAGAATGGCGTGTATTGGCACATCTAGTGCCATTAAAACTACACCGACCGCAGCCCTAGAAACATTCCTTTCACTAGCCCCACTAGATCTATTTACGAAAGAGTTGGCGGCCAAAAGTGCCTTACGACTCAAAGAGTGTAAGAATTGGAAACGGGGCCACTGTGGACACAGAACCATAATGAACTACACTGACATAGACATTCAAACGGACTACATTTCACCGTACATAGATTTTAACCCAGTTGTTCCAGATTTCCCAACAAGAGAACTCTGGAAGGAAAACCGGGTCTTAAACGAAAATCATGTTTCGGTTTTTACGGACGGTTCAAAAACGGAAGCTGGGGTAGGGTCAGGTATCTTCTCAGTAAACCCACCCTTAAACAAATCTATAAAGCTCCCAAACTTTTGCAGTGTTTTCCAAGCGGAAGTGCTAGCAGTTTGCGAGGCTGCAAAATATCTTTCCACATGTGGACTGATAAATAAAAACATTGACATCTTCATAGACAGCCAGGCGGCAATTAAGGCCATTTCATCAATTGTCACAAAGTCAAATCTGGTTGATCGTTGCCGTAGTGAGTTGAGATTGCTCGGTGAATCAAACTCAGTCACCCTTCGATGGGTCCCGGGACATAGTGACATTTATGGTAATGAAATGGCAGATGTACTGGCCAAAAACGGTTCATCGCTTGAGCCGAGCCAATCTGTACCCTGGGTACTTAAGCCACTGGAACAGGAAAAAAATAGAATTCATCAAAGCTTCCTCAAGGCCGCTAACGACAGATGGTCAGGAATTGACACGTGTCGGGTTTCGAGGAATCTTTGGCCAGATATTTCCAAAGAAAAAACAAGGTATTTACTTAAGCTAAGCAGACCTCAACTGTCTCTCTTGGTTGGAATCCTAACGGGTCACAACTCAATGGGAACCCACATGGCCAGAATGGGCATCAGCTCATCTGATCTTTGTAGAGGGTGTCAGGACGAAGAGGTGGAGGGGGGCTCATCCCACTTCCTCTGTGAATGCCTCAGCCTAGCCAGAACTAGAAAATCAGCCCTCGGAGAATATTTTTTCGATGAACTGGGCGACGTCTCATTTTTGCCACTTTAAAGCATCCTCAAATTCATTCAGAATTCAGGATGGTTCAGGGAGGCACCCCCTTCCTGTAACTCCCACTAACTCCCTCCCCTTACCCTTATTTACCTACATCTTACATATCCTGGGGAGCGCAATGGATCCATTGAGATCCGAGTGAGGTGATGTGGGCCACCACATCACCACCCCTTCTAACCTAACCTAACCTAAACCTACCTTCTATTAAAAGAAAAAATTAAATTTTTTCTAAGAGTAATAATTTTAAAGATATAATTATTTGAAAAATTTCGTCAAAAACCTGAAATTCCAGACTTTTGCTTTTAAATCTTAAATAACGAAATTTTCATAAAATAATTTATGTTCAGCTTATAGACTATAATGTAATCTACGAAAAATACTAACACACTTTTTTCCACACGAGTGACCAGTAACAAGATATTGCTACGTTAAAAGGTTTAGTATTGAAAATAAGGATTTTTCGCTTACCACTCTTAAACGGTATGTTAGAAATTTTATTTTTACACAGTTTGTAGGTTATTTACCCTTCTACAAGAAAATAAAAAAAAATTTTTTGTTTGCGGTTATTTAAAAGATGTAATATTTTATATAAAATGCACAAAAGTCAAAAATAACGGTATTTTGCGGTTTTCTCTTAAATGGTGAAGTTTTTGAAAAATAATTTATACTTTTTGTATAAACCATAATATTCTCTATAAGAACTCTTATGAAGACTTTTTCGATATAAGGCCCCAATAAAAAGATATTGAGACTTCAAAAAGTATCAATTTTCGAAAATGCTGGTTTTTCCTGCCCAAAATGATTCGCAAAGCGATATAAAATAATAATAGGGTTTCTTAGAGAGACATAGTACAAACATTTTTTCATACTGAGGGGGGGGTCTACCTCCCCCCAATTAACCGGGAGGAGCAATTTTCTGAAAATAGTACTAAAATTAAAAAAAAAAATTAAACAAATGGCAACACTTAAAATAAAGTACTATATTTTTTTTGAGATTTTCCAGTTTGTTCTTTACTTGATTTCTCAAAATTAGTTATTCCTGCCAATAGTTTTCGAAAAAAATACCTTCAAACCCAACATTGAAAAAAAACTGAAAAATATTATATAGGTACTGTTCTTTTTTCAAAATATGAAATCAGGAATTATGTTAGTTTCTATTATACACTTTTCCTGTAATTTTTAAATGAACACTGAAAACCAGATGGTTTTATGCCATCTAGTTTTCGAGAAAATTGTAAACTAAGAAAACTATTTTTTTATTATATGTTTTTTTTGGTAGTATATCTAGGAAAAATGCATTACCACCTCGGGAAAATTCCAAGTTAAAATTTTTAAGCGCAATTATCTTTGAATTACCATAAAGAATACTCGTGCAAAAGTCTACACACGAATCTGGCATGCGCTTAAAGTTATTCAAGGTCAAACGCCAGCAGAATCTTCTTTTAGAGCATAACCTTTTATTTTGGGTAGTATCAAGGAAAAAATTCATTTCCACTTGAGGAAAATTCCAAGCTAAGTTTTTTAAACGCAATTATCTTTAAATTACCATTAAGAATAATCGTGCAAAAGTCTACACACGAATCTGGCTTGCGCTAAAAGTTATTCAAGGTCAAACGCCAGCAGAATCTTCTTTTAGGGCATAACCTTTTTTTTTTGGATAGTATCAAGGAAAAAATTCATTTCCACTTGAGGAAAACTCCAAGTTAAATTTTTTAAACGCAATTATCTATAAATTACCAAAATGAATACTCGTGCAAAAGTCTACACACGAATCTGGCATGCATAAAAAGTTATTCAGGGTCAAATGTCAGAAATATATTTTTATATGTAAAGTGCATTTGTTTCCACACCACCTTTGAGGTAAAATGCATGGCGCGTTTTTTTTTAACATGGATCCCCTTCAGGCCTATACCATTCGTAAGGATTTATGAAAGCCTTATTATTCTTCCTCATCTTCGCTTTCTTGTTCTGCTTCCCTTACTTCTTCATTATTATTGCATAAAAGCAAGTTGGATATTGTTTCCAAAGGATCTATTTCAGTGCCATTTACTTCTGGCTCTATATCATCATCGTCAGAGGTAGAATTTAGACAAGACTGACCACGACAAAAACCACAAACAACAGAGCATTGTAGTCCTAGTTTTCTGCATCCCCAATTTGAGCTGCAACCTTTTGTGCAGTTGCAGAAAATTGAATTTAGGAGTTGGAATTTTCCTCATGTGGATGAATTTTTTCCTCGATACTATCCAAAAAAAAAAGGTTATGCTCTAAAAGAAGATTCTGCTGGCGTTTGACCTTGAATAACCTTAAGCGCATGCCAGATTCGTGTGTAGACTTTTGCACGAGTATTCTTTATGGTAATTCAAAGATAATTGCGCTTAAAAATTTTAACTTGGAATTGTGCCGAGGTTGTAATGCATTTTTCCTAGATATACTACCAAAAAAAACATATAATAAAAAAATAGTTTTCTTAGTTTACAATTTTCTCGAAAACTAGATGGCATAAAACCATCTGGTTTTCAGTGTTCATTTAAAAATTACAGGAAAAGTGTATAATAGAAACTAACATAATTCCTGATTTCATATTTTGAAAAAAGAACAGTACCTACATATATAATTTTTTTTCAGTTTTTTTTTTTTAATGTTGGGTTTGAAGGTATTTTTTTCGAAAACTATTGGCAGGAATAGCTTATTTTGAAAAAATAATTAAAGAACAAACTTGAAAATCTCAAAAAAAATATAGATCTTTATTTTAAGTGTTGCCATTTGTTTTAATTTTTTTTTTTAATTTTAGTACTATTTTCAGAAAATTGCTCCTCCCGTTTAATTGGGGGGAGATAGACGGGGGAGGTCAAAAAGCATAAATTATTTTTCGAAAAACTTCACCATTTAAGAGAAAACCGCAAAATACCGTTATTTTTGACTTTTGTGCATTTTATATAAAATATTACATCTTTTAAATAACCGCAAACAAAAATTTTTTTTTTATTTTCTTATAGAAGGGTCAATAACCTACAAACTGTGTAAAAATAAAATTTCTAACATATCCCGTTTAAGAGTGGTAAGTGAAAAATCCTTATTTACAATACTTAACCTTTTTGAAGTAGCAATATCTTGTTACTGGTCACTCGTGTGGAAAAAAGTGTGTTAATATTTTATGTAGATTACATTATAGTCTATAAGCTGAACATAAATTATTTTATGAAAACTTCGTTATTTAAGATTTAATAGCAAAAGTCTGAAATTTCAGGTTTTTGACGAAATTTTTCAAATAATTATATCTTTAAAATTATTACTCTTAGAAAAAAAATATTTTTTTTTTAATAGAGGGTAATATAGTATACAAACTTTGCCTATAAATGTTTTCAATAACACTCACCATTTCTGAGTTATACGCAAAAAAGGGATATTTTCGTCAATTTACGTTTTTTGAAACGCCGATATCTTCTTAACCATCAGTCAGAGAAAAAAAAGTGTTTTAACATTTCTTGTAGATAATCATATTATCTACAAGTTTTGTATGCATTACTTTTTAATACCATGTACCGTTTCAAAGTTATACGTGGAAAACCGGTATTTTCGACATTTAACCTTGAATAACTTTTAACGCAAGCCAGTTTCGTTTGTAGACTTTTGCATGCGTATTCCTTAGGCACAAATAAAGATAATTGCATTCAAAAATCTTCACTTGGAATTTTTCCGCAGATTGGCAATTTATTTGTTCATTTTTCCTGGGCTAATTGAGCTCTTTGGAGGTATATAACTAACTATTAACAAAATTTGTTTTTCATAAAATCTAACGTTTATACACATCTGCTCTATATTTTCTACAATCTTTGGTAATAAAACACTTTTATTTGGATAGATAGTTTTGACTGCAATTAAAACGCCTCCTCCCCTTTTTAAATATTCTGTATATAATCTATCTAAGCGATAAACATTATAATTTGAAGCAAAAATCTCAGAGGACAAATAACGAGAATTTAACCATGTTTCTGTTATAATAATAACATCATATTCATACATAGAACTAGAAATATATATTATTCATTTGTTTTTGTTCGAAGACCACCAGCATTTTGATAATAAACATTAATAACATTAGATTTAGTTTCAAGTTTGTAGTTTTTCTTGATTCAGGATCATCTTCATTTGTTCGTTTGTTTGTTTTCGGTTTATCGTTTTTTGGAAAGTTAGTAAATTTTCTTACCAATACATATTTGGGCCAGTTTAATGGATCCAAAGCAAGATCAAACAAATGAGCAGGGAACCCAATTTTAAATGTTACATGAGCCAAATCCTTGATGTACCCTTTTTTACCAACTTAAAACATTGTCACCTTCATCGCAATTAATTTTAGCTGCAACATATTTTTTTATTGATTCTTCACTTGTTAAAGCTTTGAATTTTGAGATATGCAACCATTTGTAAGGATTTATGACAGCAATATCAGCATTCATATCATCATTGCAATCCATACCAACAACACGAATTGAATTTGTTTTGTTTCCCATTTGTGTAGGCTTAGTAGCACCAACAACAACAGGAGCAGCAACAGCAGCAGCAGTAGTAACAGCGAAAGCTTTTCCATTCTCTACCGCTACCAGCAGGACACTGAAGGACGTAAATAAGTAGTAAGTTTTTTTTTATGAATGAAATTGATTGAATATAATATCGTGGTGACGAGAGACGAATATAAGAATCGTTTGTCCAATTTTTAGCGGTGCTATCTTTGTATATATACATACTTTCATATGAATCTAGTTTTCTATCGTCTTTAACGCACTTAACAAGGTTTTCGTCACTTGTAGATAATGGCAAGTGTTTGTTGTACTTTTGACATATGCCGGAACACATCTTTGTTCGCTTTCTTCCCAAAACTGGACATTTTAGTACAAATTCCTGTCAATTCAGTTTTTGTTTATAAGATTTCAAAACAACAACAGTGACATTTTATTTGAATTTTCAATCGCGCTGGCCTTTGTCAATTTAAAATTTTTAACTTTTCGTTTTCATTTATTTTAATTTTGAAGAAACTAACAAAAAAATAATGCATTGAAAGAAATAAAAGTGAATAACCAAAAATAAAATTAAAAAACCGCCATATGGGCATAGTAGACGATGTAAATTTATTTATATTTGTATCCTTTGAAAATAAAATAAAAAAAATACCAGACTTACAAAAACAATTATGGAATCAAGACATGGAAATTTTAACGGACTCAAAGTTCTCGAGTAATTAATTCCGGCGATTGCAACCGAGTAATACAGATGTATTTCCAGGGTGGAGCTTTGCATAGGTATGCGCTGTTGCATGTGTCCCTGATTCATGATGCTGCGAGGTGAGTTATTATGATTGGGGGTAAGCATCACATTGCTATGATAATCAAGTGAAAAGATTAAGGCCCTCATTATGAACAGCGAAGCGAACGTTCGCTTAAAAGCGTAAGCATTGATTTTTTAAGCAAATGTGGAAGCTCGCTATCGATAGTACCGTGATAAGGGAATTCGCTAAATCATTCGCTTTTAAGCGAAAGTTTGATTCGCTATTCATAATGAGGGCCTAAGGCAAGGCGAACTTGATTCAGTCTCAAACACAATGTTGATTGAAGAAATAATAGAAGACACAGAAAACTATTTTCTTAACGAGCAAGATATGCCTGCGCAAAGTAATGAAATAATTGAAAGAACACCCTGGCCTTGAATTTCAGGAACCCGGGTTTTCAGGGAGAGACGTTAAGTAGGCAACTCCTACGAAATTGCTTATGTCCTTTGGAGGATCTACTGCCAAAGGTCGAGGAAATATTTGCCTTAAAAAATAAAGCAAAAATGTGGAAGCAAATCCAAAAAATGCTGACTGAAAATGGGTATTCCCTTACGATTGCGCAGGTCCAGAGAAAGTTAAGAAGTCTAGAAAGAAGATATAAACAACTCAAGTTGCACAACGCTAAGACTAGGAGAGAGAGAAAATAATTTTTCCTTGACAGTAACGATGCGGTGGGGTATTCAGGAGACGATGGTGTGGAGGTCGTTCTCGTTGGTGCCGGTATTACTAATGCAAAACTCTATATTTAATTTGTTTTTATATTTTTCAATATTATAATTTCTGGTTAGGGAATTGATTTCGATTCTTACTCTGAAAAGAAAGAGAACTGCCAGTTCCGTTATTTTAATTAAGATGGACGAAATGGCAAAAACAAAAATGGAGTACATAAATTATCATAAAATGGACTTCCATGGAAAGCTATCGAACGCTTTTATTGAAAAAAATCAAATCAAAACATAAAGAAAAATTATTCTGCAAAGATTGGTAAATCAACGCTCGAAGAACTAAAATATTCGGTCCAATAATAATTAAAGCGTTTTAAAAACACCAAGACTTAACTTTCAACTTTAATAATTAAAAAATTGGAATTTTGTGATAATCTTATTGCAGTATGCCAGAGAATCATCTTTTCCGTTTTCTTTTCTTTGTTATTGGCTCAACGGAACCCCGTGAGCAGTTTTAAAATTCTCATTCAGCCCAATTCCCTATTCTCTTATTGTAAATTCAATAAGAGAGAAGGGAATAGAGAAACATTTCCCCGGGAATTGTTATTTAGAATTGGGCTGATTGTCTATTTTCACATTCGAGCAATTTTGGGATTTATCCTGGTCCATCCAAGTTTCATTTTTCGCTTTCTTTTCGTCTTTTAATTAGATTTGGAATTTAGCTAATTCGGCCTAACTTAAATTCCTGGTGCCTATTATATATTACAAGTACCCCACTGTACTTGTAATAAAAATATTTCCTTTATTTTGATTGATAGATTCAATCATCTTTTTATCGTCGTTTATTTTTTTTTCCTTCGCTGAACCCAGCCCAGCTGAGCAGCCGGCCGTGGTGGTAGCTTTTATAAACAAGCTACTGTTTGCACTTTCGCGTGTTTCTTTTTCTTCTCTTCTTTCGTTGTCTTTTTTAACATTAGAAATGTTTAAACGGAGGCATACCTACTAACAATGTGAAAAAATCAACAGAATTCCAAAAATGTGAAACCCCGAGTAGACAAAGAGGGCGAAACGTCAGGGGTATAGACAAAATTATTGTGTTCAAGCTTCACTTTGTTCATGCTGCTCAGCCGAAACAAAATACGAAGAAGATGATAAAACAGACACCAAAAAAAGGAGAAGTGTTCGTAGACTACCCAGATTTGCATGTGGAGAAAAGAAAATATAAAAATGAATACCGAATATGGAATATAGGCATAACGATTTAGGAAAAAAACGCAAAAAGTACCACACAGGGAAAAGTGAGGGGATAGATAATATTGGGTTCGATTTCACGTTTGGTTTTGTGGTTATTTATTACTGTCTGCCTTTAGTCTGTTGGCGCATTGTTTGTTGAATGTGTTGAATAGGGGGGTTCACATGGAACAACAATGTTGGACAACATTGCTTGATGGAATCGGGACAGATTTCAAAATATTTTGAAAGTCATAGGTACAACAAAGTTAACAAAGTTGGACAACATGGTTGGTTATGCGTTTAAATGATCAAACATCGATGGTTGTCTAGCAATGTTGGACAACTTGTTGGTTCATGTGAACCCCCATAATGAATAAATAGCTATTTAAAAATAATAAATGTTACAAGAAATAAAAGGGATGATTAAATCGCTCAAACTTGCTGTTGTGCTTATGAAGGATGAGTAATAATAAGCTAGATAAAATGATAATTTCCACTTACTTGTTAAAAGCTTTACCGAATTTCATTAAAATGTACTTAATGAGTAAGTCGAAAATAATTAAGTACAGTTAGTTGTAGTTTTTATTATTTTTTTTTATCGAAATGCAGACTAGGTATACACATAAATATTTGCATAATCTACCTACTAATATTTAGGGAAAAATAGCCTTTTTCGAAATGGAAATGCCAGGTGCCGTTTTATTTTGGAGCTACAAATATTAATTTCGTCTCTATTAAATAAACAAAAAACCTTCAAAACAAAAAAATAAAAAACAAATTGATACCGATTGGTAATATTTATATTTACTATGCATACCTACCAAAACAATAAAATTGGCTTCAGTCAAAGTTTTAAAATACATAAATGCTTTCTTTATTTCTAATGTACCTCAACTATGCTAGAATGGCAAATCGGGTAAATTTTTCGGTTGGTTTGACATTTCTGTCAAAAAACCCATAAGTCATAGCTCATCAGTTGTAAATAGTTTAATCGTGGTGCGCAGTACATTATACAAATTTTATTAAATAATTTGCGGTCGTTTACTTGGTTTATCCTTTAGATAAGCCAATTATATTAATATCAAAGGTGTTGAATATCCACACACATCAAAAAGAAGAAAAGAGTGAAACCAGTTTTTTCTTAGAAAAAAGGCTACAAACATATTATTCAGCAATGTTTTTGTCTATATCTCGTCGAAGGAAAACCAATCTTTGGTCTTCACTTGTTTGCATATTGAACACCAAAAAACATTTCCGAAGATCGAGAATTGGCGAATTTTTAATAAAAAAAAATTGAGCCGTCGCGGGACGCCTGGCAGATGTGAAACATTGGAACTCTTCTCTACATAAAATATGCATGCACAAATGGTTTTTAAATTAATAGCCGCATTTTATTATCCACTTGATCTGATCCGGATTAGATCATGATAAATAAAACAAACAGGATCTTATGACGGGAGTGTTATATACCCGTCTCTTTCTGCCTTAAATTTGTTTATTTTTCATGCACCTGCAGCCTCTTTTCTTTGCACTACTGAGATAATTCACAATAGCAATTTTTGGATCATTGAAATAGATCCCGTGTTGTTCTTGCAATAATGTGTTAAAAATTGATCCAGATCAGCTCATGAGGATAATAAAATGCAGCTAATAACAAAATTAAATATGACATAAGTTTAGTTAGATACTGAAAGATGGTAAAAATATTCATGAAAGTTTAAATACAAGTGTGTTTTTATTAAATTCAGTGCGATTAAAACTGTTTTTGTTTGTGTGTTTTTAGTGCGATATACGACGGTTTCTTCCAAGAAGGTAAGGCTAGTTTTGTGTACTTAATGTTTGTTTGTGTCTAGACTTGATATGTTCTGTTAGTTTTCGTTCAGGGATACTTTTATATTTGTTCACGTTTTGGGGTAAAATGCCACGTTTGTTTCGTACCAACTGGCATTTTACCCACTAAAGTGGCATATTACCCCCTTTGATTTTAATTTCTTTCAGAAACAAGAATGCCTGAAAGATGTGACTGGGTGCAATGCTCCAATTGTCACAAATGGATGCACGAGGACTGTCTCCAAAATGGAATCTGCCCGATATGTCCCATCGATTAAATGCCATATTAAATGTTTGCTGGCATTTCACCCCTTCAGAAGTGGCATATTACCCTCACGTGTGGGTAAAATGCCACTTTTTAAGGTTTTTTAAAAACTTCATATGCAATGAATTAAAAGAATTAAAGCTATGTTTTTATTCTTTTATTAATTAAATAAACAACAACCTAACGAAACTAAGAAAATCTTTTACTTAACTTGTCATTTACTATTTAATTTCAATTGTTTACTGTTAAGTGTGGCATATTACACCGACTCACCCTACATACTGGAAAAAAGGAAGTTACAATTAAGGGCGTGTTCAAACATAGATCGGGCTAGTGGTGCGGACAAAAAAACTGCACACCGCGTTCTTTGTGCTGTTACCGCCGGAATACAACTGACGGAACGCAAGTCACGAATTGCGTTGTCTTATCAGATAGAAAGCAGGAAGGTTAAGGGAGCGCGATGGCCAGATTCAAAATGACTATTGTCGTTTTACTAAAACGCCAGTAAAACGACAAAGCTCCAGAAACGACAATAATTGTTGTTTGAATGCAATTAAGAGTTAAGCGTTCTCTTCGCTCATCACTTTTTCTCACAACTTAAACGGTATTTGTTTCAATAAAACGCAAAGTGTCGCTTCTAGAGACTGTCATTTTAGTAAAACGACTATCGTGAGGGTGCAATTTTAATTTGACCGCCACCGCCTTAAACAGAGTACGATGTGGCAAAAATCTACAACCTGAATTTGCCGGTGGTGTTCTTTTGCATACAACTGGACATTCCGAAACGTCTAATTGAGAAGACGCCCATAATAATAATTGTTTGTTCAATGTTTTCATAATCACTCACAAAGTAGAACTTCTTAGTTATTAACACTAAAATTCGATTCGATATAAATCAACTAAAATAGAGTTTAAGATTTTACTCATTCAGCAAACGAAGAAAAGGTTAAGAAACTTGCAAGTGCCAAACTGATTTTTGAATTGTTGAACAGTAACGAAATCGCAATTTTAGTCGCGTCACATGAATTCCTTTTAGGGCCATTTGTACAAATATTTAACTTGTGGTTCAGCAATTTTAACTCACCGACTTCGGGGAATGGACTGAGGTTCACATACTTGAACCTTCGTTGAACCTCAGTGATTCTACCGAAATCAGCCAGTAAGAATATTTGAACCACGGATCAAAATTTGAACCACGTTTGTACAACGGGTCCTAAGTACGACCATAGTTTATCCCTCCGACTGTTAAGGCTCTCCCAAACCAACGCAAAATCATAGCGAATCATTCGCAAAGACAGTTTTTTGTTGTTGTTTAGCATTGTGTATCTTTTAAATTTTGTATTATTGTGAATGATTTCGCGTCGTCGGCGAATGTTTCGGTTGGTTTGGGAGAGCCTTTATAGTTGTACCTTACCCTTAAATAAAAAAAACGTCAAAATGAGTCACCTCACGCGAAGTCCCCTATTACACGATGATTCTTTGCGTCTGACTCTTGTCAAAATTCAACGAGTGCGAAGGTGAAATCCGATGCTTTTTCTCCTTCGCACTCATGAAAATTCGAAAAGATTCAGACGCAAAGAATCATCGTGTAATAGAGGTAAGCAGGTAAACACCATATATATATATATATATGTATATAGTAGCCGTTTTCCTTTGGAGGTGGCGAAGTACTTACGAGTAGATGAAAACCCTAATCTAGTACTACCAACTGCACATGGTCTCATGCGCGAGTAGATACATTTTACATGGGAAAGCAGTTTGATGTTTTCCATTGAAAAAAGCTGGCAAAGTACTTGCAAGTACTTCGCCACCTCCAAAGGAAAACGCCTAGTATTATAGAGATCAGTGGTAAACACCCTTATCTATTGTACTAGATATTTCATTGTCAATGAAAGAATACAAGAGTGCGAGTGACAAGGATATACGTAAATTTCTTCCACTTAGACTCTTGTTGCAATTTTTCCGACGAACCGAATTAATTTAAAAAGAAACGCGACCGACCACGACGAAGGAAAATACGACTTATGTTGTTTGGACGAAATACGAATGTCAACACAAAGGAGACCAAGCGATATTCGATTACCGAATTCGAAATTGCAACCGAGGTAGCACTTGGATGCTACCACCACGACTAGCTCGATTAAGGGGGTGGGTTCACCAATCGAAATAATTAGGTGTTGATTGAAATGTTTGTTCGATTTGATTAAAATCAAATCAAATGGTAAGCTTACCACAGGGGCGTAGTACCTGAAAAAGGGCGCCAGCAATTTTTTTTTGAGAAAAAGGAAATTGCAAACCTTCGGAGCGGAACCGATGGTGAAAGCAAATTTGGAGTACGTACAAGAAAAAGAAAAGAATTTGTATTTTAAATAGAGATTTTTAATAAATGTGAATTGCTTGGGAAACCTTACAAGTAGGATTAAAACCCAAGATCTTTTAAACAAAATTTAACAAAGGGATTTAGAGAATAAAATGGACCGTTATCACCGTGTCCCGAAAGAACCAAACGGAAAAATTTAAACGGGTCGCGTGTCTGGCAATTTCGAGAATTAAACGGAACAAAAGCCAACCGATTTATATTATCAACCCAATTTGGAGTTTAAGAAAAATAACGAGAACAAAAAAAAAATTGAACTACAATAATTATTATAAAAAAATTAAACACTACTTATCTTTTATTTTCTGCCAACAATTCCCTCTGCTTCTCTACCGCTACAATTTTCTGTAACCTTCCTTTTTTTTCACTGCCTCACAAATTTCTCCCTACTTTTCACTTTCCAACCTCAATTCAACTTTCACCTTTTTTTCAACTTTTCCAAAAATTTAACTTTACGCTTTCAACTGACTATCAAAATTAAATTTCCAAATCTTTGACACTTTTCCTTCTTCGCTTCAACTCTCTCTTTTAAAAAATCAACTCTTCGCAATGCTCTTCTGTCAAGAAGTGCCCGTTCAGATTTTTTTACTGTCTGTTCGAACTACATCTTGCACTCAACCCCCGTGCTTTCAGCCAATCGGAAGCCGCGGACTTCTATCACGTCATTGTAAGCTACTCTCAGCTAAGTTGCTGAAGAGCGCTACCGTTGACGAAATCCAGCGGTCCTACTTACTCGCACATATCCCTGGCTTTATGCACAGTCATCGCTGAATTCGCCGATCGCTGGTTTCACTTCCAGGAGCGGCGAAAACAATGAACGCATTCAGCCATTTCCCACTATTTTTTTGAGAAAGTCAAACCAAAAAAACAAAATGTCAATGATCCAAAAGTCCAATTCTGACTTACTGAATACATTTGTCCCCTCCAAATTTCGCGAACTAAATCAAACAAAAATAAAAAGAAATTTATGGCAGCAGAGTAAATGACGATTTTTGACTATGTTTTTTTTTCGAGGGAAGAGTTGGCAGCTATTTTCTAATACGCGATTAAAAAAAAAGAAAACTACGTCGGTGCTTTTGTTAGATTTGGGGAGAAGTAAGGGATTGGTAAATAACGTTCCATTTTTAACATCGTTAATAAGGTATCAAGATATGTTTATTTATGTTGGGCCGTTAGCCATTCTCAAATGAGTGACATCCGCTTTCGGAGACCAAGTGTCATCCGAGCTTTCATTGAGCAGACCATCTGTCTGGTAATCGGTTATTTGGGATTAGGGGACCAACTGTCACCCACACTTCTTCGGTAATCGGTATTGTTACAGACCGCCCGTCTGTCAACTAGTGAGTGGATAACTCTTCCACTTTGTATATCAACCATATTGTTTTCTTCAAAACACTGAGAAAGAGAACCGATGGCTGATGGACCATGGCTGCCCTTCTCCCTCTCAGCATATTGAAAGAAACTCCTGTAGGGAAGAATAAGAAACGGAAAGGCGGGAAAAAGGATTTGGGTAACTGAAAGAACAAATTTTGTCACGGCAAATTTTACCATGACAAACTCCACCCTTTCCTCCTTGGAAATGTGTTTAGCTTTTGAAGAAAGGTAAACCATTTCCGGCGGATGAGGCTGGTAAACAGTACAACACAGAACCCATCAGGCCAAATATGGCAGTCTATTGCAAAATCAAAACGTTAAAAAAAAAACGAACAAAATAAAGTTAATCAAAACAAAAATTGAAAAAGTTAATCAAAATCAAGTACAAAAAAAACAACAATTGAAAAGGTAAATCAAAATCAAGTATCAAAAAAAATCAAAAAAAAGTTAGTTTAAAACTTACTCTACTTTGGGACTTTTAGACTTAATCATTTTCCGACATATTATTGAAAGGTTTAAGATCTTTAGTGTGCCAAGTGCCACGATCTTTACCACTGTCATCTTCAAGGACGTAAGTCCAAGGAGACAACCGTTTTCGAATTTTAAACGGCCCGCCATACTTCGGAGCCAGTTTTGCCGCATAATAATTTGCCGCGTTTGACAAATCGAAGTTTCTGCGCCATACAACGTCATTTGGGAAATATTGTATATCTCTCCTCCTGAGATTGTAGGCTTCCGCAGATTTCTTGCCGGCTGTCTGAAGTTTGACAGCTATATCAACCCTAAGTTTCCTAAACCTTTCTACTACATCTCCTGTGTCTGCATTTTGATTCCTATCTGTAGCCTGATCACTGAGTAAAATATACTCTCTCCCACTTGTAGACATTTCTTTGCCGAAATTGGCATAGTAAGGTGAAACTCCTAGTACCTCATGTTGAGAGGTGCGTATAGCGCAGGCTACCTTAGCCAATTGAGAATCCCAAACTCGGTGATTCTCTGAAACATAAGCCCTCAACGTCGTTTTAATTATTTGATTAATTCTCTCCGCAGGGTTAGCCTGAGGATGATAGTGTGGAGTGTACCTAATCTTGGATGAATATCCCTCACAAAGCTGTTTTAATTCCCTACTCCTAAACTGTGGGCCGTTGTCACAAATGACAACCTTCGGAACCCCAAATAGCAGAAAAACGTTATCCTCTAACTCCTTGCACACTGCCTTTGCAGTGGCAGACCTCAATGCAAACAATAATGGGAATTTGGTTAGGTAATCTACGACGGTGAGTATATACATGTATCCCCTACTTGACTTGGGTAATGGCCCTACTAAATCCACACTAATCATCTCCCACGGAGAAGAAACACCTATCCTTTCAGTCATTAGACCGGCTGGTTTGTCATTAACTGGTTTCACTTGTTGACAGATTCTACACTTTCTCACATAACTCGTAACATCATTTCTCATTTTTGGCCAATAATATTTAGCTCCTACTCTCGCGAAAGTTTTCCTAACCCCCATATGTCCAGCTAATGGACTATCATGACATTCTTTCAAAATATTTAACCTATCCTTTTTGCCTATAACTAACTTCCACTCTTCATTATTCTCATGCACGACTATATGTGTCGATTTGACAAATTTATATAGTCGGCCATTTTCTACTCTCCACGCTGGATAACCTAACGGGTTCGACTCAACCGATGAAATCATTTTAGCCACCCAAGGGTCTAAATCCTCATCTGAAATTCCAGCCACTACTGGAACTCCCCGAGATAACATGTCCGGTACGACATGATCTTTCCCCTTACGGTGAACAATCTGAAAATCAAACTGCTGGAGGCGAACTGCCCAGCGCGCTAGCCTACCTTGCGGGTCTTTGAGGTTACTCAACCAAACTAGTGAGTAATGATCTGTTATAACCGTAAATCGAACTCCTTCGATATACGGCCTCAACTTCTCAACCACCCACAAAACTCCTAAACATTCCTTTTCAGTAGTGGAATAGTTTCTTTCACTTCTATTTAATGACCTACTCAAATAACAAATGACCTTTTCACCATCCTCAAAAGTTTGGGTTAGTACGGCCCCGATACCGTAATCTGAAGCGTCGGTTTGGACCACGAATGGAAGAGAGAAATCGGGACAAGTTAAAATAGGAGCAGTAATCAAATATTCCTTAGCTTTTCTAAAGGAGTCTTCGCATTCTTGTGTCCAGACGAACTTTTTGCTTTTCTTAAGCAAATCGGTTAAAGGCCTTACTACTGTAGCAAAATTCGGTACGAAACGCCTGTACCATGAAACCGTCCCTACAAAACTCCTAACCTCTTTAACATTTTTCGGTGCAGGTATCCTAACCATACTCTCGACTTTTTCCGGATCAACATGTAATCCGTTGCGATCTACAACGTAGCCTAAAAACTTGAGGGATGGTCTGCAAAAGTTGCACTTATCCCGTCCTACTTTTAACTCTGCTCCTCTAAGTCTTTTCAAAACCTCATTCAAAATCTCTAACAGCCCTATTATTGACACGATTCAAAACTAGTTTTAACGTAAAACTAGTTCTATATAGTCTGGGAGCCCACCGTAAGATTACCTATCTCATCGCAGCCACGCAAAAATTGGATGCCAACCGATAGCTTTAGTCCAAACATTTACAAAACTGCTGGTCGGACAAGCTTTATCTGGTCGCAATGGTTAGAAAAAGCACTTTTAAGGTTGCATTTTCCGCTAAATGTACACGGATAGAATTGAAAAATCATCAATTGAAAAATTTGCAGTTGCAATTTACGAATCATGTTTAATTCGTAAATCAAGACATTTTAATCACAAATTAATACAAAAACTGGTTATTTTACAGTCAAAACGTAGCAATTTACAAAATTTGTATCTTCGTGATTTGCAATTAAGATCCATAATTCAAGCTTGTACTTTTCATAGCAAAATACAACTTTTCTGGCGTAATTTACGCTCAATAAGAATAATTTCACAAACAGCATTTAAAAATATTGATTTGCGATAAATATTTAGTAACCTCCAATGCACAATCACTGATTTACGTTTTTTTTTGTCGCAATTTGAAACTCCATGAGAATAGTTGCAAATCACCAATAAAAAATTCCTAAATCACGACTTTCTTGTCGCAATTTACTTCTCGAAGAAATAAAGCACCACGACATGGCAGGTATCTAATCATCAATGTGTGACACCAACGATCTGTAATGCAAATTGGCCTGGTGGTTGCATGCTCGCTCCGCAACTGGAGGGTTGCGAGTTCAAATCCAAGTAGTCAAGCGTAAAGTATTTATTTCAAATAAATAAAATTAAATGTGTATACCTGCAAAATGAAGGGTAGATCAGGATTGATCTTTCAAGTGGCAATATCACGAAATAAAAGTGGTGATCACAAATCTTTTTCCAAATTTACAAATTGTGCAATTGAGGAATATTTGGATCAAATTGCGATTTGTGGTTCGCAATTTTTGTTTTCTCTCGATAGCATAATTGATACTTAAAGAGGGTTGATTTACGATTTTTGAGTATCAATATCTTCATTTTGCTCAGTTTTGCAAATTGCAAACAAATAGTCGTAAATTACGAAATCCGGAGCCAAGGTATAAATCGGGATTCATTTTTCGTAATTTGCAGCTCATTTTTCGTGATATGATCCAAGAATTCTTTCCGTGTACCTATAATATAAGCAACTTATATAGATGGGGTATCAACTGAAAGCTATGACTGTCCTCTACACGGTACCATTGGTCGGACTGACTTTTTTTGGCTGTTACGGCGAGTCCGACTGTTTTTTTTTTTAAATGGTCTTTTTTCACACTGCGTCTTACATCAGGGAAAACTGAGTAAAATCATTTCAAATGGTTAAGAAAGTGGCCTTAACCACTTTTTTTTCATTTTCATCCAAGGATACACAAAATCTCTAATTTTAGAAAAGTGGTCGGACTCGTGGCAACAGCCAAAAAACTCTATCCGACCATTGCTATCGTATAGAGGACAGTCCTAGCTTTCATTTGATACCCCATTTATATAAGTTGCTTATATTATAGGTACATTTAGCGGAAAATGCAACCTGAAAAGTGCATTTTCTAACCATTGCGACCAGATAAAGCTTGTCCGACCAGCAGTTTTGTAAATGTTTGGACTAAAGCTATCGGTTGGCATCCAATTTTTACGTGGCTGCGATGAGATAGGTAATCTTACGGTGGGCTCCCAGACTATATAGAACTAGTTTTACGTTAAAACTAGTTTTGAATCGTGTCAATAATAGGGCTGTAAATGTTTTTCAAATGTATCTGTGACGATAATAATATCGTCCAGATACACGAAAACGAATGGCTCCAACTCTGGCCCTAAAACGCTATCAATAAACCTCTGCCAAGTTGCAGGGGCATTGTGCAAGCCGAAAGGCATACGTTTGAACTGGAACAGACCCCTACCTGGCACCGTGAAAGCAGTAAACTTTCGTGAATCCTCCGCCATAGGGATCTGCCAATATGCTGACTTAATGTCAAGCGAAGTAAGAAACCTAGCATTTCTAAGCTTATCCAAAATCGCCGAAATTATCGGTAAGGGATAAGCGTCCCTCTCTGAAACCTGATTTAATTTCCTATAATCGACGCAGAACCTAAAGGTATCATCCTTTTTTTTAATCAAAACTATAGGGGATGCCCAAGGGCTGTTTGATTTTTCAATCACCCCTTCCTCCAACATGTCTTTAGGAGACTTATCTATATGGACCTGTACTGCCAGTGAAACCGGATAATACCTTTGTTTAATTGGTTCTGACGTCGTCCTTATAACATGTTCTACCCTATTCGTAACTCCTAACCCTTCTGGCATATCCCTAAATAAATTTTCAATTAGAGTGTTTAGCTCTGCCCTCTGCCCATCGTCTAATTCAGACGCTTCTGTGATAGACGTGCTATCAATCGAAGCCACCATCTCCTGGTTTGAAAAGCTCCACATGCCTGATCGAAGATCCGGGACGATTCCCGATAGTGCCCAAAAATCCGCACCAAGTATCATTGCATGTGGGAGCGAGGGTATAACCAAACACTCAACTAAAACCGATTTGTTTTCTACTACTATTGGTAAGTTAACTATTCCTAAAACTCCTACACCTGCACCATCTGCTAACTGAACCTGCCTAATACTACTTTCTTCTAGACCTAAACCTAAATCTTTGAGTACCCTCCGAACGTCCCTACAAATTATAGTTCGCGAAGCCCCAGAATCTAAAAGCCCTAAAAACCTATCATCCCCACTTGTCTCTAACGTGAAACCGAGTTTAATTTTTGTCGCCAGCTGGTCGTCAGTAGGCGACCTATCTAAACGCGACGGCGCTCTTGTCCTGCTGGCCCAAGAGTCCGTTGCCCGTTTCCCGAACAGCGTCTACAATCGCGTCGGGTTGTCCCTTCAGCCCCACAACCGAAACATCGCCTAAGAGCGGAACAGGTGTTCGAAAGATGGCCTTCCCTGTTGCAGTTGAAGCATCGAAAGGTCCTACGAGGTGGGGGGTCTCTATTAACTGCAACTGTTGCCGTTGCTTCCTGAACGGAAGCAACATAGGCAACATCAGGCTCCAAAGCCTGTCTGGAACGGTTATTGGGAGGAGGGATAAAAGCTTCTACATTAGTCCTGATCGTTTCTAATTTTCTACCCAACGCAACAAGTTCGTTGACTGATTTAATATCAGCCAACCCCAATTGCGTCTGGTAGAACGGAGCAATATTCTTCATGAGAATGAACAACTTCCTATTCTCACTCAGAGGCTCCGAAAATCGTTTAAAAAGGGTCTGCATGAGAGCGATGTACATCCCCATCGACTCATCCTTACCCTGGGTACGCCGCCTGATCTCATCCAATAAGAGATCGTCATAGTTGGAGGGTAAAAACTCCAACTTCAATTCCCTAACCAATTCTTTCCATGTTGTAATAGTGTCCCTAATCGCCCTAAACCAGAGAAGTGCCTTCCCAGTGAAAAGATCAACAGCTGATCGGAAGAGTCTTGCCTCCGATACTCCACGCGATTCCCTAAGCTCTTCTACTCTTTCCAAAAAAGCGTTCACTGATGAGCCACACCGCTCACCAGAGAACTTTAAATCCCATTTCTCAATACGCTCAGGATTCCGGTCACGAACCTCAACTTGTTCTACACAAGCCTCGGTTTGTCGTTGAAATCCTGAACTCGCTGGTGTATTGACCGGTGCAGGTGGCAACGCATCCACGCCTGCTGTCAAAATGTTGTTTTTATCTTTATTGTTGTTTTGGGTAGTTTCATCATCCCCTTCAGTTAAAGTTGCCATGAGCAACAATAACTCCCCTCTAATGTCGGCCACTTCGTTGACCTCCTCGCTCGACTCTGCCTTTGCCCTACTCATCCTACCTAAAGACCATTCAATTTTGGTCAAAACCTTCAAATATTCCGAAGACTTCGGATTTTTCGGCGGGGTTTTCAACAGCTCCCTAATTTCTAAAATCTTATTACGAACTGCCTTCACATCATCCTCAAAAGAAAATGGATAGTGTGGGCTTTCTGATGAAATTGAACCTGCACGCTTAAGGGTACGCGATGCTCTCAATGTCATCCGCATACTATCAACTGTACCCTATTTCAAGCCGCGGGCGACTAACTCATAAACGAGTTCTTCCTTGCTCAACCTGTTAACATCCATGATACAAAACGAATATCAAATGAGTTATCAATAAAAGCAATAAAAACAACGGAAAATAATTGAATCGAACTCAAAAATTGATTTAACAAACAAAGTTTGCAACTTCAAAGTACCTATAACCAAATTAATAAGAATGTATCAAAACTCGTTCGAAATAAACCACCCGAATCAACACCCGGTTGATTATTTAATTACAATTATAATTCTCTTCAAAATCACTGAGAGAAATCACAAGAAGAAAAAAAAACAAAACCAATTTTTCAAAAAAAGTAGGTACCTATTTGCAACTGTATAAGGCAAGTACAAAATCAACAAAATTCGCAACTTCAAAGTACCTATAACCAAATTAAAGCAAATGTATCAAAAATCGTTCAAAATAAACAACCAGAATCAACACCCAGTTGATTATTTAATTACATATAATTGTCTTCAAAATCACTGCGAGAAATCACAAGAAAAAAAAAACAAGAAAACCAATTTTTCCAAAAAAGTATTTGCAACCTTATAAAGCAGGTGCGAAATCAACACCCAGTTGATTTGTTTCTAAAACACCACACACCTATCCAAAAATAAAAAAAAAATTAAAAAAAAAAAAATCCTGGATTTCTTATAACTGGGGCAAAGTGACGTTGCAAAAGTAGGAAAATTTAAACAACCACTTTATTTCCACCTGTAAATGACTTTTAAAATAGTACAAAAATTCAACAAACAAAAAAAACTATGATACGAAACTCTCAAAATCAACACCCAGTTGATTTATAATAATTATAAAAGAATTCTAAACAAAAGAATAAATTTCCAAAAGAAAAAGAAAATACGAAGAAAAAAAATAGCTATGGTCACACCAAAGCTCCAATTAACAGATCCAAAAAAAAAAACTTGTCAACAAAATGAAATTAAAAAAAAACTCTAAACGGCAAAACTACCGTATGTAAAGAAATGGATTTTATACCAAAACAAAATATGTAATACGAGGCCAAATGAAAAATCAAAATAACAACGGCAATTTTTAAAAGAAATATGATAACGAGAGAGACCAATATATATCTAGAAATATGATAACGAGAGAGACCAATATATATCTAAATTAAGACAACCGATATTCACCGCAGAACCAGAATCAATATATAAATAAACACCGCTATTAGATTAACCGTTGGGATAGAATTATATAATTTATGTTATGTACTTTGAATAATAAAAAAAACTAACAACTTTATATTCCAAAATGTCCAATTATGTTTTCAGATTTGGAAAATAAAGCAAATAATGAAAATAATAAAAAAAACTTACTTCGAAGTCGTAGGGTAATTACCCTTTTTTTTTTAATTCAAAATTGGCCCACTATCACTGCTTCCATGTACCTTGTACCTACATATGTATGTATGTAAGACAAAACGGGAACCACTTATGGAGATTTCTCTATACTCCCACTCAATAGTAATCCTCTTTTTGTTTTTGGATAACGAAAACTTTAATTGATTAAATCGACCAATTTAGTTGCACTGAAAAAAAGAAAACCAGAAAAGTAAAAAGAACACCAACAAAGTAACGAAAACTTCTCTAATAGATAACAATTTAAAAAAAACACCAAACAGGACAATCAAACGCGACAGAAATAGGTTTTTTTTTTGTATAATGCTTTTCACCGGGGTTCAAAGTAGGTATTTGTAATTATTTTTTTTTTTTCAATATTTGAAATTTCACAAAAGCCCCACGTTCGGGTGCCAATTTGTTGCAATTTTTCCGACGAACCGAATTAATTTAAAAAGAAACGCGACCGACCACGACGAAGGAAAATACGACTTATGTTGTTTGGACGAAATACGAATGTCAACACAAAGGAGACCAAGCGATATTCGATTACCGAATTCGAAATTGCAACCGAGGTAGCACTTGGATGCTACCACCACGACTAGCTCGATTAAGGGGGTGGGTTCACCAATCGAAATAATTAGGTGTTGATTGAAATGTTTGTTCGATTTGATTAAAATCAAATCAAATGGTAAGCTTACCACAGGGGCGTAGTACCTGAAAAAGGGCGCCAGCAATTTTTTTTTGAGAAAAAGGAAATTGCAAACCTTCGGAGCGGAACCGATGGTGAAAGCAAATTTGGAGTACGTACAAGAAAAAGAAAAGAATTTGTATTTTAAATAGAGATTTTTAATAAATGTGAATTGCTTGGGAAACCTTACAAGTAGGATTAAAACCCAAGATCTTTTAAACAAAATTTAACAAAGGGATTTAGAGAATAAAATGGACCGTTATCACCGTGTCCCGAAAGAACCAAACGGAAAAATTTAAACGGGTCGCGTGTCTGGCAATTTCGAGAATTAAACGGAACAAAAGCCAACCGATTTATATTATCAACCCAATTTGGAGTTTAAGAAAAATAACGAGAACAAAAAAAAAATTGAACTACAATAATTATTATAAAAAAATTAAACACTACTTATCTTTTATTTTCTGCCAACAATTCCCTCTGCTTCTCTACCGCTACAATTTTCTGTAACCTTCCTTTTTTTTCACTGCCTCACAAATTTCTCCCTACTTTTCACTTTCCAACCTCAATTCAACTTTCACCTTTTTTTCAACTTTTCCAAAAATTTAACTTTACGCTTTCAACTGACTATCAAAATTAAATTTCCAAATCTTTGACACTTTTCCTTCTTCGCTTCAACTCTCTCTTTTAAAAAATCAACTCTTCGCAATGCTCTTCTGTCAAGAAGTGCCCGTTCAGATTTTTTTACTGTCTGTTCGAACTACATCTTGCACTCAACCCCCGTGCTTTCAGCCAATCGGAAGCCGCGGACTTCTATCACGTCATTGTAAGCTACTCTCAGCTAAGTTGCTGAAGAGCGCTACCGTTGACGAAATCCAGCGGTCCTACTTACTCGCACATATCCCTGGCTTTATGCACAGTCATCGCTGAATTCGCCGATCGCTGGTTTCACTTCCAGGAGCGGCGAAAACAATGAACGCATTCAGCCATTTCCCACTATTTTTTTGAGAAAGTCAAACCAAAAAAACAAAATGTCAATGATCCAAAAGTCCAATTCTGACTTACTGAATACATTTGTCCCCTCCAAATTTCGCGAACTAAATCAAAAAAAATAAAAAGAAATTTATGGCAGCAGAGTAAATGACGATTTTTGACTATGTTTTTTTTTCGAGGGAAGAGTTGGCAGCTATTTTCTAATACGCGATTAAAAAAAAAGAAAACTACGTCGGTGGGCTTTTGTTAGATTTGGGGAGAAGTAAGGGATTGGTAAATAACGTTCCATTTTTAACATCGTTAATAAGGTATCAAGATATGTTTATTTATGTTGGGCCGTTAGCCATTCTCAAATGAGTGACATCCGCTTTCGGAGACCAAGTGTCATCCGAGCTTTCATTGAGCAGACCATCTGTCTGGTAATCGGTTATTTGGGATTAGGGGACCAACTGTCACCCACACTTCTTCGACCGCCCGTCTGTCAACTAGTGAGTGGATAACTCTTCCACTTTGTATATCAACCATATTGTTTTCTTCAAAACACTGAGAAAGAGAACCGATGGCTGATGGACCATGGCTGCCCTTCTCCCTCTCAGCATATTGAAAGAAACTCCTGTAGGGAAGAATAAGAAACGGAAAGGCGGGAAAAAGGATTTGGGTAACTGAAGGAACAAATTTTGTCACGGCAAATTTTACCGTGACACTCTTCTAGTCGAAAAATGTAAACAAACAATTTTCTCCATTACGATTACAACTTTTTTAAGTGAGTGCGAGTATAAATGAAAGAGATAAGACATATTTCCCCTTTTTCGTAACGCATTAAGCCACGCCCAAAATCGAGTTTACCCGCCGCATTAGATGTTTCACATCAAAAAATATCATTGGGCCTCTAGCTTCTGAGGGTACAAACGGGAAGTGGGAAGTTACCAGATTGGGGCATAGGGCGAAACGTCTACATCCTTCACGGTCCGCAGGAAGGTATGTTAACTGTGGCAACGACTTTCTCTGGGATTCTGCTTCTGCTAAGACAGTTGATTTCCATGTTGTTCTTGGTCTTCCAACCCGCAGTTGTTGTTGCGGAGAATTCCATTAAAAAGACTGCTATGCAATTTCATTTGTTTGGTTTCCCCAGTGTGCACCACAATTGCTCGTTTGATATAATTTGTGACCACCCAATCTTGAGGATGTGGCCTGCAATTTCCTCGAAATGGTAGACGTGACATACCAGGTTTCGCAACCAAATAACAGGAACAGCACGAATTTTACATTGGATTCAAAGAATCGCAACTTAGTGCATAAGGAGATTTGACTGGATTTCCAAATTGGGGACAGAGTACCGAAGGCAGCACGAGCCTTATTAATTCTACTTTTAACGTCCATTTGCAGAAACAATACAATACTGTCAAGGTAGTTAAACTCTTCGACTTCTTCCACTGGCGTCTCCTGTAGAATAATACGCTGCTGTGTGTCCATTGAATGCCCTAAAAGAGAACCGTAAGTACCATAAGAAAAATGTTAATGCAAAAAATATAAATAATTGAAAGGTCTCTTTATAAAATACAGTATAACTTTTAAGAAAAAGCACTAACATATTTTGTAGAAAATTAAATTTTCTACAAGTTTGTTTTACAACTTTTTTTTCTAGCACCAAAAAAGCGGGAGTTACGTCTCAAAAAAAAAAAAAACATTGAAAACACAATGGCGGCCAAATGACTCTAGATGCAATTGAGAAAAATGTGGTTTTCGGCTCGTGTCCTAAAAGCCTTTCGAATATCGAAGTCAAACTGCATGTTTGAATTATTTCCCATAGTACCATAAAAATGAAAACTTATCGTGAAGAGGGAGCATTCTACCACAACTACAAGGGAACAAATAGTATAATACTTTAAATCCTAGTTGATGCAAATTGCCGTTTCACTTATTTGGATGTGGGATGCAAAGGACGTACGAACGATGTGGGAGGCTTTGCACTAAACTCACTTAAAATTGTAATTGACAAGGCAAGTGAGAATCTTCTTCGCGATAAAATAATTGGGAAAGGAAGTAGTCACCCATATATGTAGATCATCGTCGGGGTTGATCCCTTTCCATTAAACAGGAATATTTTAAAACCTTACCCGTACCCAACAAATGTTAAAGAAAAGAAAGTTTTTAATATTCGGCTTTCACGAGCTAGACATGTAGTTGAACATGCACTTGGCATACTTGCTAATAGGTTCCGAATTTTTCAGAGCGACATTAATTGACGAGTGGAAATGTGGAAGCTTTTAGGTAACCTAGCTTGTTATGCACTACACATTATTTTTTTTGGATAGACAAAATTTAACACACATACAGCCCTCGTCGAGCGAAAACTTAATAGAAGCTTCTTCTTCTTCAAATTTAGCAAATATTCCTTACAAAGGTGAAGCTGATAATATTTGCCAGCAATTTATGAAGTATTTCAACGACGAAGGGAAACTCGATAGACAAGACCAAAAATTATAAAAAAAAGACTTACTTGCTTTGCTCTTCTTTGGAGCGGTTCGCATCTCGTCATTTTCTTCTGTAATTTGAATTTCATATTCGGGAATATGAATATTTTCCTATAAAAAGAACGGCTTTATGTTATCTGATCAAGAACAAAAATAAATAAAACATTTGGATAAAGGCTTTTTTATTTTATTTTTTTTTTTTAATTAACTTGGCGTTAATACATACATACATCGATACTGTATGTATTTCAAAAACTAGAAAAACTAAAGTGCCCTTTCACACGAGGAAACTGAGTTGCCAGCAACTTTTAGTTCCATGGTGAGAAGGGCAGGAGGAAAGAGGGGCGAACAGAATCTCCCCGGTCGAGGATTTGAGGAGATTTTTTGACATTTCCTTTCACATCTAGGTTTAGGTGTGTTCAACCAATATACTTTCAAAGGAAATTTCAAAAATTGCCTGGAGATTTGTTTCCTCATGTGAAAGGTACAAGAGATTTTTAAGGAGATTAAAAGAAAACGTCAAAAAAATCTCCAGCAACTTGTTTCTTCGTGTGAAAGGGGACAATGGATTGAAAAAAGATCATCCCAGTCATGTTTTGTTTTTAGATATTTTCATTATGGTCGGGTGTTCGTTATACAGGGTGTCCTGTAAATAATGGATAACCTTGCAAATGGTTGTAGCAGGCCTTATGACCTGTATAAAACTCGATTTTAGGTGTTGAAAGCCCCACCATTTGGCCACCATATTGAAAAACCAGTTCTAAAAAGTTTTCCATGGCAACTTAAATTTTATTAGTCTTAGAAAAAAAACTTTGGTACTTTGTAGCAAATTCAATTCTCTTCAATTTATGTTAACACACTTTTTACCCTAAAATTGTAAATACATAACTAGACATTTTTTTTCAAAAATCTAGCTGGTTAAAGTTTTTTTCATAGAATTCTGCTAAAGAAAGATTATTTCACTATTTCGTTAGAGCAACAGATTTTGGGAAAACTTGCACAAACGTTATAAAATTATTATTGATATCTTTTCTACACTCAAAACTTGTATCTTACACAAAAAAAAGTTAGGTATAATTTTTGTTCCTATAATTTCATAAGCTTAGATTTAAATCTTTTGAAAAAATTAACGGTTTTCGAGATACATATTTGTAAAAACAGTTTTTTGTCCCTTTTACCGTACAAAATGAAATATCAATTTGAACTTATCCAATAAGCTGATGCAAGTAAAAAAAGGCTGAGCCCTTGTTCAGAAAAAGGGGGCCCCTAAAAAATGTTTGATACGGGGCCCCTAAAATGCTCGCTACGACACTGGTAAAAAGTGTGTTAACATAAATTGAAGAGAATTGAATTTGCTACAAATTTGTACCAAAGTTTTTTTTTCTAAGACTAATAAAATTTAAGTTGCCATGGAAATCTTTTTAGAAACTGATATTTCAATATGGTGGCCAAATGGTGGGGCTTTCAACACCTAAAATCGAGTTTTATACTTGCACTGAACCCTTTTACACATCAAAAGAGAAAATCTTTGTCCAACCTAAATTTGGAGGTTATTGTAACATTCTGATAGACATTTTGCGAAAATGTTAAAAGCTGTTTTATTAGATAATTGACAAATTTTCTTGGTTATCTCGTTAAGGCACAAGCATATGTGTTATACCATTTTGGAAAGTGCATTAAATAGACAACTTTTCTAAGCAATCGGCCATTCATGTTCTCTTACAATTTTAATTTATTAGAGGTTATCAAACTTTTGTGAAAATAAATTTGTGTACTGAAAAAAATATTTAAAAAAATTATAATAAAAAAAATTCAATAACTACTATTAAATTTTACCACCCATCTATTACAACAGTTATTCTAGAATATTACATAAATAGAAAAATAGTAAAAATTGTTCATCCATGGTCGTAGCGTACACGTATTTGAGGAAAGTAGTACTTTTTAACAACTTTTGGAAAAAACATCATAACATAGTAACCACTGGGAAAATATTTTTTTTATATTTTTTTCTGGAAAGGTCATAAGGCCTGGTACATCCAGTTGCAAGGTTATCCATTATTTACAGGACACCCTGTATATTTGGGTTTTTTAATTCTATATTGCTTTGAAATCAAAAAATTAATTCAGTTAAACAATGCCATTTATAATTATGGACTTAAATTTTTTTGATTTTAATTTTTTATAATTTGCAATTATTGAAAATGCAATAGGTCAATTTAGGGCTTAGGCCCCGTTAATTTTCTTGGAGAATTTTAATAAATATTTTTGCATTTTAAAATTCAACATTTTTATAGCCTAGAATGCGTCCCCTGAATCTATTAACATTTGCCTATATTTGTAAACACATTGGAACGCAAAACCTTAAATCTCTCGAAACATGAAAAAAAGGACTTTTACCACTTTCAAAAAAAAAGGCTCATATCTAAAAAATATTTCCGAATTAAGAAACGAAATAAATAATAAAAAGAAAATTAATAAAACTAAAAAAAATAATAATCAAATATTTAGTTCCTAAAAAACCTTTTTTTATTAAAATAATTTCGGAGTTTCCAGACCACGTCTTCGCAAGCCATTTTCAGATGTCGAGGTCCACATTTAATAGCTGTGTTTTTTGGCATGTCCAAATAAAATTGTGCGAAAAAAACGACAACAAAGCAAAACAATTTACATGTTAAATACAACAACAACTATGTCCATATAGAGTTAGCTAAGTCCAGATAATTAACTGGAGTTAACTTTTGTCTCGATAAAAACGGTATTGCCAGACTACCATTGTCGTTGTGTTATCGATAATTTGTATAGAAATGTCAAATGTTTGTTGGTAAGATAGTTCAGAACAAAATGGCAGACCAAGGCAAATGTTGAAATGTCCCGATGTCGTTTTTTTCACCAAACTCCATATCGACACACAAAAAAACGCAGCTAATGTAAGTTTTATTCTGCAATAGTAAAAGTTCCTTACCCAGCGGCTCCATTGGCAATTTTTGAGGCAATAAACTGCCTCACCCATTGCTATTGCCTTTTAATAATGCAAATGAAGACGCTTTGTCAATGGCAATATTGCCTAAAAGATGAGAGGCAATTATTGATATCCATCGTTGAGGCAATAAATTGAGGAAAAATGGGGTTCCCCGTAATTTTGAATGGCTTCTTTATTAATTTTTTCAATTAAATGGTAGAATATCAGAACGCACATGACAAAATATACTGAATTAAAATTTCATTTTATCAAAAACAGGAGATTTGAACAGCATTTGACTGCATTTGCAGTTAAATATTTCTATACAAACATTTTATAACTGAAATTGCCCGGCAATGAAAATGCCCACCCAAGAAAGAAATTGCCATTCCCATTTCAATTGCAATTGCCTTAAATATTGCCAATGGAGCCACAGCGTTAGTGCAATTTTAATCGCGAATTTATTTCGTGTGGAAAAAAAGAAAAACCACAAATAGCACGACCGACTTCCGAGAAATGACAAATGGCGAAGTTCAAATTGGGCTGTCAAAGTCGAAGCAAATTAAAAATTGCAATTTGCAGCGACAATTAAAGTGCTGCCAGCACAGCTATGCTCTTAAGGGGGTGGATTCACCTGATCAAATTAATCGGTGATTGATTAGATTTATCAATGGATCATCGAATTATATTATTTTGATTGCCACAGGGGCGTAAAGGCTGAAAATTATAAAAAAAAAGGGTGTCAGCAATTTTGTGTAATAAAGAAAATTACAAACTTTTTGGAGCGGAGAGCGACGGTGAAAGAAATTTTAGTAATTTGAATCAATTTGAAGTAGAGTAAAAAGCCGAAATTAAGTTTTAATTTTTAGATTGATTGTTTATTTGGGAATCCTTTAAATATAGGAGTAAAACCCGATTTTTTTAAAAGAACAAAGATTTTTGAAAGGCAGGGGAAGATGGACCATTATCGCTCGGTCCCGAACGAACAAAAAAATTACTATACGGGTTACGAGTTCCGGTTTTTCGGAATTTTTACCGGAGCCAAAAGCCAAATGGGAATTTATAATGGAGTTTATTGACTCGAAAACCGAACAAAAAATTACCTACTCAACACAAAATTCACTTTAGAAAAAAAAAGAAAAAAATACTTAGCTTCCAAATTTGTCTGCCAATTTCCTCCAAAGATAAAATACCGATTTTGAGAACACCTTCCACCATATTTCAACAAATGAATTTTCCCTCTTCATATATTTCCTTTTACTTTAAGTTACTCACTTAAACCCTTTTCTATGTCTTTGAATTTCTATACTTATTCCTCGATAACTTTTCTTAACCTTTTTTTTCGCTTTCGAGATAAAACCTCTGGTTACTTTCAGAATCACAGTAGAAGTGCCCTTATAGGTTTTCCATTAAACTGGATGGCCTCTTCTTTTTGTCAACCGCAGTACTTTTAGCCAATCAGCAGCCGTGATCTGCGGTCGCGTCATCATTCAGCTACTCTCTGCCATCTTGGCTTTTGCATTGTCATCATGGAAATAACCGATCGCTGGTTCCACTCCCAGGAGCGGCGAATCCGATGAACGCATCCAGCTCTAAACCTTAATTTTTCGAACAATTAAAGAAAAGTTTCCGACAGCTTAAAAGAAATTCTATCACACACCGCGATCATTCTTCCCCTCCGAAAGAAATTAAAATAAATCAACGTTAGTGAACAACTGGTGGAAAGCTAATTTACATTTTAATACCATTATAAAGGGTGGAAACTGGCAGTAATTTCCTACTTTGCGAAACTATCTAAGTCGTTGGGTTCAGGGACCATCTTATACAACTATAATTTAAGTAAATAGGTTAAGCACTCTGCCATTCTCAAAAAGAGTAACATCTAGCAGAGGGGGAACTAAATGTAACCCGTGCTTCTTTATGGACAGACCGCCCGTCTGTCATTCATTAGGGCGCTTGGCATTTCATCGGGTTTACTCGCTTGGACTCATAAGTGATATAGTGAGGACTTTATCATACGCAATTTGTATTAAGTTCAGTTTAACTTACATGGATGTTTTTAGCAAAAACCACTGTCAACTGTATCCAACAAGATTAGAATATAGAATTTCTAATCATTAAGCTGGAAATATGTTTGCCTGGGGCCTGCATTGCTAAAAAATCAGTGTAAGTTAAACTGAACTTAATACAAATTGCGTATGACAAAGCCCTCACTATGTCACTGATGAGTCCAAGTGAGTAAGCTGGACGAAACACCAATTTGTAGGACTAAAGGCAATGCAAGGCTATTTTGAAGCATTTTATTGTTTTTTGGAAATAGTTTAAACAATAAGGAAACCAAATCTCAATGCTTTTCTGTAGGTACATAATATGCTTTAAAGAAAATAACAAATTTTAAGTTAAAAATTGTTTAAAAAAAAAAATAAATCCATTATTTTGTTCAACAAAAATAGGTAATTCAGGAATTCAGGTACATATGTTGTGTAACATTAATTCAGTATTTAGAATCTCCTTCGACAGCAAGTCCTGCAGATCTTTAATGAGGTCCATTTTCTCCTTCTCAATAGCAACGAGTTGTTGACGTTTAAATAGTCTTTTTCGGCTTCCTTCTTCAAAAATGCAAGAAGTTCGTCGTCCTTAGAAGGGTGTCTTTTTTTTTGGCCGGAGTCAGATATGTTTCTCCATCTTTCGAATTATTTTCATTTGTGGCAGAAGATGAGCCCAAAAGATTTCTCGGAGGAGACACGCTGTGCCTACCGCCGTATGCTTCATTGAACGCTTCGAAGAATTCCCATGTTGTGGCTTCCCGATTCTTTATTTCGCTTTTTAATTCTTTTGTATGTCGTCATTAAGTTTTCAATTTTTTTTTTGATATCCAAGACATCAAAGCAGAAGAATGAAGAATGGATAAACTTTTGAATTTCAAAAAGCACCGTCCTCCAGTGATTTTTTTTTTTCCAGAATTAAATTCTTTTTTCCATGAGAATTCTTTTTTCAATTAAAAGTTTGATTTTAGCCATATTACACCCCGCAGCTTCTTCTTCCCTTAAAAAAAAGATAAATTTAATTGAAAATAAGAAATTTATTAAAAAAATTACCAATAAAAACTTAAATTTTTCGCATTTTATATTTTACTTTTAACTCCCACGCTGTCTGCAGTCAAAAAAAATATGGATGCACAATCTGCCCGACGCTAATGTCACTTATGACGTTTATGAAAATATCTTCTGTAATTCATCTGGGTTTGTTCGATCGCAAATCTGACTTTATGAACATGTCTGGCGCAGGTTTAAGTTAGGATGACGTTCATGAAAACACCCTGTCACTAAACCAAAAATTTGGTCTCACCAAAATCAAAAGGACTTTGATATTTATCGATGTTCGAGGGCGCGGCTAATTGTTTTTCGTACCTAATTCGACTGTTTGCGAGCCGGTTTACTATGTTTACTCGAACATGTCAGTTTAATTTTAATTTTCAATTTTACAAAGAAAAAAGAAAAATTTGGAAGGAGTTTTTCGAGTGCCTTAAAACCTTACCAGCTTTATGGAAAGTTAAAGATGATATTTTCAAAGACATTGACTTGAAACAAAAATCATGGGAAATTCTTTAAGAATCCTATAAACTAATACATATATTCTGATGCAACGCATGATGACGTTAAAAAAAGACTTCTCAGCATAAAGTCCTGCTATAGGAGAGAACTAAACAAAATTCGAAGAGTGAAAAATCTGGATGCGGATCGGCAGAGGTTCATGCCAAGTTTTTGGTATTTTTATAGCTTGGATTTTTTTAAAAGACCACGAAAATCAAACCTCCACCGGTTTATCAACAATTGAATTGTGCCATCGCAATGAAGAAGAATTTATAAGTTAATTTTTTTAACTTCTTTCTTAACTAAAAATTTTTATATTTTTTTCCAACTTCCAGGAAACAATAGAAACTGAAAGACGATGGAGAATGCACGCTGCTCTATCAAGATCGGCAAAGACCTCACCGACACCCTGGATTCTGATTTCTTCAATATCGTTCTTGAAAGAGTAGTGCAAAACTCTCACGTCAACACTAGAGGCACAATCTTTAAATGGTGTATGGAGCAGAGGAATGGACACTGTTAACGGCGGATGAGAACGCGTTAGGCTGTTTCGAGATGAAAATTCTCCTGGTGATTTTTGGGCCCGTCTGCATTGATGGGGAATAGAGAAGAAGATACAACAATGAACTGTATGGGCTGTATAGCGACACCGACCTAGCCACAAAAGTGAAAAGCCAACGACTGAGCTGGCTAGGTCACCTAGAGCGAAATAGCGAATGGACACCAATGCTCCGGGCCCGGAAAGTCTATGAATCCAACTCCGTGGGACAGCGCAGTAGAGGTGGACAGCGTGAAAGGTGGCGCAGGCAAGGTGGAAGAGGAATTCAACCAACTGTGCGTGCAAAACAGGAGACAGCTAGCTAGAAACCGAGCCGGCTGGAAGAAGCTTGTTGGCTGAGGCCCTGGTCCATCCCGGACTGTACCACCACCTTAAGTAAGTAAGTAAGTAAATCAATTATTTGTGTGGATTGAATTCTTCAAGAAAGCAATGAATTCGGATAAATTAAAAATAATTTTACTTCAACAAATAAAAGTTCAGAATAGTTTAAATACTCTGCTTGCTGCCAACCGCTTCAGAAGGAAACATCGCCATTATATATTGCAAATTTTGCTACTTCAAAAAAGAAGACGAGCGATAATACAAGCAACGAAGCCGACCGAGGACCTTGTGGGTGAAGGTGAGATTTTACTAACAACGTCTTCATCTTTAACACTACCATCTCCGGATATCTGCTCCAAAAGGTTTAATTATTCTTATCTGCATGTGGCTCAAAAAGAACCTGTTTCATGACGTTCTGTGTTTGGCCAAATGCATCCAATCCATCCTTCATAGGGTACATTTACAAACAGGAAACATCCTTTAAAATAAATAAATAAATTTGGTCGCGCAACAGCTCGAGGAGAACAAAGGCCTAGTGATTTACAACTTTCGACCGTTCCTGTGTGCGTGTTGTTGACAGAAATGGAGGGAGCCTAGAATTTGTTGGCGAGTCCGAACGGCTAGATGAGAATCACTTTTCATGGCAACAGATACTCTTGGAGGATTTGTCAGTTCCTCGCAAGAGGCAGTACCTCGAAAAAAAAAACATCTCTATTTTCAGGTGGCAGTGCCTGGAAATTGAATTCAGACCTTCGGCATGACAATCCAACGCACTAAGCTTTATGCCACGAGGTACTACAAAAACCCACTTCTAACATTTGTTTACTACTTCAACACGAACCAGCACATTCTGGGAAAGAAAGTTGTGGAAAATAATGACGAGCTTTTCTAGTATCACTTTTGCATGTCCCGTGGTCCCGTCAAACTTTTGATATACTCTGCGCGGTGTTGAAAAACCTGGAAAAGCAAGACACGAATTACAGAAAGTTTATTGCATTAGAAAAGAGAATTGCCATGGCAATGTAGGTATGCACTTGGGTCGTCTGCTGAGTACCGAACAATTTCAACTGTCTTCGGCGTAAGAATATTAACGGTTTGCGAGGTAGTGCAAATATTTTGTACGGAAGTATGGGATGTTCTACAACAAAAATATTTATGCGGCTACTCAATCACCGAACAAAAAGTAAAAAATGCGTTAGTGGATTCGAAAAACTTGGTTTTCCTCAATACTTTGGAGCTATAGGTAACTATCTGTCTGTAATATTAATGCTTTGATTAAAAATAAAACCTATTCCATCAAAATTCATATATGCAATACCTGCAATATGTACATAACATATGTATATATTTACCTTTACTTAATATTTTAGTTACAGACTTCTTTACATTGACGTGGAAAGTCCAGGACGCTGCAATGACTCCCAAATTTATGAAAACTCATACTTCAAACAACAACACCAAAGGCCCAATTTATTCGGTCGAATTTGAACACAACATGGGGATTTTTCTTCTTTGAGAAATCGTTTTTATTCACTCGAAGTTGACTGGTTAAACTTGTGATGTTCCAAATTTGAGAAAATCCAACGTTGTTCAACTTTGGATTTGCTCAACTCGTCGAAATAGTCGAGTTTAGAGAGCAAACTTGGGATTTTTCTTCATTTCTGTTTATTCAATCAATCAGTGCAGTTCATTTGACATTTTTTGACTCTTGACTTCCAAAGAAAAAAAAAATATAAAATAAAAATAACTAAAAAGTAAAAATAAAGTTCTTCGGTAAAATTTAATAAAAACAATCTAAGAAAAAAACAAAAATGCATCGTCCTTACTATTTCCGGTATAATTGGCCTTTATCTTTGAGCATCGAAGATGAAGCCGAAGAGGAAACTTTATCTCTTGTAAGCCAATACAAGATGTTTCCACGTATTGGGATCTATAAATGGGACGACCGTGACTTCGTTTCAATCTCTAAAAGTCGACGACAATTATGGTTCTGAAATTAATAAAGGATTCATTACCTTGCAACGAGAGACGCCCATTGTGAATTGGTTTAATTTTTATTGATTTCTGGTGGTTTTTCCTTAAAGATCGCGTGAACTACGTCCAATAACCCAGTTATTGATCGCTTTAAGATAATTTGCATTGGGATCGATTGAATTGGCGATTGCAGATTGATTTCATTGGGGTGAGTAATGCAACCATACATCATACGCTCAAACGATGTGTCGAAAGCGATTGCAAACCTTGCGCCACGATTCATTAGAATTCCAGAAACTCAAAGGGAGCAGCTGCACACAGCAAGTGAGTTTTTGTAAAAGCTAAACTTACTCTAACGATTGGTGCCATCGATTGCGCCCATATTCGAATTCAATCTCCAGGTGGAGCTGATCCAGAAAATTTTTGAAATCGAAAGGGTTGGTTCTTCCTGAACGTCCAAACCGTATCCACTGCGAATTTGAAGATAATTGATGTCGTCGTTCGTTGGCAGGTATTGATGTGTATTTTGAATAAAGTGTAAAACTTTATAAATATAGTATACGAATTTAAAATATATATTTTATTGTTTCCTTCTTCAAAAGGACTCTACACATGAACAGCGCATTTTCAATATGTCGAATCTGAAACAACGATTTGAACAGGGCGAATTCGACCATTTAATTCTCGTTGGTGATTCGGGCTATACAAATACGAACTACCTTGCAACGCCTTCCTTGAATGTCACAAACGCTGTTGAAAATTTATTCAACGAATCACAGATTCGCACTCGCAACTACGTAGAACGTTCGTACGGTATTTGGAAAAGGCAGTTTCCAGTATTGGCTACTGGCTTAAGGTGCAAAGTGGAAACAATACAAATGATAACCATTTAGGGTGACCAGACGTCCCCATTTAGGGGAGACAGTCCTCCTTTTTCATACCAAAATGCTGGTTTCCCCCCTATAGAAGCCTCAGTCCCCTTTATTACGTAAAAACTCAAAAAGAGAACACATTCAATTGAAAACTTTTCAAATTTTCTACATATTCAATTATTATTTTCATTTAATATTTTTAAAAGGATTTTCTGTGAATACATCCATTTGAAGTTCAAAATTCTTTCAAAGCTGAGCGCATCCACTCAATGAACTACATCTCACTTCAAGCACAAAAGTTTTCCTTCATCTGTCAGTTTGGTTGATTTTTTTGTGATAGTTTTTTAATATAAAAAATCGAATGAAACTTTTGTTACATCACTTTTGTTTACTCTGTTTATATTTTTCAAGAACTTGTTTCTGGTGGGAGACACTTTTTAAACACTTGTCCCCGCTATAAAGCTGGTGATGTCCCCCTTCTCGTTATTTTTCATCTGGTAACCCTATAACCATTGCATGTCCCGTACTCCACAATATAGCCATTGACGAAAATGAGTCCAAACCACCACCGGAAATTACAAGCTTCGCTGATATGTTAGCAGCTATTAATGTTCCATCGGCTACACCTTTTGAGGTTACATCCGCAGATACTGATAACATCCGCTCTCGTTGGTTCGAACCTATTTTCAACGGATGTTAGATCGAGCTGAAATCAATCAATTCGAAGAGTAAAAGCTAAATTCGAAAAAAAACTGTTTACTGTTATAACTTTATTTAATAAAACAAAATTTATCTAAATCATATTCTTTTATTTGCTGCTGCTTCCGGAACTGATGTTTTTGCCGTTAAATCTGATATTGGCTGAAAAGAGTTCAAACTAAGGCGTTGTAGTTCTTTTTTATGAACAAGTTCGTTCTTTACCCACTTTTACTCATGGACCGAACGATCCCGATCCCGATCCAGCTCAGTCCGTTCAAGTTGAAATGCAGCACGTCTAAGATCTGAATCAAGTGCCGAACTGCATCCCGTCAGCAGCACACGTCTTGTGAGAGTTTCGTCGGAAGTACAAGTACCCTCGTTATCGTGAAATCTCTTTTTTTGCCCATTTGTTCCTGTTACTTGTTCTATTAAAACTTAATTAAATTCTATTAAATCTACCTACAATTAAATAATATAAAAAAATTATAATTCTTTCTCGTGCCGCGCACCACCTAAATCAACAATAACACCATAGTTTGTTCGTCAATTTAAAAGCAATAATAGCAAAAAAAATCCATAGCCAAAAGAAAAAATCATAATAAGTGCCAGTGCAAGTGCAAAATAAAAACAAAATGCAACACAACGGAGCACAACGAGTGTCTATTCCTTCCTTTTCCTTTCCCCTTCTTCTCTCACAGTCGTGTTAGCTTAATAGCTGTTACATTTTGTGTGGACCAGAGAATATCAAATAAAGAAGCCAATCCTTCGTACGTTTCACCCCCCAAAACCCATTTGTTTACATTGTTGTATTTGTAATTTCATTTCGTGTCGAAGAAATAGATGTGAATTGCAACAACAACAAGACCTGTGCTGAATGATGTGCTGAATGACTAGTTGATTCTATGTATGCGTTTTGCACTGCTTTTCACTAATACTTTGCAAATTTAATACATCAGCTGTTCGCTTCCAGCTTGTAGGCAAATCAAATTGACAGCTGAGGATTGGCTTCTTTATTTGATATTCTCTGGTGTGGACTATGAAGCTCTCCACATAGTGTAGCGGGATTAGGCTAACGATTTCAGATGTATGGTTAATTGTCTTTTTTGGGTAACCAGGGGCGGATCGATACAATTCTGTCACTAAGACATAACACTAGTGACAGATTGTTATTGAAAAGTTCAAATTGGGATTCAAATTAGAGATTTAATATAGATAGTTGTCTGAATTGGTTTTGATCTAGTTTTGCATTTCCAAATGGCTGGTAAGTTTAGAGTCGATTTTTCCAACATTCGTGGGTTGAGAAAAAATTTCTGTGCCGTGTACGTTTATAATGTACAAAACAGGCCAGCTGTTTTGGCACTAAGTGAAACTTAGATAGGGGAAAATTCTGATTTTTCAGAATTTAATCGATATGGGTATAGCTTAGTGCCATTATTTTTTTCCCATCATGTTCTCGCCGTCTACATAAGAAATGATGTTGCGTACCAACTCCAACCACAATATGGTTTGTGCTCAAACACAAATTTCAACTTCGTGTGGCTAAAATTCTCGGTGAATAAGCGCATCAATCATACCTGCTTCATTTATCGGAGCCCAAATTTGGGCAGAAATTCAACTTTTAACGAATTTGATTCTCTGTCCGACTCCATACAAAGAATTGTCACCTATTATCCTCACACTGAAATCGTCATTGCGGGCGATTTCAATGTACACAATTCTTCGTGGCTTCGCTTTTCTGGCCACACAACGCCCGAAGGAAGGTATGTTGAGGTCTTTGCAGAGTTAAACCAACTAACTCAGCTTATTGACGAGCCAACTCGTATCCCTGACGTTTCAGGTCAATCCGCCAACATTTTAGACTTGTTTCTTACCTCTGACTCTGATAAATACACTATTAGTGTACTATCGCCTCTAGGCACATCGGACCATTGTGTCATATCTGCTAATTTCTCGTGCAAAATCAATCCAGTTAGAGAGATAACGCCTATGAGAACTGTTTGGCAATACGAGAAGGCAAATTGGGACGGTCTCAATAATTTCTTCAGGAACTTTATCTGGTCACTATGCTTCCTCGGTAGTGACGTTGACTCCAGCGCAGATATGATAACAAATTTAATTCTTCACGGTATGAGGAATTTTATTCCGAACAGGATAAAATCCATCAAATCCAAAGAGAATTCATAGTTCGATTCGAGCTGTAAAGAGGTTATCAGGGTTAGAGAAGTAAGTTTCCGAAGATACAAAGCCAACCCCACTGAGGAAAACCGGAATAAATTAAGCACGCTCGAAAGACCTGTAACGTTCATATTCGAAGATTCAAATTTTTGCATGATCAGAAATTAAGGCAAAAAATACTACAATGTCCCAAAGGTAGTAAAAATTTCTGGTCATTTGTAAAAACGTACGTAATTCTACCTCGTCTTCGGTTCCAACACTCGTCTTCAATGATACTCCTGCTGTCAGCTCACTAGAAAAAGCCAATTTGCTTGCAGCACAGTGTGCTGTTAATTCGACGCTGCCAGAGAGTGTCATGACTCCACCTGTACTTGAGAGCGGTAATGATTTTATGGGACAAATCTTCTTTCGCACTCGTACAGTAGCTAGAGTTCTAAAAGATCTTGATGTACACAAATCCGCTGGCCCGGATAGTATCCCTCCAATTGTTCTGAAGAGGTGTTCTTCAACGTTGGCAAAGCCACTGCGTAAGTTTTTCCATCTGTCCTTTTCTACTGGTCTCTTTCTGAGTGGATGGAAAACAGCATTTGTCCAGCCTGTCCCTAAAAAAGGTGACTTCGTCTCCCTCCAACTATCGACCAATTGCACTTACGTCCCTTCTTTCTAAGGTCATGGAAACGCTGATTAATTGTCAGCTTAAGAAATATCTTGAAGCCCGGAAGCTTCTTAATGACCGGCAGTACGGCTTTCTTAGCAATAGGTCCACTGGTGATCTGATGGTATATCTCACCGAGCAGTGGAACAAATCTTTACATCGTTTTGGAGAAAGTAAGATTGTTGCACTTGATATTTCAAAAGCGTTTGATAGAGTTTGGCACCAAGCTCTCTTATCGAAAATGCGTGCATTTGGTTTTGATGAATCTCTTCTTCGTTGGATTAGAAATTACCTTTCGGACCGTTCAATACAGGTTGTGCTGGATGGTTTCAAGTCTGATATTCATAAATTAAATGCTGGTGTGCCCCAGGGCTCCGTTTTGTCTCCGGCTCTCTTTCTCATTTTCATAAATGATCTCTTGTCTGAAACTTCTAATCCATTAAACTTTTTTGCTGATGACAGCACCCTCAGCTTTTCATATTCGTTTCTTGATTCACATCCTTGTCCTTTGGATGTGGAACTTGAACGGCAGCGTATGATAAGCTCATTAAATTCTGATCTTGACAGCATTGTTCAGTGGGGAATAAGAAACCGTGTAGAATTTAATGCTTCAAAAACACAAGGCTGTTTGCTGTCTCTAAAGCAGAACCCGCCCCCAACGCCATTATCCATGAGTGGTACTTGCATCGATGAAACTGAACAGCTTTCAGTTCTGGGTATGTGCATCTCAGATCACCTTCTGTGGAATGAACACATATTCAATGTCGCCAAAAACGCTGCGAAGTGTTTAGGTTTTCTTCGAAGATGCATGACATTTTTCTCCCCTTCCGATCTGGCTATAATCTACAAAGCCTTCATTCGTCCAAAGCTTGAATATAATTCTCATATTTGGGCAGGTGCTCCAATAACTCATTTAAGCCTTTTAGATAGAATCCAAAAAAGAGCTCTTAAAATGATAGGTGACTGTAATATAACGGAAACATTCGCATCTCTTGAACACCGTCGTAATGTTTCATGTCTCTCCTTATTCTATCGCTATTTTTATAAACAGTGTTCTAGTGAAATAGCCAGTTGCATTCCTCCCCTAAAACAATTCCACCGTAATACTTGCACTTCCAGGAATGCGCATCAGTTTACTCTTGAGCCCAATTTCGGACGTACTGTAAAGTACAGGGATTCTTTTTTCAGCCGAACAACACGATTGTGGAATGCTTTACCTGGCTCTATTTTTCCCTTCCATTTTGATATTCAGAACTTCAAAACTAATGTGCATCGGTATCTCCTTTCAAATCCTTCCCTATTTTCCTAACGCTCGCACTGTGTTCAATCATTTTAAGGGTAGTCACAACCCCTTTAGTGCGCGTATATTATTAAAAAAAAAAAAAAAAATCTAAGTGAGCCCGCATTCGTTCAACCTCTAACCGCTCTCTCTCGCACCCTCTAAAATGTATGTATTCTTTTGTCTATCGAAAAGAAAATCCTCGCACGAGTCCACTTTTGTTTTAACTGTCACAGATATCATCTGTTACAAATCCCTAGGATATTTTAGAAACTGCAGGTTGGCTAACCTCAGAATTTTAAGTGCGGAGTTGTGATTTAAAGTAGTGAATAAAAGCATTTTTTAACTTCTCGTTCAACATCGGATTTGAAATCAACTCGAAAGCTGACAATAGTGAATAAAATGAATCTTAAAGAACTATTGAAAAACTTATGCGGGATTGACGTACCTTAGGTTTTGATTGGGGACTCAGCTTTGAGAATTTCATACACAATGATGAAACCTTATCCCTTCAATACTTCGGCCTCAGTATAGAAGAAAAAAACTTCAACTTTGCTCTGTCAAAATGTCGCAGAGTTGTGGAAAATTGATTCGGATATTTGAAAGCGAGGTTTAGAAGGATCGGCAAAGGCCTTGACAACCATATCGATAACACATCATCAATTATAAAAGCATGTTGTGTTCTACACAGTTTTGTTTAATGAAAATGATGATGTTATGAACATGTAATTGTTGCAAAACTCCAATATAATTACTGAAAGAGAACAACCGGAACACACTACTCAACTCAATGACCAAAGCCCTACAGCAACAAATATACGGAATGCTACTAGCAGACATTTAGGTAATAATATGTCTGTTCGCGTACCTCCCAAAACTACGAATTTCTACGAATTTAGCCCAAAGTTCTGTCAAAGCTCGTATGAAAAAAAAAAAAATTGTAGAAATTCGTAGTTTTGGGAAGTACGCGAACAGGCCTAATATATAATATACCTATCTAAGAAAATGCCCCCGTTCAACGACAGAAATCTGAAAATTCAGTACTGAAACGTAACGTTGAACGCACAAAAAATCTGAAATTTCAACCGAATGTCATATTTTTTTTTTCTGTCAAAATATTGTGTTTTCTGATTTTACTGGAAGCGAATATAAAAAGTACTTTTTTTATCGGAAATCAAAAATTGAAATTATGTTTAAACCAAAAATTTGTGGCTCTGGAATGAAGTTTTATGTAAGTTGACTGGAAAACGCTTGTTCTTTGTTTTTATTTGGATTAATACTTTCGAAAATAGTTGAAGCCGACCAAAAAATCTTAACACGTATTACTCCCAAATGAAAGTATTCGTCGGGCTCTTCCACCGATCCCAATTTATTATTAATAAAAGCGGTGAAAACTATCATTTCTTGTTATTTTGTTAAATAAAAACTAAATCCAAAACGCCGTGTAAAAACAACAGCATTTATAACAATAAATTTATTTTAATCACTTAAGAAAAAAAAAAAAAAACAAAAAAAAAAAAAAAAAGCCAACAAGCCATACCAAGTCGACAACAGACCACAAAAATAACTGCATAGACTAAAAAGTTCAATTTCTATGTGCAGATTTTTTTTTTTTGTCTTGTTTTTTAGCTGTCATCTGAATTTTCAGATGAAAATTTTTATCTGAAAAACGTAAGCAAACGTAACTAAAAGTCATCTGAATTTTCAGAATTTTTATGACAGCTGACCAATCACATGCGATGCCCCAAAAATTCAGATATCTGAATCCTTGAACGCACGGAATGTCTCGCGATATTGAGCCTGATTACACGATTCGTTTTTTCGGACGTTTCGTTTTTCGTTTTTTTGACAGGTACGTACCTTCGTGATTACACACAACGAAAAAAATCCATTCGTGATTTTGATGTTCAGAAAATTTGAGGTTCATTTAGTGAAAAATAGGCAGTAATAATAATTAAAAATACTTTTACATCACTTCTTGTTCAAATTTATAAATATTTAATTAAGAAAAACAATTTTAAATCTCACTATTTACATTTTTTAAGCATCCCCCGCCTCTACTCGTTTGTCAAATCATAAACGTCAAAGTTCAACCAGAAAAAGTCTTGAAATTTTCATACGTGCTTTCGTCTTTCCGTTCCCCTTACGTTTCTACACCCCTCACCCAATGTGTCAAAAAGACGAAACACGTAACGTCCGAAAAAACGAATCGTGTAATCAGGCTCATTGCCATACTGCCATCATGTAGGAACACTGAGCACTGAGACCTACCGGCATCACTTATCTCGTTCTATTTTATTTACCATCATAGATCGCTATTATCGTCTAGAACAAAACTACATCAGCCATTTTATCTTTAAACTTATAAATCTACTAAGAACGAGCCAAAAGTAATTTCCATTTTTGGACTTTTCCATCGTATACAATCTTAAATCCACATTTAAGATAGTGTTATCCAAATGGAACAAAGCTGCAAGTCTCCCTAGACATAATCGATGATGGATGCTGTTCAATAAGTGTATGCACGAAAACAACAATTTGCACAACTAAGGCATTGGAAGGATATTGTTGTTGTTTAAGTCCTATTAAGGAGGAAAATGAGTTTTTCCCAAATTAAAAAGACTCAGCCATTAAGTTTTCGTGGAACTTTTTTTTAAATCTGCATCTGGGCATGAAAACACAGAAAAAATGACGATTCCTGTCAGGATGGCTGAAAATAAAGATTATCTTAAAGGTAGAAACTAAATCTTTTCACACTTATCTTTTGCCGTTAAATTTATTTTAACAAAATAAGAAAGTTTATTTAGGATAACGTCACACCAAAAGGAGAATGGGCATTTTTGGGCGTTAGCGGCCATTAATGAAATAAGTGTCAAATGAAAGGTATGCTACTCAGGAACAACTTTCACTATGGACGTTACATTGCATTTATTTAAAAAAGAAGATATTTCAATGTTAATATAATGCAATTGCATTGGGCAATATTGCATAGTGATTTTATTTTTATAGTGTGTTATGCCTTATTCTTCAGAAGCCAGAAACTTAGCAAAACTTTATTAAAGAGTTAGAACAAAAATGCATTCTTTTCGGTTTTGAAGTACACCACAGTGAAAAATTTCTACACGGTGATTGTTGGACTTAAACACATCCAAAAATAACAAAATCATTCTTGGCCGCTCACTCCCATGTTTCATACAAATTTGCCCATTCTCCTTTATTTAATTATTTAAGTACTCCCTTTTGGAATTCAGTAGCAGTTGCAATAGATTCCTTCATCATTTTTTTGTTTTCTGCATCTGATTCCTGAACCGCTTTACTGGCTGAACAGAATGGAGACGGAGCTGCAATTGGAGCTGCAACTGTAATAGCTGTCAAAATGTTGAATACACACAAATTCAATGTAGTACAGTTAAAATAGGATAAATAAAACAAAAAAATTGGTACCACCATGAAACTTGGTGAAAACGTTTCATGTACTATAAGAATGAAGAATCAAAAGAGTCTATAAAAATATTTCATAGGGAAGGGTGTTTTTTTGAGAGTGGGAGGGGCGTAAGTTGTGGTGTATCAAACGGAAAAATAAACTTTGGTGCAACCTAAGCATATGACACATGTTTTCAAGGTAGTTTTAAGTGCTGAATCAAATGACACCAAAACCATGTCGATACGACCTTCGTGAAAAAAGTAATTGTCATTTTTGTGTTAGGATGACTATATTTTCAGTATAAAAGTCAGATATTACCGAAAACCAGGTGAAAATGGTGGTCCGTCGATAAAACCCGGCATAAATGGTTCATTTATCATGAAAAGCAATAATAAGAAGAGTCTATACAAATATCTGTGGCTAAAGGGTGTTTTTTTGAGGGTTTTAGTGAGTGTTGGGGTTATGGTGGGATTATTGCCATAGAACCTATTACAAAAATGGTACCCTCATGAAACTTTATAAAAATGTGGTATGAACTACCATAATAAAGAATCAAAAGAGTCTATAAAAATTTCTATATGGTAGAAGGATGTTTTCTATGGGTGAAGGAATGTATAAAGCTTTTTCCAAAAACTAAAATTGTTTCCAAAAACAAATAACACCCTTTACCCAGGCCCACAAAAACACCCTTTCTTCCTTGATATTTTTGTAAACTACGTAAATTCTTCATTCTTGCAGTAAATGAAACACTTTTACCAAGTTTCTTGAGGGTTACCATCCTTTTCAATTTTTTTGAAAAATAACCACACACTTCCCCATATCTTCAAAAAACACACCCTTCCACGCAAAATATTTCTATAGACTCTTTTGATTCTTCATTCTATAAGTTAATATCACATTTTAACAAAATCTCATGGGGGTATCATTTTTGTCACAGGTTTTATGGCAATATGGCACCACTACCCCAGCTCACCAAAAAAAACACCCTTTAACCACAGATATTTTTATAGACTCTTCTTATTATTAATTTTCATGACAAATGAACCATTGATGCCAAGTTTCATCGCCAGACCATTATTTTCAACTGGTTTTCGGTAATATTTTACTTTTATACTGAAAATATAGTAATCCTTACATAAAATTGACAGTAACTTTTTTCACGGAGGCCGTATCGACTTGGTTTTGGTGTCATTTGATTCAGCATTTAAAACTACCTTAAAAACATGTGTCATATGCTTAGGTTGCACCAAAGTTAATTTTTCTGTTTGATACACCACAATTTCCCCCCCTCTCCCCCTCAAAACACACCCTTCCATGCAAAATATTTGTATAGACTCTTTTGATTTTTCGTTCTCATAATGCATAAGACGTTTTCACCAAGTTTCATGATGGTACTAATTTTTTTTTTATTCAAAAGACTTTTCGTACTATTTTACCTGTACTAATGATGCGAACAGAACACGAGGCAGCTGGACAAGTTGGGGGTTGAAGTGAGTTTCAAACTTTTTTCAAACTCTGATAAAGACGTAAAGTAATTTCAACTTTTTTTTAATCACTATCCATTTTTATTTTTATTTTCGACACTAAAATGTCAGAAAGCTGTACAGCTGCATTGTGGTCGCGTAAAGAAAAATCACGTACGACACTTTTTGACAGCTATTCCAGTTGCAGCCAGGGTTACCTCCGAAAATTTTCGGAAGGATTCAAAAAAAGGAGTCCTGGCTGAAAAAAGGAGTCCCATCAAAACTTCAAGAAAAACATCAAAATTTATCAGTGTTCTAATATAACATGGTTTATTTAAGAACAAAATAACAAATAGCTTCTTTTTTAAACAAAACAATAAATAAAAACTTCCATCTTTTCAATTTTTTTAGTAGGTAAGGTTTATCTCAGTTTAGATTAAATAAATCTTTTTGGTGTTTCCACCGCACAAAAAGATTTAAAAAAGATTAAATCTGACAATACTTTCAAAAATGCAAATGGCGCTTCAATTTTTCTTATGAAGTGCGAATGAGGCAGAATGTTTTATTCGTGTCAAACAATGAAGAACTGAATCGAGTCTCGAATGAATCGTTCAGCACCATGTTAAAATAGGTTATTTCGATTTGTAAAACTATTTGTCCTAGGAAGATTTAATAAGATTAATTTCTAATCTCCAAGATTAACGAAATATATTTGTATGGTAAATCTTCAAGATTTAAAGAAGATTTAAGGTAAATCTTATTAAATCTCAGATTAGCGTTAGGTGGAAATGTAGCATTAATCTCAAAACAAAAAACAACAATTACCTAAGTTTCTTTAAATAAATAAACAGTTGCTCTTCTTAACAAAACAAAACAAGATTCTTAATATTAATATAATATTACATATCGAATATCACTTATATTATCTATGTATTTATAAAACTAGTTATTAGAAACATCGTTTCTATATTTTTGAATTAAAATTGAATCAGGAATCCAGTCTTCTAATTGGTTATTATCTAATAGAGTAGGTGCAGAAAGCATTGAAATGCACCCTACAACTTTTAGGCGGTTTGTAAGTTTTTTTCTAAATAAGAGTCAATTTATAAAAAATTCATTCTGCGCAAGGGCTGCTATGGCCAATTTTAAAATCTTTATAACAATATAAATTTTTTTAAGTATATAATTTAAAAAAAAAATTTCCAATTGGTTATTTAAATTGCACACTTCAAACCAAAACTTTCAATTTTGTTGAAATTGGTGATCTGGTATTTAAATTATAGTAAATAAATTTTTATAGCACAGGCTTACAGATCAGTATTGCCGTTATCATCATAAAGCTAATAAAGAAACCCCTTGAAAAAGTTGGAAAAAACCAACGAAACGTCGGGAAGGAATGAAATAGTTTTATTTGCATTCGGAAAATACTGATCTGTAAGCCTGTCCTATAAAAATTTATTTACTAAAACTTTCAATGTTATTCAATTTAAAATATATATTTTAAAACGACTATCTTGGGCATTTATTTCTGGTAATTTGTATTCTTCAATAATTTTAACTGGATGAAGGGTAAAGTTATGGGATATTCGGATATCAAGGAAAAATAGTTTAAATCTTTTTGCATCTTAATTACTTGCCTTTGAATCTAATATTTTAGAATTGAAAGCTTGTTTATCATTGGAATTAAAACGCGAGATTATTCGATTACAAATATTTGTAATATGTACTAAGATTATTTCTTTCAAAAGTATCACAGAAATTAGAATTGCATAGATATCGCATCCAGTACAAATAAAAATCATCATTTTTTCAATATTTTGTGTTTTGGCGTTTGTATTTATGTCTATGTATGTAAATCTATCTTTATTAACATCATATATAGTCTAAGGCTCACACAAAATTGATATTACTGAGACGTAGCTCTACGTCCCACGATAAAAAAGCAGTTATTTTTGTTTGCTTTGCGTGCAATAACTATATAACTAAAGTATTTGTGATAGTATGTTCTTCTTCATCCGCTTTGAATAGCGCTGTGAGCCGAATGCCGTATGTAATGAGAGAACATCTTTTATTGACGAAATAAGATGTATAATTTGAGATGAATCGCTTTGAAAATTTGTACTTTATTTAAACATTTAAGACATATATGAAAGGAAGCTTAGGTAAACGAAATTGATGCTGCTTAATGCCGAACTGCCTTCGAATTGAGCACTTAAATGTCGGAAGGGAACCCATTGCTGAATTTTTCTTTTTGTAACCACTAGAAATTTTTCACAAACTGAATAAAATTCAAAACCGTTATTACAATTTTTCGCTGGTAATTTACAATTACAAATTTTGTATTGAAGAATCTGGAATTTGAAAATTTTGTGGGGTACCAATTTGTAATTGTAATTACAATTTTGTAAGATGGTGCAATAGGCCACAGGTGTTTTTTCCAATACAAATCGTATGGATACCCTAAACCTGCGATGAGGCATGTCTTAACATGAATATTAAGAGCTTAAATTTTCATAGACGTCTTTTTTCGCTCAACTAGAAACTTTTGAACCTGTTTGAATGAAATGAAACAATTTTTTTGGAAACTGTGTGATGTAAACAAAGAGTGGAAATGAGTTTCAACCGGATTGAACTTGTTCATATCATAGAATTCAATTAAAATTTGTGCGTTTATGAAAAAGAGTCCTACAATTGTAAAAGGAGTCAAATTTCAATCATTTTTAAAAAGAGGAGTCCTGGAGTCCTAGCGTTTAAAAGGAGTCAAAATGACTCTAAAGAGTCCCGAAGGTAACGCTGGTTGCAGCACTCTATTCTGTTCAGCTAGTTAATCATTTCACCGATCCGTTCATCAATCGAGTTAATTTCAGCATCGACATTTGATTTTCTTTTTATAGCTCTCGGCCTGCACGTTGAAGATGCTCCCATAAATGAACCAGTACCTGCAGCTGGAGGATCGTTTTCCTGGGAATATGAGTATGCATTTTCGTTTGCTAATGTTGAAGAAGCTGATGGTGGTGAATTCATGACAAAAAATGCTTTTGAAAACGAATGTTTAATAAAATTTATAAATAAATAAATTGGGCGGCAACAGCTCGGAACCAGGGCCTAGTGACTTACAACTCAACCATTCCTACGTGCGTGTTGTTGGCAGGAATGGAGAGGACCTACAGTTTTTTGCCGAGTCCGAACGGCTAAATGAGAAGCATTTTTTCATGACAAGTATACGCTTGGAGGATTTGTCAGTTCCTCGCAAGAGGCAGTACCTCGGATAAAACATTTGAGTTTTTAGGTGGTACGGCTGGGGAACGAACCCGCACCTTCGGCATGCGCATGACTAAATAAATAAATTTATAAATATAAATAAAAATCTTTTTATTACCTGAGGGACTGCTATCTTCACAAATATTTTCCAAATTAAGAACTAGAAATTCACCAAGAATGGCGTGGAACTTGGCATGATGATGCCAATCCGAAGAAGAGCCCTCGGATCCCCGGAAGGTCCAATTAGTTTCGTTTCTTTTCTAAGTAGGAAACACAAAATTAATACAATTATAAGAAAAGGAATTTGAATTAAAACAGAATAAGTCTTTACTTATACTTGTTGGTGAGGTTTGTGGATCTTGCCCCGCACCTCTTCTGGAGAGTACTGATTAGACTGCCCGTCCCTCAAAAGCTGCTGAAATGTGTTTATAAACGTGACCGTTTTTTCGGGTTCCCCTTAGATGGAACATTTTCTCCGCCCATACCATAACTCCACAAGGAACTCTTCATCAGCCAAGCGACAAATCTCTTTTTTCCTCTGATCTCTGCAAAAATTTAATTTAAATTGAATTTCTTGTTGGAAGTAAATACAATATTCATAATATATAATTAAAAATAAATATAACTTACCAGTCGCAGTCAGCCACAATAGCCCAGGAAAATTAGACTTTCACTTTGAAAAAATTGCGACAAAGCTGATTTTTGGTGGCTTATTATGACGCCTTAAGCATTTCCTGAAAAGTACCCTAAATTTGGCCCGGGGTTTAATTTTTTATGGGGGGGGGGGGGGGGGTGAAAGGGGTTGAAGTTCAGTTTTTTGGGAATTGCTCCTAAACTATCGGTTTTATATAAAAAAATGTGAAGGTAAAAATTAAAGTTGATGTTATTCTACACTAAAAATGTTAACATACTTTTTTTCGTGAAACCAATAGTTTCAGAGACAAACGTTCAAGAACTTCATGGTGCAGTGAGCTTAGTCCAAAAAATTTATAAAATGTTTGCTTATCGCTGGGCAAATTTTGTTTTGTGATTTATGTTTAAGTACAACTCCTTATTGTAAAATCAAGTTTTTGGGGTGGTAGGGGAAAGGGAATGGCCGCCATCTTGAAAACAAGGTTGATTTCGTTTTTGTTTAATAACTCGTTGAAATTGCGTTTTTCAAAAAAATTACTAAAGAACAGATTTTAGACGATTAAATTATCTAAAAAAAATGAGCCATTAAACAGCTGTGTGTGTTTATTAATCTCAAAGTTACAGCGGATCAAAGGTCACCTATGCCTCATATATGGTGGGGATGAAATGACGTTTTTCAAGGTTTTTCGCTTATTTGTGAGTTTTGTTGACGATGTCTAGAATATATTTTGCACTGCTCTTGGTTGTCTGTTAAATGAGTCTTCTATTCTGACCAAAAAATTCACAAATAAGCGAAAAACCTTAAAAAACGTCATTTCATCCCCACCATATATGAGGCATAGGTGACCTTTGATCCGCTGTAACTTTGAGATTAATAAATATACAGAGCTGTTTAGTGGCTCATTTTTTAGATAATTTAACCGTCTAAAATCTGTCCTTTGGTAATTTTTTTTGAAAAACGCAATTTCAACGAGTTATTAAACACAAACAAGATCAACCTTGTTTTCAAGATGGCGGCTATTCCCTTTGATCTACCACCCCAAAAACTTGATTTTACATAAGAAGTTGGACTTAAACATAAATCACAAAACAAAATTTGCCCAGCGATAAGCAGAAATTTTATAAATTTTTTGGACTAAACTCACTGCACCATGAAGTTCTTGAACGTTTTTCTCTGAAATTATCGGTTCTACGAAAAAAAGTATGTTAATATTTTTAGTGTAGAATAACATCAGCTTTAATTTTTACCCTCACATTTTTTCTATAAAACCGATAGTTTAGAAGCAATTCTCAAAAAACTGAACTTCAACCCCTTTCACCCCCCCCCCCCCCCCCCCCCCTAACAAATTTAGCCCGGGCCAAATTTAGGGTACTTTTCAGGAAATACTTAAGACGTCATAATAAGCCACTCCACCAAAAATCAGCTTTGTCGCAAAAAAAAAAAAAAAGTTCAATAATTTTGTCTTTGGTTACGGTTAATTTGTCAGCTGTTTGCTGACAAATGGCTGACATAGACTGAATTCCATGAAAGGTTTGTTTGTTTTGACAATTTCAAGTTTTCAAGTAGATTAAGAGTAGATTTTGTAATAATCTACTAGACTACGAAATCTTGAAATGTATGGTAGATCAAGTTGATTTTGAAGATATTTTGGTAATTTTTACACGAAATCTAAATTTTGATTCGGTGTGAAAAGCTTATGTGTGGACGTCCGGGTGCACACAAAATGTGTGTCACATTCAACGCTATCCAATTCCGATGGATTTACGGCGCACAAGGGATTTGATTTGGACGTCATGAAATATTTTAATGCAAATTGGGCACTCACGCACGGCATATTACGCAAAAATGTATTTTGAAATATTTGAATTTTCGGCGAAGATATTTGCCGCGAATACAAAATTCAAGGCGCACGGTGGCGTACAACGTAAATTTTTACTAATTTGGACGCAGCGGCTAAAGAAAAAGAAAAATCGTGTGAGTTTGCCAGTGGTCCGTTCCTTTTCTCTAAAATGTTAACAATTGTTGATGTGTCAAAAAAAAGTTGAAATGTCATTTCATTAAGGAACGACCAATGTTGAAAATATTGTTGATCTGTCAAACGAAATTAATTGAAAAAAGTTTAGCTGAAAAATGAATAGCCAAGAAAACTTTATTATTGCATTAAATTTAATGCAACAATTTAAAAATAAAATGGAAGAAGTGAGTTTGAGTTTTTGGTGATAAATTAAGTATGTTGTGCCTATATTTTGTGTGTCTTAGGCCGTGTGCCAATTGCGTTAAAATTCTGGTTAAATTTGATCCCAGTTAAATGTTATCCCTTTTTATAGGGGTGAGTAAAATTTAAGGTTTTTGCTGTGTCAATTGGATTAAATGGGATTTTTTTTTATATTCACTTCCCATTAGTTTTGTTGTTGCATTTTTCTCAGTAATGATAGTTCGCAAACATATCAGTTTGCAAAATGAATGAATCATCTGAAAAAGTATTTTCAATAAATTTTATTGATTCTTTTACATTAAGCGTAGTACGCAGATCGAGCTAAAATTTCGCTTAAAGGATTTATCTCAAGTTATTCAAACTTCTTCTTGAGTGCATACTTAAATTTATAATAAGGTCTTTGTCTATATTTCTTAATCCTTTCATTTAATTTTAGTTTTTTTTCCATTTTTCATCTTTCCCGATAGGATTCATGACTTCTTGATAGCAAAATAAAATATTTATCTACATTCATCTCCCTCAGCAGTTTTTTTTATAAGGGTTTACAACAACACAAACAAATCCGGATCGCTAAGATACGCAGCCGAACGCGCCCATAGACATGTAAAAAATTAACCACCAACTAAAATTTTAACGAGCTCCTGAGCAGGTTAAATTTTGAAGTCTATATTCACCTCGGTAATGTCAAAATTTAGCCATGGGATCAAATTTAACCAGGATTTTAACGCAATTGGCACACGGCCTTAGTTTAGGATGAGGGAAGAGCAGAGGACTTTGTTCGAGATTGGGGTTCGGAGGACGAAGTCCCTCATCTGAGTCGGAGGACGAAACAGTTTTAAGGAATTTAGCGAGTTCTAAGGTCCTTCGAAGAGAAGTTGTTAAGATTAAAAACTATGTGGATTCTGTAGTTGCGGCGTACGACGGGCAGCAGTTTCAAGAAAACTTCCGCCTGAGCCGAAATGCTTATGAGGTAGTTCTTGGAGAAGTTTCTGAAAACTGGACGGACAAAATATTTGGGCAGAAGCAAATAGCTATAAATATTCAACTGTTAGCTATCTTGTGGCTCTTGGCAACACCTTTTCGTGATTCGTATAGGTAATTCACTTTAGAACTATACCTTTACTACTTGTTGGTTATTCATTTATGCATTATAGATCAGTTTGTGAGCGTTTCGACTTGTCAAAGGTAAACTTATCGAGATGCCTTGTGAGATTGATAAATGCTCTTAATGCGATCGCACTAAAGCACATAAAGTGGCCATCTGGGCAAGATCTTGTTAAGACAAAGTCCGAATTTGCATCCATTTCACCACCTTTCAAGGACTTGGTTGGGATAGTTGATGGGACTTATGTCCGAAGAAAAGCCCCAAAATCCCAAGCAAGGGCCTATACAAATAGAAAAAACTACACCTCAATGACTTTACACTGTATTTGCGATGCCAACATGACCTACATTGACTGCTACACTGGCTGGCCAAGCTATGTGCCAGATATAAGCGTCTTCAAAAACAGTGACCTTTATATTAAAACCCAGGAAAATGTTTATGAATTTTTCCCAAACGGGCCAAACGGGAAGTATATTTTAAGGGACAAAGCATACCCACCCAAGGGGCACAGATTTGAATTTTGCAACAAGAAATTCAAATATTTGGTTTCACAAGGGTAGATTCGAAGTATGCTTAAAACATCTAAGTTTCTCTGAAGTTTTTGTTAAGTTATTGAATGCTCTCATTTTATTTTAAATCATTTAAGTTCCAACTCTGTTATGTTTAGGTCACTGTTTCTATTAAGTGAGACTAAAAATTTATATGCGTGGCTTGATAGTAACTGAGTAGTTATCTTTGCGTAACAATGTAACCATATTGCAAATAGCTGTTTTTAAAAACAGAATTTCAACTGATTTGCGACCTTAAACTTTTGCTACTTTAAAGTAACTGAAGAGTATCTTATATTGATTATGATTCAGAAAACTACTATGTAAGACTTTTGTAACAAAATAAAAATCCCTTCAATTAAAATTTAGTGATTTAAAAGTGACAGAAATATAAAAAAAAAACTTGCATGTAGCTACATTGCAACTTAACTTTGTTCTTCTGTCAGATGCTTTAATATTAATTTATATTGGGGTGACTATTTCCCAAAATAATTTTTAATAACAGATAGCCTTTAAATCAAAAGCTCATAACCTTAAAACAGCATCTGAACAAAAAAAACATATCCGTGGTCACTAACCCGTGTCTCTAATAATTTCTAGTCTATTTATTTTAGCTGATTTCTTTTAGATGATTATAAAACAAAAATCAGCAACAAGAACTAGAATCGCTGCAGTAGTTTAAAAAAAAAAGTGAAAAAAATAGGCCGCCCTAATGCACAAGCACATGTAAATGCGATTTTTTTTTATTCATTCAATTTTCAATATATTTCAATTTAGGAATTTTTTAATATTTTACATAAGAACAATTAATTATTTTAAGCACAATTTAGCCAAATGAAGCCTACACGTTAAAAACACGCAAAAACTGAAGCAAATATGTAATTAAAAAAGTTTTCACAAGCACCTAATTATAAAATTGTTTTTTATTTCTGGAGTTATTGAAGGGCTTAGATGCAACTTTATAATAACAACTGCTTCTGTCATGATTGTAGTTACTGAACAGTCACTAAGAGGAAGTATGTATCTATAAAAGAAAGTGCGTTCTTTTTCTCCTTTAAAGGCAATTTTTGTTGACTTTCAGAGTTCATTAGTTTCGAAATCTTATTTTTTGATTTGGAATTATTTTCGTTTGTGTAATTATTTTCAATTTAATCCTTTCTGTTGTCGATTTTGATTTTTGAAATCGATTTATGATATGTTTTGGTTATAATTCTTGCTCTGCGATTCATTTATTTTTCTGGGTGAAATATTTTTAAGGTAATTTATATATTGAATGAAAAAGAGAGATTTATTTTGTTTGATAATTCGATTTTGTGCATACAAAAACTTGCCTCAATTATAAATTTTTAGGTCCATTCAAATTCTTCCTATAAATTTCGAAATCAACAATATTAAAGGTTGATTATTCTTAAAAGGAAAGTTCTTTGTTTGACAAATTAGAAATGGTTAGGATTTGTAAAGAAAAAGAACGCTTTCGATTTAAAGAGTTATTGAAGGGTTTGGATGCAACTCTAGTATGACAACTGTTTCTGTCACTACTGTAGTGACTGAACAGTCACTGAGAGGAAGCATAAATGTACTAAAGGAAGTGCGTTCCTTTTCTTCAATAAAGCTTACTTTTGTTAACTTTCCGCGTTCATTTATTCCAAAATCTTATATTTTGGATTTGGAATTATATGTATGTACATATTTCTAAAATTATTTTCTGTTTAATATTTTGTGTTGATTTTTAATTTTGAAATTGATTTCTGATGTTCTGTATTATAACTTAAAGTTTGCGTTGCATAAATAGCTCAACTTGGTCAAATATTTATGATGAAATTTTGTGCCCATCATGAATGAAAAAAAGAATTTTATTTCTCTTAATGATTTGATTTTCTATAAATTTGTAGATTTTATTTCGAATTCTATGAATTTTAAGGTGCTTAACTGATAACAATTGTCATTTCCTATGAATTACCACGCAGAAATAAACTTTTCTTTATTAATTCTAAAAAAATTTCGAATGCCAGATAAATAATATTGAATATTGATTGTTTCTAAAAGGAAATAAATACAACTAACTTTTTAAACAATAATATTCCAAGTTTTTCGCTTGACATACTAGAGATAGCCTACATTTGTAAAGAAAAAGAACGCTCTATTTATGCGTTGCTATAGGGTTATTGAAAGGAAACTAAATCTCAGCCATATTCTTTTCCTGAAATAAATTTTTTTGGTTTCGCAAAAACAAAAATTAATTTGCTTATCCTTTTTTTTAATTATATATATTTAAACATTGATTTTTAACATTTAAAATGTATAAGATATTAAAAAATAGTAGTATTCAATTAAAATTTCTACAAAAAAATCTTTTTAAAAAATTGAATAGTAAAAATTTTTAAACAAAATACTTTGAATTCAATTTATTTAGTAAGCGCGCAGGTTTTGAAGGGGGTAGCAAAGAATATTAATTGATAAAATTGCGAGCGTTATGAAAATTAAATATTTAGAAACCTCGAAATTAATAATTATATAACATAATCTGTTTCCATGTATTTATACAAAAAAACTTTTGCCGCATCACAATAATGTCTGACTTTATTTTTTGTTTCATATTTCAATAAGTAATACATTTATGAAACTGAAAAATATATATTTGAAACAAGTTACGTCAATAAACATAAAATATAGTTACGAAAAACTTTTCTATAACTATTCTCTAGGTTTCAGTTCAGTCTTGGTGTAACTCAACTTAAACTTGTTGATCTGTTTCAATCGAATCAACAAGAACTTGACTGTAACCACTCAATCGTGTTGCAATCTAGTTTAAAGAAACCAGTTTTAAACGATTTGCATTGATTACACAAATGTTACGTGTAACTTAATAGTAACTTGAATTAAGTTGCACAATAGGACCACCCCTGCGCTTTTTCGGTTACAGTGGTGTTCCTGTGACTAGATCTTCTTACACAAATATGACCGTCATTTTGTTACTGAGAAGTCACCACAACTTATCACCAACAAAGCGTGTCCCTTGGGCATGTTTAAGTTGGTGCATTCCACCCTTTATGCGTCGACGCCAACTAACACAGGCACAAACTATGTTTAATAAATAACATGCATCGACGCGGGTTTTGATAGAAAACAGCTTCGCGTTTATTATTATTTATTATGTATATTATTTATTATGTTATTCGGAAGATTTCGGCGACTACGAAATCTCGAAATGAACCGCATCGACTGGGTACCATCCACGATACTGGCATGTTGCGTTCTGCACAACGTTTGCCTGAACTTCAACGATAGTAAAAGAGCAGAATACATCGCAGAAGGTATGAACGTTGTGACTAGAAACGATTTTGAGCTGGATGCACAAGATTTAGAGCCTGGAGTCATAGATAGTGCGACTAAACCAGACAACCTCTGCAGGGATATTACATAATTTTTGTTCCTATGTTGTGTCCAATTCAGATTTTTTCGAAAATATAAAATACAATTAGATAAAACACTGATTTTATAATTTAAAGTTGTTTTTATTATATGAAGAATTTATTAAGAAATTATCACAAGTGGTAAGTGTTTCAGTTCTTTTGCTTATACGAAAATAATCTACTAAATATTATTATAAACTTTGCCTTTTATGTATTAATTATAATAAAAATTTTCACTTAGTATTCCAGTTTTTTTATGTCATACGAAAAACAAATTAGTCAAAATTAACACTTAAAACAAAATAATATTATTAATAACATAAACTACATTTTTTAAATTAATTTCTCCATTAAATTCTTGAACATATTACGGGGGGACTCTCTGTGCTCTTTAATTAATTTCCCCACCAGGATCTCCTTCCGCTCTATTTGCCTTTCCAATATTAGTTTTTTTTTTCCTCCCATCTTTCTAAGCGTTCCTGATTAGAGACAACGTAATAAAAAATAAAGAAAAAATATAAACAAATTAAAATCATTAATATTAAGAGACGAAAACTTTTGTGTGTGTTATAGTATTTTTGAAGCCACTAAATATATACATATGTAACTCGGCAAAATATTAATACAAAATACTAACCTGTCTCATAAGTTGAATCTCTTCTAGAATTGGTTGCCCAGCTGACCTCTTTTGAAGCTATTGGAGCTACACACACGTTTCGTTTAGCTCTATAGGCATTTGGGGTTACACATAACTGGTCGAAGGTTTGAATTTGAAGTAATCCACAATGGCGTAACGTTATGATCTTTTGCAAATATTTCCTCAAGCTCTTCCCAGTAGTAGTCAAACTTAATGGGGGCTGACACGGTTACTTTGAATCCTTTTTTCTTGTGTAGTTTCTTTTTCATCATCATCGTGTCCTGTAACCCCGGCTGGGGCATAGGCCGTCAACAAAACGTCTCCATCCTTCACGGTCTACTGCAAGATACTTTAGCTGTGGCCACGTCTTTTTCTGGGATTCTGCTTCCGCTAACACAGTTGATTTCCATGTTGTTCTTGGTCTTCCAACCCGCCGGCGCCGTGCACCCTGAGGAACCCATTCAAAGAACTGCTTTGCAATTTCATCGTTTGGTTTCCTCAGTGTGTGACCAATCCAATGCCATTTACGCTTTCTTATGTCGACGTCCAACCGCTTTGACTTTTCCTGCGCCACAATTTCTCATTTGATATTATTTGCGGCCAGCGAATCTTTAGGATGTGGCGAAGACAGCGATTCACAAAAGCCTGCAATTTCTTCGAAATGATAGACGTGACTTTCCAGGTTCCACAAGCATATAACAGCACGGATTTGACATTGGATTCGAAGAATCTCAACTTAGTGCGTAAGGAGATTTGACTTGATTTCCAGATTGGGGACAGAGTACCGAAGGCAGCACGAGCTTTATTTATTCTACTTTTAACGTCCAGATCCGTACCACCGTTTGCAGAAACAATACTGCCAAGGTAGTTGAACTGTTCCACTACTTCAACTGGCGTCTCCTGTAGAATAATACGCTGCTAAGTGGAGCGGCCTGAGAGCATTATTTTTGTCTTTTTGCTGTTTATTCTTAGACCACTCGACTCTCCCTTCACTTGCAGTGTTTAGCACATCCCGTTTAGCCCACGCACTGATGTTATTTGCCAGTAGACATTATATCATCGGCATAGTCTAAATGACTGAGCCTTTTGAACGGTCTCCATTGAATGCCCTGTCGCTCAGCTGTACCAACACTGGCCGTCAGTATGTCGTCCATCGCCAGCAAGAAGAGAATTGGCGATAGAACATCCCCTGTTGCACTACGAAGGAGTCGGATAGCTGCCTATTGTGCAAAACAAAACACCTTGCGTTTTTGTAGGACTCTTTAATAATGGCAACAATTTTTGGTGGAATTCCTCTACCGAGCAACGATCTCCATATATGTACATTCTCGGTTAACTCGATCAAAGGCCTTCTCAAAATCCACGAACATGAGGTAAAGCGGTGAATGAAATTCCATCGACTGCTCGAGGTCGATACGCAGGGTTTTGATATGGTCGACACACGATCGACCACTACGGAAGCCAGCTTGATGCCTCTTGAGTGTAGACTCGATTCTATCCTTTATTTGCTCGAGAATGATGGTTGCCATTAGTTTTGGGAAAACGGACAAAACGGTGATACCACGCCAATTGTTGCAATTCTTTAGGTCACCTTTCTTTGGCAACTTAACAATTTCAATGCAATTTTATTAATTTTCTTATGAGTTTGAATAATTAATTAATAATTTTGACTTTTGTATAAGTCGTAGAATAATAAATGAGGTACCAAAATAATAGAAATTTCATTGAATATTGGATAGAAAAATAAAATTAATCCATGAATTCACTGAGGAGTTAGGTATGAGCTTTATGTATAGCAACCTAAATATGACCGTTATTTCCATTAAGCAGCTCCTGGGGAAGTTAAATATTAAGTTTTGATTAAAATCAAAAATACTTGTCATATAAAACATTAATCAACACCTTACACTCACCCCTTAAAAAGATAATCTCAAAAAACCTCCATAAAATCATTTCAAACAAATTTCTGATTTATCTCTGGTTAACTGTATTTTAAAAATCCAAAACTTACACTCAACATTAAAATTCATAAACTTTTGCTGATTTTAAAATTTCAGATTCTTCGGTTCACTCATTAATAAGATAAAATTGAAAGACAACTTTATAATTTAATAGACCCGAGTAGGGTAGGTATTTAGCCTTTTCGGGTATATACCTGGTAAATACCGGGTAGGTAAAAAAACGTGCCCATCACTGATCTTTTTTTATTCGATCCATATTAGCTGCGTTTTATTATCTCTGGGTCTGGATCGAGGTTATCTTTTAACATGTATAAAAAAACAACATGGGATCTACGTTTCTATCGAGGTTAATTTCAATAACCCAGATAGAGGTTTTCAATCTGACCAGCAGAGGGCTATTTACCACTGTGAATGATGTCAGCAATTCGTCAGCAGTTTTAGGAATAGAGAGGAAAAGAGACAGTCGTTACATATGAAAAACAAATAAACATTAGAAAAAAAGAGACTGATATACAGCACTGTTTTTGCACTAACCCGCATCGTTTTATTTTCATGAGGTGAACCATATGGGTTATGAGCGATAATAAAACGCAGCTATTATCAAATTCTTTAATTATTCATATTAAATTCGACGAACCCACATCCAGCTGACCCGGTAGCAGGTTGGCTACATCGTTGTTGCAATATTTTGTCTTGTCTTTCTATTCCTCTCTTCGTTGATCGTTTTGACAGTTGGATAATTCGATCTTATCTATCGCGTGTGTCGGTTGCACAATTTATTGTAAAATAGTTAATTCGTTTATTTGTATTATTTTGATTGGATTCGTATAATCCCAAAGTTCGCGGTTTGCTAGTAAATTCGTAATCCTTATCTTCTTTTAAATTCGTGGTGAAATATTGCAACAGTGTGCTTCATCAACATTTTCTTAATTTACAACGTATGTAGGTACCACATTGCATGAAATACTGATACCAGCATCTTACTTAGCAATAATTATTGGCAACAAATATTCTTTAGGTGAACAAAAGTTCATAAAAATAATTGTAATTAAATATAATGGAAGCAATAAACAGCTCTAATATAATTTAATCAACTGCAAACAATAAATAAGAAGTCTTTTCTTTAAAAAGTAAATCGATGTTTTGTTTTTACTGCAATTAACAGGTTTTTTTTTTAATTTATTTTAAAGGAAATTTAATTATCTTTCTTTTATATGAAGGAATGCCTATACCTATCTCTGCTGTTAAGAAAGTTATAAGCAAATACGTAAAAAAAAAAAATGCATTGCACATTTTTTTTGCAATGATTTTTTTTTTAATTTAGCTTACTAAAAATGTTATAAACTTTTTTCAAAAATCCATTTTGATGGTAAATTTTATTCTCTACAAAAAAGGTTGTGGGAATTATCTTGAAATTTTGCTTCGTTTTCGAGTTATATGCAAAAAAACCAAAAGGGGTGCTTTTGCACCCCCCTCCAAAAAATGCACCCTCCAATTTAATAGCACTCCGCGGTTTTCTCATCTTCAATAACCCCTTTGATGATTTTTACAATAAAATCCCATGAACGTCTCACTTCCTTATTATATGACCTAATCAATAGCCTATTATCCTAACGTTACAAAAAAACGCTAATTTTAGTAACGGCAAACCAAATTAGCTTAGAAAACTCCACCAGCTTGTGGAAATCAGTTAAAACTTAAGGAAGGCTATCTCATTTTGTGGCTCAATACACAATTCCGTATGTTTACATTACAAAGTGCCAAGAACAGTTAATTTTAATAATAAATATAAGTGAGGCTATCCGGGAGGACCGGGATTGGACCTGGGGCCTGTACCACAAAACAACAATCTAACTTTCTAACAAGTAAATTCTTAACATACAAATTTAACAAGAAAATAAAATTCTGTACCACAAATATTTATGCGTTATAGCATTTAACAAGTTAAATTTCCTTTAAAGATTGTTAAATAACTCAAAGAAAATACACGAGAATTCTGTACCACAAAACAACAAGTATAATTAAAGAAGCAAATTTTAACAATTGACAATGTTTTCTGTACCACCAAATAAAAGTTAGCAATCTTCTTAACAATAATTAACACAGTCTAGAGCAAGTGGGAAATTTTAGAATTCTTAGGTTCTGTACCACAAAACGACAATTGTTAAAAATGATTGTTAGATTGTTAAATAAAATTAACTGATGAATTTGAAATTGTTAGCTCATAACAAATGATTTTTTAACTGTATATGAAGCATAAATATGTAGTTTTATATTTTCTATAAATTATTATTTAGAGTTTTATTATGAACAATTAAGTGAATCTAAGCTTACACGTGTAATTGTGTATACAACTTTGGCCTGAAAAAAAAAATTGAATTTGATTGCAAAATATTAAAGAATAGGTATTTTATCAACAAAACTTACCAAAGTGTAGGGGAAGTACGTCAAAAATGATATAAGTTTTTGAATCAAAACAAATTGTTTAGACAATATATCGTAATGAAAATTATATTTATTATTTTTTTAATTCTTTGCAACATTTAATTATAGTTTTAAAGTTTAAAAAACAAACTAATAAAATAAAAAAATTCTTTTTCAAGACTACACAAAAATTCTATTCGTTCGTATAGTATGGACAAAATGACACATTTCATATGGGCAGAATGACATAGGATATTATTTTCTAGTTCCATAGTTCTAGAAGGATTCAATTTGGCTAAAATTTATAAATTTATTACTTACTTACTTACTTATCTGGCTCCCGATCCATGAAGGGTCTCTGCCCGAGATATTGCGGTCTTCCATCGGTTGCGGTCCCTCGCACGCTCCCTCCAGTCGTCGAGACCAAGCGCTCTTGCGTCTGTGACCGCCTGGTCCCTATAGCGGAGGTTCGGTCTTCCTGGTCGTCTCGAACCTGGGGGCTGGGATTCGAAGATTTTCTTGGCTGGAGCGTTGTTGTCCATTCGCTCGATGTAGCCGAGCCAGTGTAGTCGACGTGTTTTGGCTCTTTGGACTACATCCACATCTTGGTACAGCTCGTACAGTTCACGATTGAATCTTCTCCTCCAATCGCCCTCTTCGCATATAGGACCAAATATCCGCCGAAGAATTTTTCTCTCGAAAGTGCCCAGTATCAATTCCCCTTTTTTACTTATCGTCCAGCACTCGGCGCCGTAGAGTAGAACTGGTAAAATTAGCGTTTTGTATAGCGTGCACTTTGTCTTTCGAGAAAGGAGCTTTGAACACATTTGTTTGGCCAAACCGAAGTAGCAGCGGTTCGCTAGGGTAATTCTTCGTCGGATTTCCACTAAGGTGTCGTTCGTGGAATTGATGTTTGTTCCGAGGTAGGTGAACTCCTTGACTCCTAGGCGATGGACAGATGAGGCTTTGTTTGTTGATAGCATATACTTTGTTTTGTCCTCATTCACTTCAAGACCAACGCGTTTCGCCTGTTCATCAATAGCTGTGAATGCTTCAAGTACAGCTCTCTTGGAGCGGCCGATGTTGTCGATGTCGTCCGCATAGCCAAGCAGTTGAGAAGACCTGTTGAAGATAGTGCCTTCCATGTTAACACCACTCTTGCGCACTATCTGCTCCAGGACTAAGTTGAAGAAATCACATGATAGCGCATCTCCTTGTCTGAACCCTGTACATGTCTGGAATAACTCGGATGAGCTGTTATGAATTTATTAGTTATAATTTATTTCTTGGCACTTTTGTCCTAAATTTTGCCTTCGGGTTCATATAAGATACATAGTTTGCAAATGAATTGCTGTGCTTTTTTTTACACGTAAGCACAGGATTCACGAGCTCAATGGTTGCACATATGCAGTGTAACCTATTTAACTGCTCTTTTCATCGATTCAATGCTCCAAGATTGACGATAATTTGACCTTTTGGAATTCCGAGACATTTTTTCTACTAAATTTTAAATATTGTTGTCAATAAAGGTATGTCGTTTTGTCCATAGTTAGGGTATGTAATTTTGCCCCTATCGCATCTATGACAAAATTTTATCAATAAATTGCACAAAACACGAATGATATGGTTAGTGATAAGACTATTTTACGAATTTTGTCATAAACTTAAATTAAATTAATAATAGTAAAATAAAAAGGTATACAAACTACCAAAACGCGAAAAATAGTCAAGTCCACAAAAAAAAAAAATATTAATTTATTCGTAAATACTTTTTTATTTTTTGTGATGAGACACGGCCGTCCAATGATTCATCATTTTTAAAGGTTTTCAAAAATCATCCACACCAATTAATAAAATTGCATGGGGTGCTTTAAGTGTAAGAGATTTTAAAAAATGACTGGTATGTCATTTTGTCAGTATATGTCATTTTGTACGGACTTCCCCTACTTCCTGCAATTTTGCCATAAAAACATCTCGTATTATGTCCAATCTTTCTTTTTTGGGACAACATTTAAACTTTGCGCCAATTCAAAAATACCTCTCCACTTTTCAATTTTGTAACATTTTGTTATTTTATCAGACGTAAAAAACGTATTTCTTTTTCTTCAAAGATTTTAACGAGAATGCTTCTTTTTTATCTGTGCTAACTTGGCTGATCTGACAAGTGGCAAGCGATATTTATGATGCTAAATATCATAAGTCATAACGGAATCCTATTTCATTGTATACAGAATTAACCTTACTTGCTAACTTTGCTATGAGATTATACAGTAAGTTAATTATTTTTTGTGCATGCTCAGCTTATGTAAGTATTACTTTTGAAAAAAAAGGATTTTGTTTTTATTTTTAATGCAGAATTTAAATATGGTCTGAAAGTATAAGAAGTGGGAAAATAAGATTAAAACAATTTCAACTTTGTTAAATTACGTTACTTTGCGCAAAAAAGCAACTACAATATAATGCTTCAGCCTTTTTTTTCTTTAATAACGCAGTTAACAAGTTTTAAGGGAAATTTAACTTGTTAACTATTAAAGCGAAAAGTTTTGTGGTACAGAAATTAACTATCTTGTTAACTCTGCATATTTAGAAACTACTAGTTAGAAAGTTAAGAGGTAAATGCATCTTATTCATTCTTAACAATTGTCGTTTTGTGGTACAGAACACAAGAATTCATCAAATTTTTCACTTATTTAATATTGTTAAGATGATTATTAACTTATGTTTTTGTGGTACAGAAAATATTGTTAATTGTTAAAATTTGCTTGTTTAAGCACACTTGTTGTTTTGTGGTACAGGCCCCTGGTCTGTTGAAGTGAACGGACATGTTTGGTTGGTCGCTCTGGAAAATTAAAGGAGAATAGGGAAATAAAAAAAAATATATAATAATATAAAATTAAATAAAATAAAAAAAAATAAAATAAAATAAAATAAAATAAAATAAAAAAAAAATAAAATAAAATAAAATAAAATAAAATAAAATAAAATAAAATAAAATAAAATACAATAAAATAAAATTAAATTAAATTAAATTAAATGAAATTAAATTAAATTGAATAAAATAAAATAAAATAAAATAAAATAAAAAAAAAATAAAATAAAAAAAATAAAATAAAATAAAATAAAAAAAATAAAATAAAATAAAATAAAATAAAATATTAAAAAAAATAAAATAAAATAAAAAGGAGAGCATGGCGGACAAAAGAGGAGAATGTAGCGAGAAAAAAGTGACGAGGAGAGGAAGGCTAACAAACCTCGAATAACTGTCGAGAAATATGAACACAGGATCGATGGAAAATATCAGTGATATATGGAAGAGGAAGATAGAACAGGCAAACGGAGTTGAGCAAGAGAATGAGGAAGGAATCGTGGTACTCCAAGCCCGCAAGGAAATCCCACAATTTCCGCAGAAGAAGGAGGCAGAGGAGTCAGAATTAGAGAGGATATTGAAGGAGTTGAAGTATGAATTCACACATTATTTTTTGTAGCAAAATAAAATAAATAAATTGTGTGGCGAAACAGCTCGTGGAGAACCAGAGCCTAGTGCCTTACAACTCTCAACCATTCCTGTGTGCGAGTTTTGTTGCCAGGAATCATTTTTTGTAATAGCAAAAGGTGAAAGAGATGAGAATGGATATGAAGGAAGAACTGAGAAAGCACAGAGAAGAAATAATAAAAGGTGCAAAGGAGAGAGATGGGCTGAAAGGAGGGGTAAGAGAGCTAGCGAGAAGGATAGAAGAGTTAGAGATAAAAGAACAAGGCGTACGGGATTTAGAGAAGAGTATATAAAATAGTAGAGCGGAAATTGAAGAAGGAACAAGTTCAATGAGTGGTGGAGATTAGAAAGAAAACCTAGCGGAGAGAATGAAAGAGATGGAAGGAAGGATAGAAAGATAAGAGAAACAAAACTAAAGAAGGAATATAATGATTAAAAACGTGCAGATGCGAAGTGAGGCTATCCAAATGTTACGGACTGTATGTGAGTAAATTATTATAGGTTGGTGAAATAGCTTCAATGAGTTTTTGTATCGATTCATTTGTTTTTTCCAGTAAATCTATAATTTTTTTGTAATAGTTTATTTTTCTTCTTAGATTCATTCATTGCCATATTTCCACAGCTTTAAAGCGTTTTCGTGGAATGTGTTCATTTTATTCACTTTTATATTTTTAAGATACGACGATTAGAGTGTGTATCGCATTTCCATCGTCTAAAGGTGGGGAATGCGGCTGTATAGTGACAGGAGGGCAAACCGAACTTGACTCATTCTGAACACAAACAGTCTAAAATTTAAATATTCAACATTTTATTTCTATATTTATAGGTACCTATATGTACATCTTAAAATTTCAAGCACTTAATTTTGAAATCCTATTTCATTTGTACTATTATCGCCAGCAAAATAGTCCACTCCACAATCTCGAAAATATCGTTCTGGTCTTTATCTAATTCAAATTTCAGATCAATCAGACCTCCTCCAGTCTTCTGGCATTGGGCCGTAAGCTTCCAGAGCTTCTTCCTCACACCACTTTTTAAATCAGTTCAACACTGAATAAAAAAAATATAATAATACAATATTGAGCAGATTACGAATTTTACTTTTTGCCACTAAGGTGTAAACTTTGATGGTCCACAAGCATTCAGTTCCAGACTTAGCTTAGCCCATATGCTTTCCTTATTGGAGTTGCCTTGTCCGCTTTTGAATTTTCCTCCTAAAATATGGTACTTTTTCTTTATAATATCTATGAGTACTTTCTTTTGGTGTTGTGTTATTTTCAACTGAAATTAAAAAAAAAATAAACGAAACCAATAAAATGTTCATCAGGCTGAATTAAAATAAAAATACATTTATACATCATGTATGTATGTTCAGTAGTACATATGAAAACTCATCATTGGTGCTTGTTAGAAACATGATAACTCCATAAAATACATTGCCTCCTTACGTCCAAAATTCTAAAACTTGCCATCACATGAACCAAGTCACGGCGGAAATATCCGGCGAGTAATTTGACATTTCATTTCACTCGCTTACTCACTAACTTTTAATAGCTAACATCGATTTTCGACGAAAAGTGACTCATCGCACTCGCTCCTTTTGGTTTGAATTAGCTAAATCCCGGCACAGGTCTCTCAACTCAAGTGCCAAAACCTAGCGAACAACAAAGCAAAACTACTTCCTATAAGAACTCTAGTTGCGGCATGTTTTTTATTGAACTCTGTTTGTTCTCTAGTAAGCTGCTGTTGTCGGCGCATATAAGGCGGAATACACCAGCTTAAACATGGATTCGTTTTATCACTTAATAATGTATCCACCACTTGGAAAAAACTTAGTCAAATTTCTCTGGCTTCTTGCAAAAATGTCACTATTTTTGGATACCTTTATGTCCGGGACAGAGCTGGGCCAACTATTAAAGTAGTCGATGTACATATCTCATCTTTGAGTTGCAAATGCAGGTGACTGCAATAGAACCTTTACGGTTAATATATACTCTTGTCTGGGACTTCAGGGCTTTTATTGGAACATAAGTACCATCAAGTTTACCTAAAACGAAAGAAGTTTTTGTGTGATTACATATTTGCAATACGCAGTAGTAGTAGGCAGCAAAGCTTTCGCAACTTACCTATAAAATCTTCAAGAGGTGAAATTTGGAACCTAATTCAGATTTTGTTTCTTCAAGTTCCATTCCAACCCAGATATCTACTTCATGTGCTTCGGTGCAATTTCATTTAAGATATTTATTACACTAACAAAACACCTTGATAAATTGCTTTTCAACAAGTCAAATCGTGCACAACCTAAAATGTAATGTCAAAATGATGAGGAAAACAATATGTAATTCCAAAGCATGAATGAGGTGTGGCCAAGGGCCAAAGAACAGCAAGAAGCTGTCTATTTATTGGAATTAATTTCCTACCAAAGATTTCTTCTTTCCAGGTTATCAGCCACTCTAGTTAAGCGGAAATTTTCTTGATATTGTTGCTTATCGTAGGTCCCCACAACAGACTCCCCATAATTCTTATTTTTAACCACTTCTCAGGTCAGACTTGGTAGGCATCCCGATTCTTAATGAAAAAATGAAATGTAGATATTATAATATCTTCCTTGGATCTTCCAAAAATAGCCTCATGCCATATTACTGCAACTAGACGTTTTTGTTTGTTTTTAGCAAGGGTACAAAACTTTCATTAAGGCGCCAGTTAGGCACCAGTTATAGCTATCATTGAGACTCATCATTGAAATTTTTAATGATTGATTTTGAGACGGTTAGGAAGTTAAATAATTTATTATTTTGATGAACAAATAAAGGTTAAGACTTAGTTAATATTTCTAGCCAAAAAAAAAAAGTTCAAAAAGGCCTAACTTTCAACATAAAATCACTTTTCTTATTTCAATGATTGAACTACCTTACCAATGATCATTAAAAAATTAAAAGCCATTTTTTGAAGAAAGTTGGGCATATTTGAAACTTTTTTTTTTACTAGAAATATTTTTTAAGCCTTGAGCTTTATTTGTCCATCAAAATACTAATTAATTTTACTTTCTAAACACCTCAAAATCCATCATTAAAATTTTCAATGATGAGTTTCAATGAAAGCTATAACTGGCACCTAATCCAATACTTCATTTCTTTCCCCACTTTTAAATAGGCGTGTTCTTGAAAATGAGATCTCAGAGCCCTCAGCAATCTCAGTCTCTTGAACAGGATTCCTCAGAAATTTTGCTGTCAAATCACTGAGGAAAGAAAATATTGGATTCGCTTGATCATCAGTTTTTGACACTGAGCCCTCTGAGATCTCATTTTCTTGAACTAGCCTAATGACATCAGTGCAGAGATTTAGGTAATTCGAACCCTCAGAGAGTGAGTGAGATGAGTCACTTTTCGTCGAAAATCGATTCAGCTAGCAAAAGTGAGTGAAATGAAATGTCAGATTACTCGCCAGATATTTCCGCAGTGACTTGGTGTACGTGTTGGTAAATTTCAAGTTTTGGATAGGTATGAGTGCTTTTCTCAAGAATTTCTATTCATGGATAGGAAATGAAATAAAAAAACAACTACGTAGATAAAAACAACTACCCTTTTATTGATTCGTAAATCTTATTTTTTATCACATTATGTAGGTATATTAAATAAAATTAAATTCTATTCACTTTTGACACTATTAAACTTTTTATTTCCCAAGGGTGAAAACTCACATTAAACTTTAATTATACGACAAAAAAAATAACTGAAACAAAAGATACTCCATTATTAAGATTCCAATGTTTACATTGTTGTATTTGTTATTTCATTTCGCGTCCATTAGTGGTGATGTGACACAGAATATCAAACGTAGCGAGTGTGACAAGGAGGTAGAATTTGGCTCTTTTATATTTATTCTTTGTCTCATGTTCGAAACTAAATTCGAACAAACTAATTTCACTTAAATTGCTGAATCACTTTTGCGAGTGAAGTGAGATGAGTCGGCGAGTAAGGCGAGTCATCTAATCTCACTCGCTGAAATAGCTGAATCTCGGCACAGATTCAATCTAGATATATGGATTGAATATAATGTAAATCAATGATCATTTCATTAAAACAAATTTATTTACCAAGCGAAACCCGTCAGCCATTTTGTACTGCAGCCAAAAATCAGGAATTAACTTCAATCAGGAATGTTCAATTTCTTGAGTATAGAGTATGTATTATTATTTTAAATACAAAAATAAATCAAATCGTATATGTAAGGTGATGTACTTGAATATTTTAAATGTGGGTGATTTTGCCGTTACCACTCCTGGAAAAATAAAGTTTTGATTATAATCCATCTACAGAATCGATTTTGTGGGTAAAAACAGTTTTTTTTAATTCAAATTTGTATTGCCTCAAATTTGTTTCTATTGAATTGTTTGTACGCTTTATGTAAAATTATTTAAATTAGTTAAATCACCTCACATTAACTCTAACCATATCCTAGCAATAGACGGAAACACAGTTTTCAAAAATTGACTTAGTTTATTTAGCGAGCCAAATAGCTCTCCCTCGGATTTTATTTTTTCCCGGGATTTGAATACTTTCATCGCCAATATCCCGCGAATATAATTTCCCCCGAAATAACTTCGAACAATTTTCGAAATATTTTGAAAGAACTATTTAATTTAAATTATTAAACTGTCAAACTTTGTAAATAAATTAATGAGAAATACAAAATTATTAACCTTTATTTTTGAAACATTTAGATCGGTATATCTTAAAATCTATACCATCCCATAGCCTTCAGATTCAGATTTACCACCGAAGAAGAAGATCGAAGAAACTTAAACAGAATTCGAAGAAACTTAAGGGATGGAAATCGGTATCGTTTGCATTGATTTTCAAGCTCACTTAATACCTAATTTTGAACATGATTGTAGGTTTGTAAGGGACTGCATTCTGAAAAAAGAAACGATAGACGCGACGATAGTGGTTGAGTTACGTGAAGCAAATCAGTGACCATCACGTTAACGATAATCGTTTTGTTTTGACGATTATCATTTATAAAATTACGGAGTGACTCGCCAGCTTCCAAATATATTAATGAATTCAGTGCCACCACCCAAAAAAGCATTGCATTTGATGTTGAAAGGGTCGACACAGTGCATTCAAGAGGACACAAGCGTCCACAAGTTTTTTTTTTAAAAAGCGGACCTCTGTCTATCAACTCCAACTCTCACTTCCAAGTGGTGAACATCGGGTGCCTAGTACATACCTTTAACTGGTAGAATCGCAGTCGGTGCTGAGGATATGGAAAAATCATTTCTGCAAATTGTATAACGGCGATGACGAACCGAATTCCGCTACCATGCAGATTGCACCATTCAACCTGGACGATACGTTGGCCAACAATTCCATCCACCCGATCTCGACGAAGTGAAGATAGCTACATCTAAACTTAGATCCAATAAAGCTGCTGGAGCTGATGGCCTTGCGGCTGAGCTATTCAAAGCGGCTGGCGATGAATTGATAGTATGCACCAGCTCATCTGTAAAATATTGTTGGAGGAAAGCATGTCCGATGAATGGAACCTCAGCATTGTGTCCCCGATCCTCAAGAAAAGTGATCCTCTGGACCGCACCAACTACAGAGGCATCAGTCTTAGTATCTCCTACAAAATCTTCTCTGCCGTACTTTGTGAACGCCTGAAGCCATTCGTCAGCAACCTGATAAGTTCATATCAGCGTGGCCTTCAGCCAGGGAAGTGCACCATCGACCAAATATGGTGCAGAGGCATGGACACTGTTAACGGTGGATGAGATGAAAATTCTCCGCGTGATTTTTGGTTCCGTCTGCATAGATGGGGAATGGAGAAGAAGATACAACAACGAACTGTATGGGCTGTACAGCGACACCGACCTAGCCACAAAAGTGTAAAGCCAACAAAGGAGATGTCTGGGTCACCTAGAGCGAATGCTCTGGCTCGAGAAGTCTTTGAATCCAACCCCGTGGGACAGCGCAGTAGAGGTGGACAGCGTAAAAGGTGGCGCACGCAAGTGGAAGAGGACCTCAACCAACTTTGGGTGCGGAACTGGAGACAACTAGCTAGAAACCGAGACGACTGGAAGAAGCTTGTTGGTTGAGTAAGTAAGTAAGTAAGATACAAGAATTTGATTGTGCTGTGGTGTTTCAATGCAATTGCGTAGATCCTAAAACGTGCCACAAAACAGCGCTCGATAAACATTTGTTCTCGAATCGTTGCCAGTTAATCAGGTAAATGTTAAGATTTGTAGGAAGTATCTCTATCAATTAAATTACCTTTTCTTGCTAGCACCAACATAATAACAATACAAAGGTTCAGGATGAAATACTTCCAGCCCCTGCTTTGAATATTGTTGAACACCCTGGTGATGAATTTCCACGGCAGCAGCAGCTGAAAGTTTTTTCGGCAATTTACAAACGTGTTTGGATGATTCACATAAAATATATTTTCTTGATTGCGGTAGCATGGAACGGCTTCAATTCCCAGAAAGTAGAAGAAAACGGCTGTTACTGGATCATAAATTATTTATATCAGAAAATGCAAGAATATGTAACTTTCATCTCTCGCTACGTGGAAGCTAAAACATGTTCACTTTACTAGGACTTTCAGCCTATTACTATTCAGGTCGTTTTAAAAAGAAACAAAATAATACCCAATGGACTTTTTGGAAAGACAAATGAAAACCCCCACTTGCCATAGTTATTTTGGAACGTAGGTATATTTTTTTACAAAAAAGTTCAAATTAAAGTTTCCAAAAAAAAAAAATTACAGCTTGCATAAGTACCTACCAGAATTTGGTTAAGCCGTTCATTTTATGTGCGTGAAGTTAGCACCACCATTTTGGATTTTCAAAAAAACGTTGTGCTGTATTGTGCTCAACCTGTGCTCACATGAGCCGTATTTAAAAAAAAAATAAATTAGGGTTTGGTTTTTACAAGCTACCCATTTTTTAGCGTGAAGTTAGCACCACCATTTTCGATTCTCGAAAAAATTCGTGCTTAGCTTGTGCCGTAAATATTTAAAAAAAAATTGCAAATTGGCAAATTTTATGGGTGACAATTTATATAGATTTGCAATTTTATAAAAAATTTGTAACTTTTACGGCCAAAAAACAGTTTTGCGAAGCGATTTTGTGTCCAATTTGTGTTGCCATATGCAGGTGCATATTTACATATTTATATAAGAATATGAGCTGATGATGTTGGTGGTGGAAGTGGTGATGGTTGTGGTGTGGTTGAATCTGGATCAACTACAATTTGCAAGGGTTGCCAGTTCAAAGAATCGGTCACTGTTCCAATATTTCTGAGAGAAGTCACTACCAATCGGTGGATGTAGGATGTGTGCACTCCAAGATGTAATTATATCGGTAGAACAAGTGCATGACGTTAAATCATGTTATCGCTGAAAACGTCACGGTTTGTGATGCCAATGGAAATGCATTAACAACAACGTATTTTTTATTCTTCATTTCATTACATAAATGCATAAGAGTGCAAAGATTTGGCAATCACTACTTAATCGATTTAATGTGCTTATTGTTGATGTTACATCAATATGTAGCCAATAGTTTGTCATTGGTATATATGCCGAATAATGTCCAACAGAATTTAATCTGAACGAACCACAATATACCCGACGACTCCTGTTAGTTCAAATTGTTTGTCAAACTCAATTGTCAAAGGTATAGTCCTTAGGGATGTTTTGGTATTTTCGCCAAGATCGGTTTCTATAATTATATGATAATTATAAGTTATTTCTTCTGTTTTGGTGATGCTACAAAATTCTTTTGGAGACGGAAATGCGTGTAGCACAGCTTCTGACAGCATATTAAAGCCGGGCATCAGTTTGTTGTAGTTGGCTGGAATTGTTGCTTTATACGTAATAATCGATTTTTTGCACTTTTGACATGTTGAAGTCATTCTGCAAATCTCCAAGCTTGAAAATTAGCAACTTGTCCAGTTTCTAACGCTAATATCGCCTTCAATTTTGATTATACTGTATCTGTTACTCTGCTTTTTATACACATCTAAATTTAGAAAAATGTTTGCCCTCTCACGTCTCACAGTAGAACTTGTTGTTTCTTAGTCCTTCTTCTACAAAAGCTATAGACGCATCTATAATAGGAATTTTCAAATTTTGTACAGCCTCTCTTTATTTTATATTATTTTTCCAAGCAATGGCTAAAATCTGACAAATACTCTCCAACGCACATGTATTACATTTCCACCTAGCACAAATCTGAGAACTTATAAGATTTACCTCAAATCTCTATAAGATTTACTACAAATCTATTTCGTAAATCTTGTAGATTAGAAATTAATCTTGTTAATTCTTCCTAAGACAAATAGTTTTACAAATCGAACGAACCTATTCTTACATATGGTGCTGAACGATTCATTCGAGACTCGATTCAGTTCTTCATTGTTTGACACAAATCAAACATTCTGTCTTACTCGCACTTCATAAGAAAAATTGAAACGCAATTTGCATTTTTAAAGGTGCTGTCAAACTTAATCTTTTTAAAACCTTTTGTGCTGTCGATACACCAAAAAGATTTATTTGATCTAAACTGAGATTAACCTTGGTGGAAAACTGGAAACATCATCATCGTGTCCTGTAACCACGGGTGGGGCATAGGGCGTCAACAAAACGTCTCCATCCTTCACGGTCTGCTGCAAGGTACTTTAGCTGTGGCCAAGTCTTTCTCTGGGATTCTGCTTCCGCTAATACAGTTGATTTCCATGTTGTCCTTGGTCTTCCAACCCGCCGTGCACCCTGAGGATTCCATTCAAAGGACTGCTTTGCAATTTCATCGTTTTGTTTCCTTAGTGTGTGACCAATCCAACGCCATTTACGCTTTCTTATGTCGACATCCAGCCGCTCTTGACTTGTCCGGCGCCACAATTCCTCATTTGATATTATTTGTGGCCAGCGAATCCTTAGGATGTGGCGATGACAGCGATTCACAAAAGCCTGCAATTTCTTCAAAACATGGAAACATAGCATTACTTAATACAATGCTTTTAGTGCCAACAGTAATATCCTTGCAAGAAGTTGCAATTAAAATAACCGGCAAGGTTACTTTTTTTTCTGACAATCATCGAATCGGGGAAGGCGGTCTATATATTTTGTATATGCAGCTTTGTTGACTTTTTTCTGCTAATTTTCTTTTAGCTTTAATTCCTCGTCATCGCTCGATATTTCATTGAAAAATTCATGTGTTGCGGACATTGTTTGTGAAATATCTGGGATGTCAATATTTTTGTTTTGTTTTTGTTTCTCCAATTTTCCTCTTCATGCAATTCCGCAATGTGGTCATCTGCTAATAGGTGGTTAGTTTCATTTTGTTTTATTTTAAAAATCGTGTTATCAGTTTCTTTTTTGTTGACCAGCGAGAGCGATTTTTATTTTTCCCGAAAATGATGATATATGCCGAGTTATGAATTTATCTACCCTCAGTGTTGAGGTTTCTCTCTATTTTTAAAATCATTAAACTCGGATTCCATTCCTGCTGATGTGGGTCTCTCACTGCCATATTTAAAAATAGAAATCATAACGTTGCTGAAAAGTGGGAAATACGGTAGAATTCTTTTTAAATTTGTGGCAACTGTCGGGCAAAATGTGGGTTAATGTCACCAATATCATTTTGTTCTGCAACTTTACTTTTCATTTTTTCAAAAAGGTCATCACCTCATTTAAAAATATCTTCGCTCTGCTCAAAGCCGTCATCAAATTCAAGTTCATCTTCTAGAATTTCCAAAAACTTATCATCAACAGAAATTCCCCACCATCATTAAATTCAAATTCATCTTCTTGAGTTTCCAAAAACTTATCATCAACAGAAATACCCCTCATAGAATTTGATAAAAATATTCTTGATTTGTCGGTTAAGTTTATGTGAGAATTTTTTTTTCTTTATCTCTTCGGAATATGGCAGCATAAATTGAGCACAAAACAACACAACTTTCACTTTTTAGTAATTACGAAATTTTAAAAAATTTCATTCGTAAAATTTCCAAATTTGCAATTTTTGTAATATTTACGGCAGAAGGTGGCACAAGTTGAGCACAATGCAGCACAACTTTTTTCAGAAAATCGAAAATGGCGGTGCTAACTTCACGCTACAGGCAACAGCAAAGTTTTGTTTTCTGCCATTACAGTTGCAACTATGGGTATTTTTTTTTTCTTTTTGGTTCTCAGTAGCAATTTCTGAGCACAAAGCAGCACAACTTTTTTTTAAGAAATTTTGTTACACTTTTTTTTACAACGCGAACCGAATAATTTATTTTTAAATTTAATTTTTAACTAAAAAAGAAAGACGAAAAGAAACACACGACCGACACGGAGAAGAAAAAAATGACTTATGTCTTTTGGTTCCAACACGAATGTCAACACAAAAGAGACAAAATGATATTCGATGATCGAATTCGAAGTGGAACCCCGAGTAGCACTTGGATGCTACCACCACGGCTATTTCAGATTAAGGGATGGGTTTCACCAATTAATATGATTAATTATTTTCTAATTAATTTGGATTAAAATTGAGGATTTTAATTGCCACAGGGGCGTAGTACCTGAAAAGAAACATTAAGGGCGCCAGAAATTTTTTTTTGTTTTTGAAGGAAATTACAAACCTTCTAAAGCGAATCCGACGGTGAAAGCTTTTTGAATAAAAAGAACAATTTTATATTCCCGAATTGGGAAGTAAAATTATTTATTTGTTTGGGAAACCTTGCTCAGAGTAGGGTAAAACCCAAAATCTTTTCAATCAAATATATCAAGAAATATCAGTAATTAACGAAGAACGTTAACCCTTTTTCCCGAATGAACAAAGTAAATACTAGCGGGGTCACGAGTCCTGCAATTTCAGGATTAAATAACGAAACAAAAACCAACCGAACTTTTGAAAAATAGCACTATTTTGCTTGCCACCAATTTCGTAGCAAACTACTTGAAAATGTACCTACTGAATAATACAATGTACTTATTTTTCTTTGTTCAGTAAAGAAAAACTACTAACTTTACTCTCCTGTAGAAAATTTTTCCTGCTTCGTCACTCTTTTTTGCTTCGAAATTCACCAACTCCTCTGACTCAAAAAACCCTAATAATAAATTAAGTTTAAGAAATGAAGTTTTTATTGTATATGATGTATTCTACTTGCTCTTATTTTGGATTTGGATCTAAATACTTTTTGTTTCAGATTAAAAACAGAGACATTTTTGTACCATAATGTAAGTGTCACAATTACAATTATTTTCATTCAGCCTTCGTTAGTAAATTCTATCTCGGATTTTTTTCTCCGTGTGATACTCTCAAATCATAAACAATTTTCGAAAAAAAGAAACAAACTCCAAGGAAAAATTTAGGTATCGCCAATTTTTTTCCGAAGGAAAATTAGTGATTTTTCCCTGGAAAATATTTGAATCGCTTCTTCAGTTTTTGACACTGAGCCGTCGGATATCTCATTTCCCTGAACACGCCTAATAATTCTCAAAATATTTCGAAACTGGTTCGAAGTTATTTCCAGGGGGAAATTTTATTCGGTTTTCGAGATTATTATTTGCGTTTTTCTTCTTATTCGTAGGTACACTAGCCAGACCATGGGCTTTATACTTTTGTAGGTGCATGCACCTTCTTATAAAGAAACTATGCCTGGCCCCGGCAAAAAAAATTTCCAGCTTAATGATTAGGAACTCTAATCTTGTTGGATATAGTTTAGTGTTTTTTTGCTAAAAAATCCATGAACAGTAGGTAACAGCTTAATTGATCCAGTCGAACTTAAAAGATTCAAATCGTTGTAAATTGTAATCTAAGAGATATTAACAAAGTCAAAATCAAAAATTGTCTTTGTTTGTAGTTTATTAGTATTCAATTTTGTAAAATAAAAAATATACACTCCGATTGCAGAATCCGACGAATGAGCTGTGGAGGGAATCAGACTCAATTTTGACATTTTTTATGAGCCACATGTCAAAATTAGGTGTGACTCCCTCTGCAGGTCATTCGTCGGATTCTTTAATCGGGGTGATAATCACATACACAAATATACAAGACTATTACTAAAAATTCTGACAAATTTAATGATCCACTTATATTAAAAAAGAACATTAACTCCTAAACCAACGTTTATTTAAGAAAAAAATACAATTTAAATTTATTTTTGGTAGTCCTTATTATCTACCACTGCTTTTACCCTTTTTGGAATTCAACCAATTTTATGATAGTTTCTGCGGTGATATTATTCCACTCATCCAAAAGAGCCATTTTGCTTCGAATTTCAATTATGATCTCAGATTTCTTTAAGAGAATAGGAGAATAGGCTCGGGGAGTTTGAGATTAAATAGGTGTGTTCAGGAAAATGATATCTCCGACGGCTCAGTGTCAAAAACTGAGGAAGCGAATCCAATATTTTCTTTCCTCAGTTATTTGACAGCAAAATTTCTGAGGAATCCTGTTCATGAGACTGAGATTTCTCATTTTCCTGAACTCGCCGAATAAGTAAATTTAAAACGTACAAAATATTGTCGGTTCAAAAGTAAAACTCACTAACAAAAAACACTGGAAGGAAATGAGATTGAAGCTTTTTGAAACCAAATTCAAGTCAATTGCCTTAACATTTTGTTCCGTACTTAGTGACTTTTACCTCTGGACAGATGACATTTAGTAAAATATGAATAATTTACTTACGACCTGGGTTTCAAATGATCCCGAAGAAATTCCATTTGGGTAGAATATTTTCCAGCCATCTCGATCACCTCATCAGCACCCTGACCAGAAACTTTTTTTTGGCAAGATTTCGAGAATAATTGTCTCGAAGACACCGCTACTTTTTTTTACACTGATAACTGCAATAAACCGTATACTAACCGTACAAGAAGACAATTATTAGCAATACAAATTACTTACGTGGCAAATTTAGTTCATTGGCAATTGCTTGCCACTCTTTTGCCTTTATTTTAATATTTTCATAGTTTTATTTGCAAGGTTCCAAAGAACGTCCCTCTCACTAACAGCTTGAATTATTTTTTCTGCTTTATCCATTTCGCTTTTTTTTTATTGCACAAGACACAACTCAAAGGCATGCAATTTTGAAACGTCAAAAAAGCTGCAAGCAAAAGTTAAAAGTTGGCCAACTTGTTCAGCTGCGTCGTTTTCTGTTCGCATAATTGAATTTGTGTGCATTCAACATTTTGACAGCTATTCCAGTTGCAGCTCCAGTTGCAGCTGCGTCTCCACTCTGTTCAGCCAGTTACTCGCACATCACTTGGGTTTATGCATCGTCATCCTAGAATTCACCAATAGCTGGTTTCACTTCCAGGAGCTGCAAATACGATGAACGCATTCAACCATTTTCCCACTATTTCCGAGAAAGGAGAAAAGAAAGCGCAAAAGGTCAAACAATTTAATTTCGAACAACAAATACATTTTTCCCCTCCAAAATTCTCAAGTAACACCCAAAAATCAAAAGAGTACTTCCGCAGTGAAAATAAACAATCACCCCCGATTATAGAATCCGATGAATGAGCTGCGGAGGGAGTCCGACCTAATTTTGACATTTGGCTCATAGTGAAAATGTCAAAATTGAGTCTGATTTCATTTGTCGGATTCTGTAATCGGGGTGAATAAATAACCATAACCAGTATTTTTAAATTCGGAGAGGTAAGTTGGCAATTATTTCCCTACTCGCGATTCTAAACAAACTACTTCGGTGGGTTTTTGTTAGATTTGAGGGGCTTAGGGGATAAGACGATAACGCCGTTCCATCTTTTACAGGCATATTGTTAAGTAAAATGTGTTCACTTGGCCATTCTCTTAGAAGTTACACCATGGGTTCGGGGACCAACTGTCAACCACGCTTCTTTTTGGATAATGGTTCAGAACAGACCACCCGTCTGCCAGTTATTTGTCTATGTTCGGGGACCATCTGTCCCCAGTGCTTTGGATATAATCAGACCACCCGTCTGTTATTTATTACGGAGTAGATCACTCATCCTGCTGAAAGAGTGAACCAATATCTGATGGACTATGGGTATGGCTGTCCTTCTCTCTCTCATTATACACGTTTACTCAACAAAATAAATAGAACAAAAGCCGATATAAGTTTTCTAAAACAATAGGTCTGATCCTTTACTTTGGGTTTCTGTTATTTTTAATCCAAACTTGTGTCAAAATTTTTTTATATGAACTTTGACACAACTTTGGACTAAAATGCGCAGAAATGCACAGAAAATCACAGAAATTCAAAGTAAAGGAACAGACCTAATGTAAAAAACTTAAATTAATTCCATCTTTCATCAAAATTAAATGTTGCATTTCCAACTCAAGAACTACAAAAGTTATCAAAATGGCCGAAAAATTATGGCTCAAAAGTGAAATCCAATATCACTATGGTATTTTGAATAACATGCAATTGGAGATATATACCTTACATTTGGAATTAACAAAAGATTTGAAAGACTACGCGTTTGATGATTTCATCGTAAGGCAGAACCAAATAATTGATATGGCTAATAATACCTTCAAAATGAAACGGGAAAAACATCAAAAGAAACCACAAGCTACAGAAACTGATGGCATCTGATCTAACCAAATAAATAACAAAGAAAAAGCAACGCCAAAAACAGTTGAAAACCTTGTTGTCAACTTGTCAACCGTTGAATTTGACTCCAAGGAACTAGATTTATTGAATAAAGGACTTAACTACACACCGAGCACAAACTCTGTGAATATTGAGCAAGCGATTATTGACATCGAGAGTGCTATTCATTATAAATCAATCGAAGCAAAAGCCAAAATCCGAAAAACTGCAAAAAAAGTCATCAAAAAGGTTAAATCCACCCATACATCGAAATATCAACAAACACAAAACAAAGTTGAAGTAATACAAAAATTAAAAGAGAAGGATGTCTTCTACATTAAAGCGGACAAAGGAAATCAAATAGTGATAATGAATAAAAATGATTATAATGATAGAATGCAAAAATCGATTTCGGAAGATGGCTATAACATCCTCAGCAAATCGCCTTTGAACAAAATGATAAACGATGCCAAATTAATAATCAAAGAGATTTGTTTAACTTTCAACGTCAACAAATTTAAATTATTGGTTTCCAACCCTGAGGTGCCAAAAATGTATGGTTTGCCTAAGGTGCATAAATCCGGAGACAAAATGCGAAAAATAGTTTCCAATGTAAAATCACCTTTAGTTAAAATCTCTAAAGGGCTAGTTGAAGAGTTGAAACAATTTGGAAGGTTTGACAGTTCAAGCGTGTTAAATACGTATGATTTCGTAGAAAAAACAAAAGATATCGTAATTAAAGACGATAAAACAATAGTTTCTTTTGATGTTCAAGCTCTTTTTCCTAACATACCAATCGATATAGCCATTGATTCACTAAAAGTACACCTTGAATCACACAACGTGGATAAAGAAAGAACGAGTATATATTTAAAAACCGCCAAAATTTGTACGTCGCACAATTGTTTCCTGTTTCGTAACAAATTCTATGTCCACTAATTGCAGAAGCTTCATGCCAAGGTTTGAAAAAGATTTAAAAGCTAAAGAACTTTTGCCTCGTATATGGCTCCGGTATGTAGACGACGTCTTTAGCATAGTAAAGAAAAACACAGCCGAAAACGTCATCAGCATAATAAATAGTCAATATGCGAGCATCAAGTTCACCTATGAAGAAGAAGACGAAAACAACTGTATTCCTTTTCTCGTCGTACTGTGTAAAAAGGTCAACAACAGAATCGAGTTCGATGTTTACAGAAAAAACACATCGACAGACCAGTACATCACAAATGACTCATTTTGTTCATACCAACATAAAATTGCAGCTTTCCATTCCATGGCTCACCGTTTATGTAAGCTCCCCTTGTCCCTTGGCAGCTTCAAAAAAGAATTTGACTACATTGTACACCTAGCTAACGTAAATGGCTTTGAAAAGTCAGTAGTGGAGAAAATTATCAAAAAGCAATCAAATAAAATTAAACGAGATGAGGTAACTACACTTTTTTGACAGAATGAAGGGGACAAAACAAACAGCGCAACTCGAGTGTCTTTCTCTTACATTCCAGCAATCACTAACCATTTACGGAAAACAATGGAAAAGGAGAATATAATCAGTTAGTCTACAATAACAACGGAAAATTGAAAAATATTCTTGGTTCAATTAAGGATGAGACGAAAAAAGCTTCGAAGAGTGGGATTTACGAAGTCAGCTGTTTGGACTGCCCAGCGAAGTACGTAGGCCAAACAAGGCGCGGGATTGAAACTCGTTTCAAAGAACACATCAGCTGTGTCAAACATAAACAAGGTACCCGATCAGCAGTAGCAGCTCATGTAATGGGAACGTGTGACGACAAAAACCCTCCACACAAAATCGGGAGCTTTGATCAAAGTGTTCGCCTTCTAAAACATGTACACAATGAGAGACAGTTGGATGCCCACGAGTCTTTGTACATCCATAAAACAAAAAATACCATGAACACTGACAGCGGAAATATTGTGTCTCCCTTGTTTTCTCTCATTTGAGAGACCTCTTTATTTATTTTCTTCTTTGGAGCTTTAATGTTCCTACTCTTTCTTGTTTTTTTTTTCCGTTTCTTACTTCATTCTTTTTATAGTTTCACTCTTTATTTTGTTCTTTTCTTTTTTTTTTGTTAGTTTGTCGTGTAAAACGCTGAGGATGTGCAGCTTGTCTGCTCGAAATGCATTCGACATTATTTATTGACCTGACGAATAAAAATTAAATTTTAAAAAAGTTATTTTTGGTCTTTTTAATAAATAACAAAAACAGTTTTGTGGTCATTAAAGGAATTTTCTTTTATTAAATAAAAACATTAACAGCCCTATTATTGACACGATTCAAAACTAGTTTTAACGTAAAACTAGTTCTATATAGTCTGGGAGCCCACCGTAAGATTACCTATCTCATCGCGGCCACGGAAAAATTGGATGCCAACCGATAGCTTTAGTCCAAACATTTACAAAACTGCTGGTCGGACAAGCTTTATCTGGTCGCAATGGTTAGAAAATGCACTTTTCAGGTTGCATTTTCCGCTAAATGTACCTTTAATATAAGCAACTTATATAAATGGGGTATCAAATGAAAGCTACGACTGTCCTCTACTCGATAGTAATGGTCGGACAGAGTTTTTTGGCTGTTGCCACGAGTCCGACACTTTTCTAAAACTAGAGATTTTGTGCATCCTTGGACGAAAATGAAAAAAAAGTGGTTAAGGCCACTTTCCTAACCATTGGAAATGATTTTACTCAGTTTTCCCTGATGTAAGACGCAGTGTTAAAAAAAGACCATTTTTTAAAAAAATAGTCGAACTCGTCGTAACAGCCAAAAAAAGTCAGTCCGACCAATGGTATCGTGTAGAGGACAGTCATAGCTTTCAGTTGATACCCCATTTATATAAGTTGCTTATATTAAAGTACATTTAGCGGAAAATGCAACCTGAAAAGTGCATTTTCTAACCATTGCGACCAGATAAAGCTTGTCCGACCAGCAGTTTTGTAAATGTTTAGGCTAAAGCTATCGGTTGGCATCCAATTTTTGCGTGGCCGCGATGAGATAGGTAATCCTACGGTGGGCTCCCAGACTATATAGAACTAGTTTTACGTTAAAACTAGTTTTGAATCGTGTCAATAATAGGGCTGTAAGTGATTCTCATCTAGCCGTCTAGCTGTTTATGCCTAGGTACTTGGCGCTGCGCTTGGCTGGTAATTTTATTCCGTCTTGGAGTGCTAAGGTGATGCTTCTGCAGCTTTCAGCTGAGCAGCCTCGTCTGCATCCGACGGTAACTCGATGGTTGTTTAAAGCTGTGGTGATGTCATGATGCAGCGGATGCAGGGTGGAATGCTTTTCCCTAAAACCAAACTGCATGTCTGGGATGATGTTGTTCTCACCGCAGAACTTCTTGAGCTTCCTGAGTATCAGCTCTTCCAAGATCTTACTTAGGTTATTGAGGAAGGATATCAGCCTGTAGTTGGTAACCATGTTCCTTGCACCTTTCTTGGGAAAGGCCACGATGTTTGCAGTTTTCCATTTTCAGGGGAAATAACTTTTGTTGATGCAGTTGTTGAGGATGATGGCCAAGAAAACCATTAATGTTTAGGAAGTTTCTTTAGGGTGAAGTTGGATAGCCCATCCGGCCCATCAGCTGACTTCTTTGGTTTTGAGTTGCTGAAAATCTCAGTTATCTCCTCTAGGGTGCTCAAGTTCGGGTTGTCGACTGGCTCACTCGCAGGATTGTTGTCACCAAACGTTGCTCTATTCAAATTGGACATCATTGTCTGCTAGATGGATGCGTCAATCTCGCCAAGGAAGACTGGATCATCAGATGGGCTGGCCGTGAAGTTTCCTTCAAATTGGGTAGCGAAGGGTTCAACTTTTTCCTGTATCGTTGTTGCTTCTCCACTGTTGGTGATGATCGTCTTCGTCTTAGGCATTGGTAATTTTAGACCAATCAGTCTGTTGATGTGCTTAAAGGCGTCAGGTCTTGGTCTGATTGACTGCAATCTCTTCTGAAATTGGTTGTTGTTGTGATATTGGATAGAACTCCACACTGTCTGGTAGTTACTTTTGGTTGTGTTTCTCATTCGTGAATCCTTTGCAGACATTTTCTGAGTCATTGCCTATGTGCATATAGGTTTTCGATATATTGGGGAAAGACTGCAAATAAGATAAGTATGCCAGTTCTGAAAAATTCATTTGAATTTATAGTACGGGGTAGTAGACTTTTGCTGGGAAATAATTCAAACATGCAGTTTGACTCCGATATTCGAAAGGGTATTAGGACACGAGCCGAAAACCACATTTTTCACAATTGCACCTAGAGTCATTTGGCCGCCATTTTGTTTTTAAAGGCTTTTTTTGTTATCAGACGTAACTCACGCATTTTTGACGCTACGAAAAAAAATTGTGAGACAAACTTGTAGAAAATTTAATTGTCTACAAAATATGTTAAGTTACTTTTTTCGATAAGTTCTTTTTTTAAAAAGTCATACTGCATTTTCTTAAAAAAAAAAGTAGGGGTTGTTTGATGAAAAAACGATACTTTTTATTTTTAAGGCTTTTTATTTGACGATGCGTTCAAGGTGGAGGTCAATCTGCAACTGACTTTGTACATACTTTCTCTTAAGGAGATTACAAATGAATTTTAGAAATAACTGTTAGAATTAGAGTTTTACATAAGAAAAGCTATCGTATGATTTATATACTTATATAAATGGTAGATCGCATGATTTATTTAAACTGTTATTTTAAATTACATAAAACATTCAACACTCCGCCCACCTTAAAAAACTCTTTTTTAAATACATAAAATTAATGAGATCTTCATGAAATGTAATTTAATAGAATTATTTATCAAAAATAAATGATTAATTAAGAATTCAATTCAACATTAGTCATATATAAGGATATAGGTATAACATAATTTACTTTTCGATTAACATATTTATACTTTGTATTAAAACAAACCAATACAATAATTCTTGTGATCGGGATCATGTTAATCGTCGTTCGGTAGAAGTAATGCCAGTTTAGTGATGTCACGTCTCATAACACCAGATTTTGTTCGTATCTCAACAACTCGAATAAGGCAATCTACACCAGGAAAAAGATTTATGACTCGACCCATTAGCCATTTGCTTGGTGGAAGATTGTTGTCCAGAACTAAGACAAGATCATTGAGCTCCATGTTACGTTTCTTCAAGGTCCATTTCGTTCTTTGTTGGAGTTGGTGAAGATATTCACGTTGCCACCTTCGCCAAAATTCTTGTTGAAGACGTTGAGTATACTGCCAACGAGAAAGTGTATTTATCTTCGCATCGCACAAATTCTGCTCAGGTAATGTCATTGTTGGACCACCTGTAAGAAGAAAATTTGGAGTTAATGGTTCTAAACTATATTTGTCGTCTATAAAAGCAGTTAATGGACGAGAATTTAGACACATCTCTATTTGACAAAGAAGAGTGCTAAGTTCTTCAAATGTTAGCGATGTCTGCCCCATAACTCGACGCAGGTGAAACTTAGTCGACTTAACGCCAGCTTCCCAGATACCTCCAAAATGAGGCGCATGTGGAGGTATAAACTCCCAAGAAATTTCCTCTTCAGCAACATATTTATGGACATTTTCATTGGAGTTAAATAGTTTGTAAATCGCCTTAAGTTCCCGAGATGCACCAACAAAATTTGATCCATTGTCACTCAAAATTCGTTTGACAGCTCCTCGTCTTGATAAAAACCTTTTTAAAGCAGCAATCGCAGCATCCGATGTTAGATCCGAGACGAGTTCCAAATGGATTGCTCGCGTTGACAAGCAGATGAAAAGAGCCACATAACATTTTTGATGCTTTGCTCCACGACCTTTCCATGTCTGTATGGTTAAAGGTCCCGCATAATCCACCCCTGTGTTCGTAAACGGCTTACACATTTCTAGTCGAACCTTTGGCAAATTACCCATTTGTTGTTCCAACGGCCGTGCCGCATACCGCTGACACTTAACACACCCTCGTATGTATTTGCTAACTTTTCCCTTAAGATGTAAGATCCAATAATTTTGCCTTATGACTCCTAGCATGAGATGGGCTCCACCGTGTAAATACTTATGATGATAATAAGCAAGAATAAGAGTTGTTAAATGAGATTCCTTAGGTAAAATTGGTGGATGTTTTTGTTGAAACCCAAACTCTCCCTTCTGAATTCGACCTCCAACCCTAAGTAAACCATCATTTCCAATAAATGGATCCAAAGATTTCAGATGGCTATCCCTACGTATTGTTTTTGATAGTTTAAGTCGATTCAATTCTATTGAAAACGCTGCATTTTGGGTTTCCCTTATCCAAAAACATAACTCGGCTTCCAGCTCATTTGTTGAAAGTGGTCCAAATTCCCTTTTCCCTTTATCATCTCCCTTTAGTTTTGCATTGTGAATAAATCTTCGGCACCATGCCATTATCCGTTTTAGCCTTGTAAGTGAAGAAAAACGAAGAAGAATTTCATTCTCAACCGATGCTTCTGTAGTTGCTAAAGAAAGTGTGATGTTCCTTTTCTCAAGATCAGTTTCTGGATTTTTCAAAATGAATTTGTTTTGAATAGCATCCATGTCCCGTAAAAATGCAGGTCCTTGCCACCACAAGTCAAATGAGGGCAATAGATTTGGTTGAAGTCCTCTCGATGCACAATCCGCAGGGTTGAGCTTAGAAGAGACATGCCTCCATTGACTTTTAGGAACCAATTCCAAAATCTCCGATGTCCTATTTCCCACAAAAGTTGTCCACTTACAAGGATGTTGAGAAAGCCACGCCAAAACCACTTGTGAATCTGTCCATGCATAGCATTCCACATCGTCCAAACCCATACCTTTCTTCACAGATGCAATCAGCTTGGCCAAGAGGTGCGCCCCGCAAAGCTCTAATTTGGGTATACTAATACGATTAACCGGTGCGACCTTGGTTTTTGATGCTAGTAAGGATACAAAACATCTACCCTTGGAGTGGACAGACACATAAACGCATGCCGCATATGCACGCTCTGACGCATCTGAGAAGCCATGTAACTGCATTCGACACCCTTCCCTTTCAGTTCGTATCCATCGAGGAATAGAAATGTTTTCCAGGCATCCTAGATTTGTTCGTATAGTTAACCATTTCTGCATCAGTGAAGGTGGAAGCTGATCATCCCAAGAAACCCCAGCTATCCACAAATCTTGAATTAAAACTTTCGCCATAATTATCGAAGGACTCACCCATCCAAATGGATCAAAAATCCTTGAAATCTCAGAGAGAACAACCCTTTTAGTAGCTATTTTCTGTTCTTCTAATGTGACTCTAAAGAAGAAAAAGTCTCCAGACGGATTCCAATATAGACCAAGAGTTTTAACTGCCATATCTTCAGAAAGGCTTAAGGCTGACATTTCTAAACTATCTTCTGGAATATGCTGTAAGAAGTCAGAACAGTTAGATGCCCACTTCCTTAACTCGAATCCTCCCCTTGCTAATAAGTTGCATAAATCAGTTTTTACACCTAATGCCTCCTCGAGCGTATCACTCCCTCCCATGAAGTCGTCTACATAAAAATTGTTCAAAAGATTTTCTGCCCCAACTGGATGCCTTCCCTGTTCATCTATGGCTAATTGTTTCAAAGTCCTTACGGCTAAGAATGGAGCGCAAGTAGTTCCATATGTTACTGTTTGGAGATTGTATTCTTTTACCGGCTCATTCTCATTTTGTCTCCACAGAATCCTTTGGAAATGTGCATCTTCAGGATGTACTACCACCTGTCGATACATTTTTGCAATGTCTGCAGTGTAGGCGATTCGATGCATTCGAAACCGACCCAGAATATCAATAAGGTCTGATTGTATCTTGGGTCCATTTAGAAGAAGACTATTGAGAGACTGTCCAGATGTGCTTACAGCAGAGGCATCAAATACCACTCTGAGTTTGGTAGTTGAGCTATCTAACTTAAATACAGCGTGATGTGGCATGTAAAATGATTTTTCCTGTGTTGTTTCCTTGTCCCTCTCACTTGCTTCTACCATATGGCCTAACGATAAATAATCATCCATAAATTTCGAATACTCTGCCTTCAACGTGCTGTTGTTTTTGAATCGCCTTTCCAACCCATCAAATCTGCGACCTGCCATAATTTTAGAATTCCCTAACATCCCAGTTGATTTCTTAAACGGCAATCTAACCATGTAACGACCATTTGGTAGACGGGTGTGAGTTGCAACAAAATGATTCTCACAACTCTGTTCCTCCTCTGAATACAGATTCTTATCCCTTATGCTTTCAACTTCCCAAAATTGCCTGAGAGTCTTATCAACGTCTAAGCAAGTTGTCAAAGTAATGTTTGGTTCTCTAGTTTGATTCCCTTGATTGTATTGTGCTTTACCCGAAATAACCCAGCCAAAGATGGTTTCCAGTGCAATGGATGATTTACCTCTTGATTCCATTTTTTGCTTGCCCATGATTCTAAAGAAAACGTCACAACCAAGCAATATGTCGATCCGCCCCGGTGCCTCAAATGAAGGATCAGCTAATGCAAGACCTTGAATCATATGCCTACAATCATCTTCAATTTCAATCGAGGACAAGCTTGAAGTGATTTCACTAAGAACATAAGCTGGTACCAGTAGCTGTTCATTGTGTAGACGCGATTTAATTTGTAGATTCACACCTCCCTTGGTTAAGTTGGAAACTCCTGCCCCCACTCCATTGATTGCAATACGTGCGTTTGATCGAGGCAGATTCAACCTCTGAGCACATGCCTCACTAATCAAAGAAACTTGAGACCCTGAGTCCAATAGCACTCGACACAATTGCCAGCAGCCAGAAGAATCCATAACAAAAACTAGTGCAGTTGGTAAAATAGAAGCAAACGATGAAAATTTATGTGTTGTTGAAAGCGAATTCACACCCTCAGTGTTTGATGAAACTAACCCTTGACTATCAGATATTTTTGCGGTTGGATAGGCTGAACTCCCTGGATTCGCACCAATTGAACCCTCATGGAGCAGTGTGTGATGCTTCCTATTACATACTTGGCAACAATACGACTGACAAACTTTGCTTAAGTGACCCAATTTCAAACAGTTGAAACATAAATTTTTATCTCGTACAAAATCCCTTTTAGCTTTCATGGTTAGTTTTCCAAACCCTGGGCACTTCTCTATCTGATGATTTTCTTGACAAAAAACGCAAGCAGAAGAAGAAGAAACTGCTGCACATCTTGCTTTGTTAAATGGAGTAAACTTTTGTAATGAAGGTTTTTGAGCACGTGGTACAATCGTACATACTTCATAAATTCTCCTAGCAATAAATTCAAGAAGCTCTTTGAACGTTGGCCTCTTCTTTTGAGCACTTTCACGCCTCCATAGTTGTTGAGAAGATTTGTCTAACTTTGATGAGACCACAAACACCAGCCAACAGTCCCAATAATCTGTTGGAATTTTCATGGCCTTCAAAGCCCCTATAGAGTCACTAACAGATGACTTTAAAACCCTAAGTCCATCCTCTGTCACATGATTTAATACCGGTTGATCCATTATTGTTTTCAAGTGTTCCTCAACAATAAGATTTTCCTTACTATATGTTGCTACTAACTGTTCATATGCTGGTATGTAATTTTCTTCCGTAATATCAAAACTGTTAATTACCGTTGCTGCATCATGAGACAACGAGCTCTTCAAGTAATAAAACTTCTGTGTATTACTTAACTTGGGGTTATTATGAATAAGTGATACATACATATCATGAAAACTAGGCCAATTCTTAAATTTACCATCGAAAGTTTGCAATTTAATCGGAGTAAGCTTGATTTCCGAATGGGGATATGTAATTGCAGAAGCTACAGAATTCTCCGCAGGCGTTTGAATTGACACCTGTTCACCCTCATGTCGTGGCGGGGGAAGCGTACCAGGTTGCACCATAGCCGGCTGCTCTGTACCAATTTGAGAAGCAGAAGGTTGTATGGAGCGTGAAACAAGCTCCCCAAGTGCAGTTTGATGCTCCAAAAGAACCCCGAGCGCGGAGTTAATTTTGTCAATTGAAGTTTCGTGAGCACCATCATTTAAATGTGTCCTTTGTTGAACAGCTAATCCCTTTAACAAAAACCTTCCCTTAGCCCTAGCTTGAAAATACTTTTCCTCTATGTCCACCCTTTGACCATCGCTTTCTGCCTTGAGTTCATCGTCATCAGTAATTAACCCTTCAATCCAAAACTGAACGTCATTGAATTCTTTAAAGTGATCTGACAATTTTTCTAACCTCTCTTCAATAAGCTCTTTAAAACATACGGCATCGTTTATAAAATTGCAAGCACGTGTAAGTTGCCCTTTAATTGTAGCCCTTTTTCGTTTCAATTCTTCCAACGACATTGTTATGTATTTATATGATAATATAATATAATATATTGGAAATATTTATAAAATAGGTATATTGTTTTTTACCTGATTTACAGAATACTTTACAATTTTCCCTGAACGGCAGAATTTATCCAACAACCAATGTCCAAAAACAGCAACCACAGCACAGCAGCAGCAGCAGCGCATTCACCGGCAATATATAGAGAATAGAGACTGAACACAATACACGTGTAGTTTTTCGCACAAAATGACTTGGTTTTGCGTGTTTCTATTTATTGCGTTATTTTCTTTTCTTCTCTTTTGTTTCAACTAAGAGCACAGAAACGAAACTGTCTTTATGTACTTTACAAAATACCGCACGATTTAAAAAGCACTTCTTGTTCTTGCCTACCGTCCCTTCGCCCGATGCTCACACAAAAGTCCCGTTGCTGAGCAGATCTATTAAATACCCAAACGATTTCACGATTTGTCTTTTAACTAATATACCGATTAGTTTTCCCGATCAATGATTTGATTTAATTCAATTTTACTAAGAATTACCCGATAATTAATTATTTATTAATTATTTTGTTCGTGGACTGTATACCATTACCATATACCCACAACCAATTACTATTCGGCGCGATTAGGACCAAAATGTTTGATGAAAAAACGATACTTTTTATTTTTAAGGCTTTTTATTTGACGATGCGTTCAAGGTGGAGGTCAATCTGCAACTGACTTTGTACATACTTTCTCTTAAGGAGATTACAAATGAATTTTAGAAATAACTGTTAGAATTAGAGTTTTACATAAGAAAAGCTATCGTATGATTTATATACTTATATAAATGGTAGATCGCATGATTTATTTAAACTGTTATTTTAAATTACATAAAACATTCAACAGGGGTTGATTTTGGTATATTCATCATATCTTATTTTTTTTGTTCTAAAAAAAAAAAAAATGTTAATAAAAGTTATAGTTCCTTCAATTATCTATATTTTTTCTCTTAATAGTTTTGCCGTGTAGGCTTACGGTTCTCGCCCTGTAGCGCATATTGGTAGTAGAGAACTGTATGGAATCATATATTTTTAACTACTTCACTTCTGCTGGTAAATAGTACTCGAGCCAAAAACATCATTCTTCACAACTGCCCGTAGATTAATTTAGCCAACATTTTGTTTTTAACGTTTTTTATAACTCACTTTTTATTTATGCCAGACAAAAAATTGTAGAACAAACTTGTAGAACATTAAGGGCCTGTTTCACATTCTCTGAGTAAAGTTCTGATTAGTTATTCGACACATAAATTCTGAGGCAGGGTCATATGTTCACAAATAAAAAATTGCGTATGAATTCATATCTTAATCAGGTGGGTCATAAGACAATAATTGAGATTTTTTCTTCTGTGGACTTATTACCCTGTGCTAATATTTATGTGTCGGATATCTAATCAGAACTTTATTCAAACATTGTGAAACAAACCCTTAATTTCCTACAAAATGTTTCTTGTAACTTTTTTCGATAAGTACTTTTTTAAAATTGTACTGCATTTTGTTAAAAAATGATTTCTTCTCAATTTATGTTAGAAGTTATAAATGATCCCTTAGAAATAAATGGATTACAACCTTTCTCGATGACTTCAATTTATTAAAAAAAGATAGAAATTCAGTATGTTACATTTCAGGTTAGATATGACATAACAATATGACAATGATAACAAAAGCTTAGTTTTAAGTGGTATACATTATTTGGAACAGGGATGCTGTGTTTTATTCAACAATTTATCATAAAAAATTAAATGTCGAAATAAAAGTTGTAGGTAGACCTTTCAATTATCTATGTATATTTTTTGCCTCAATATTTTTTTCTTATGCGGTATACTTCTGTAGCGCATATACATACATATGTATATTCAAGAAATCCGTACAGGATTGGATGTTTTATTTTTGTTATAATTTTGTTTTGTTATATTCGTATCATAATATTGGCTTACTCAAACAAATAATTGACGACATAACTCTCTTCCACCCCACCCTCAACATGCAGTTTTTCACTACAAAAACGATTGAACAACAAAGAAATAGAATCTGATTTATCATAATTATTAGACTGTTTCCAAAAAAAAGTTTTCTTCCAAACAGACTCAAAAGTTTCAGTGAAGCGAAAAAAGATGTCTGTGAAAATGTGGGCTTTTAAAAGTCATGTTTAGACATACCTCGTCGCAGATTTCGGTTTTCCATACGATTTGTATGAGAGAAAACTCCTGTTTGTATTTGTAATTATATAACTTTGTGCATAATTACGTTTTTCTTATAGAAAATTGAACTTTCTACACAAAAGCTTTTGATATGTTTTATCGTAAATACAGCCGTTTTGAAGTTACATCCATTTAGCCCAGTCGATAAAATTATCTTACATTTATCTACCATAAAAAAATTACCATTATTTTAGAAATCTAAGATATTAATTATGTCATTTCCCACAAAAGTTCTGAAGTCATTTCTCGATAAGAGTGCGATATTAGTTAATTTTACAATTCGGAAATATAGTTTAACTATACGCAAATAACTTAAACTAATAACAAATCATATCATAAGGTATACCGCATAAGAAAAAAATATTGAGGCAAAAAATATAGATAATTGAAAGGTCTACCTACAACTTTTATTTCGACATTTAATTTTTTATGATAAATTGTTGAATAAAACACAACATCCCTGTTCCAAATAATGTATACCACTTAAAACTAAGCTTTTGTTATCATTGTCATATTGTTATGTCATATCTAACCTGAAATGTAACATACTGAATTTCTATCTTTTTTAATAAATTGAAGTCATCGAGAAAGGTTGTAATCCATTTATTTCTAATAGCCTATTGAATAGACGTTTTAAAAAGGAACAATTACGTGCAAAGGTTTTTATTATTGAATTTGTTTGTTTGGCCCATAAGCATGCTTAAAACCGAAAATGCTACTAAATTCACCCATGCGTTTCTAAGAGAATGGTCACACTGGCCACTTTTCAGTATTTTTGGTATAACTCGAAAACTAAGCCGAATTTGACAATTTTACTTAATATACTTTTTGTTCAAAATTAAATTTTCTATCGAAATGGATATTTTGGAAAATTTCTTAAGAAAATTTAAGCAGCAAAAGTAAACAAAAACCAACATAAAAAAAATCGAAAAATCAAAAATTTTTAATTTTTTTTTCTAAATTGCGCATAACTTTTTTCGGAGCAAAGGTACGCTCAAGACATGCACAAACAAAGTAAACTGGAGTTTAAGGGCTTTAATATGACATGTTTAAAAAGCTATATTATTGGAAAATTGACAGAGATGTATCCATTCAAACTTTACCATTTCTTATCATTTTTCACAGTTTTTGCTCGAAAGCCTATTTTTTGGTACTTTATGACAAATTTACCGTTCCTAGCAACTAGTACCAAATCTTATGTTAATCGGACCAGCCGTTCGGTCTGTAGGTCTGAAAGCATTAAAAAACAGCCGAAAAACGAAATTGCGAACTTATATCCTTTTTATAAATTCTCTATAGTTCTAATGTCATATTATATCGAAATTTTTATTTAGAACATTTTTAAGAAAGTGAAATTTGCCATATTGTACTGAAAAAGGGACTTTCGGGCCAAAACTGCGAAAAATTATAAGAAATGATGAGGTTTGAACGGGAATATCTATGTCAATTTCGAAAAAATGTTAATTTTGGAACATGCCATATTAAGGCCTTAAGTCTCTACTTTATTTTTTCTTTACATATATTGACCCTATCTTTGCTTCAAAAAAAGTTATGCACAATTTATAAAAAAATTTAGATATCCTTGATTTTTTGATTTTTTTTAGGTTGGTTTTTGTTAACTTTTCCTGCTTAAATTTTTTCGTAAAATTTTTTGAACTATCCATTTTGATAGAAAATTTAATTTTGAACGAAAAGTATTATATGTAAAATTGTCAAATTCGGCTTAGGTTTCGAGTTATACCAAAAATACTGAAAAGTGGCCAGTGTGACCATTCTCTCAGAAACGCATGGTTGGATTTAGTAGCATTTTCGGTTTTAAGCATGCTTATGGGCCAAACAAACATATTCAATAATAAAAACCCTTGCACGTAATTGTTCCTTTATACCCCTCATTTTCCGGTCTATTCAATAGGCTATAAGGGATCATTTATAACTTCTAACATAAATTGAGAAGAAACCATTTTTTAACAAAATGCAGTACAATTTTAAAAAAGTACTTATCGAAAAAAGTTACAAGAAAAATTTTGTAGGAAATTAAATGTTCTACAAGTTTGTTCTAAAACTTTTTTGTCTGGCATAAATAAAAAGTGAGCTACGTGCGAAGATATAAGAAACGTTAAAAGCAAAATGGTGGCTAAATGACTCTAAGGGCAGTTGTGAAGAATGATGTTTTCGGCTTGAGTACTAATTTACATTCGAACCTCGAGGTTTCTATTTACTAGCAGAAGTCAAGTAGTTAAAAATATATAATTCTTTATAGTTCTCTACTACTAATATGCGCTAGCGCTACAGGGCGAGAACCGTAAGCCGTATAACAAAACTATTAAGGCAAAAATATAGATAATTGAAGGGAGTATAACTTTTATTAAAAATTTTTTTTTAAACAAAAAAATAAGATATGATGAGTATACCAAAATCAACCCCTACTATTTTTTAAGAAAATGCAGTATGACTTTTTAAAAAAAGCACTTATCGAAAAAAGTTACTTTAAAAACAAAATGGTGGCCAAATGACTCTAGGTGCAATTGTGAAAAATGTGGTTTTCAGCTCGTGTACTAATACCCTTTCGAATATCAAAGTCAAACTGCATGTTTGAATTATTTCTCAGAGCTCCATGTAATGAAATCTAACTACCCCGTACTATTATTGCAGTGTGATGTTTTTCTTATTAAATGATTAAATGACTACAAAAGACCGGTGCGACGTAACGCTTCGTCCATGAATTGTTTTAAGATTAGTCTCTTATGTGGCTCCAGATTGAACATTAATCTGCCTACAGCAACCCCAAAAAGCTGGCATCTGTCATCGTCCATCTCCGCAGGCTCCGAATCTCCCAAATGGTACCCCTCTTCATCCGATCCCTCAATGGAGACAGAGCTGCCAAAATAGTCAGAGTCAATACCTGAATCCCCAACAGATCTGAACATTTTATTGCACAAAAAAAAAATTAATTTAAAAAAAACGCGACTCGGTTGTCAGGCACCATTTATATTTTTTTTTCGTTCATCCTTGTAGGATTTTTACCATCGACGAACAAAAATATAGTGTATCCAAGGTTTCTCATTGTTGGAATTTTGAACTTAGTTATGGTGGACAAATGATAAATAAGTAACTGCAAGTTAAATAAAAATATCTTGTTTTTATATAAGAAGGTTTTATAATAAAAATTTTATATACTACTGAAATAAATCAGCCAAGTAGAAGACTTAGCATTAAGGATTGGACTTGTTGAATTATTGATTCAAAATAGCTTTTTATGGCCTTTAGTCCTATAAATTGGCGTTTCGTTCGGCTTACTCACTTGAACTAATCAGTGACATATCTTGTTTTTATTGATACGTTTTTTGAATCATTACTTAAGCACGCACCTACATACTTATTGACCGAAATTCCTGTGGGATATTCCATTTTGCCATGGTTTAATTTTTATTTCTTAATTAAGTTTTCTAAGTTTAATGCCAACTTACTATCAAGCCACAAGTTTGCCCAGGGCTGTCAAACGAAATTATCAAATTTAGATGAAAACGCTTTGCATAATCTGTAAAATTACCCCATTTCTGAGCTAATGAAAACGTAGTATCAGAAAAAATTAATAACGTTTAATTTCTGTAAGCAGTATGTACCTACATATATATATGTGTTGCAGGTTTTTTCTATTGAAACCCACGATACGACTTGTAAAATTGTTTATTGACAAAGTCCCACATATTGCCACATGCTTCTGGATGGGCAATGTTGAAAACATAGTATATATGCTTTTAAGCTTATATCCATTGCTTTTGAAAATTTGGAAGACTTGTAGGTGATATTGTCAAAAACCACTAAGAATCATTTTGGGTTTTCCAGCAGCGAACCAATCAACAATAACGCTTATTTCAGCTTTTACTATTGCTTCATACATTAGTTTGTTATTCCACTTCTGTTGGGAAAACGAGCAAAGGCATTTCGATTTTCGAGACTCCTTTTTCGAATAAAACTTTCTTTCAGACCAATTATGTTGCTATTTTTGAAGTTCGAGAGGGAGGTGGCAGCGATTCATGATGGTAAAAAACCATGGAACACACGGCATCTATTCACAGAATTTAAATATAAATATTAACACTCGCTTTAACAACAATTGGAACTAGTTAACAAAAGTACAAACCTTCTGTTACCTAATTTATTTTCTTTCTTCTTAAGTTTCTCCAACAATTCTATGTCATCTTTATTGCCTGCATTTTATTGATGTGCTTCGAAAAAGCCTTTTCCAACCGCAAAACCCAAAAGTCACTTCTGTTCAAAACTTTACTTTTTCCCCACTTTTAAGTGATATCAGATTCAATCTAGAGTTATGTAAATCAATAATCATAAAATGAAAAAACATTATTTACCAAGCAAAAAGCGGCAACTATTTATTTATATTGTGATGCGGCCAAAAATCAAGAATTAACTTCGAAGAATGTTCAATTTCTTGAGTATAGAATTCATCCTTGTGGAAGCGCGTGTATTCCGAAGAGATATTTTTTCTTTATATGTTATGCAAGGTAGTCATGTTTTAAGGCTCTGATGTGTTCATCTTTATCGGCTCGGCTGACCTGACACCGAAAGCATACTCAATTTTGTTTTCTCGCAACATGCCTAAAACTTAGATAAGACGGTCAACGTAAATGGTCAACGCATTGACTCCTTGACGTCATCAGAAACATCGTCAATATACTTTCAATTTACATGGTGTCAACGCACGAAACGTTGACGATCACACGAATGGCGACACTCGGTCAATGTTGTCCCAAAATGCGTTGACGTGTAATTTCGTGTCAATGCAATAATTGGTACCATCGCCCGCCGGTGTCAACGTATTGGCTCGTGAAACGTTGACGATTACACTACTTGACCCACACTACTGGATCCACACATATGAACGTTGGCGCGGAGCAAAATTGAAACATTTTGTACGTTGAAGATCACATGACATTGACTGCGGTGTTATCGGACAATACAATATCTGTTCGCGTACCTCCCAAAACTACGAGTTTCTACGAATTTAGCCCAAAGTTCTGTCAAAGCTCATATAAAAAAAAAATAAAATTCGTAGAAATTCGTAGTTTTGAGAAGTACACGAACAGACATACAATGATGAACTAAATTAAAAAAAACCTCTAGAAAATAAGAAATTTTTCAAGTTTATTTTCTGCTCATGAAAAAGGTGATTTAAGAACAATTGAGTGACATTTAGATCGAAATACACTTTTTCTGTCAAAGTATAGTTCATCCTCCATCTGTCAAGTTCCACTGAAGGATGGTCAAGTGGGGCAGCATTTTGTCTCGCTATGAAATGATATATGACTAGAAACTTCACGTGTTGTTTCTAATGCACGATATTTAATTCGTTAATTTATTGTTTGATGGTCTGTCTTTCGCCCGATATTTGTTCAGTTTATATATCAGTGAGCAGACGAATCCAAAATTTTGTTTTCTTAGTATTTGACAGCAAAACTGAGGAAGTTCTCTGAGCCCTCAAAAATATAAACTGGACAGTTAAAACTCTGCCTAGATTTGACGAAGAAGTTATTTGCGAAGATTATTGTTTAAAGTAGTTATTTTATTTGAATTTGACTTTGCTCTTCGTTTGCAAATTTTAATAAGCTTGATCCATAGACAGTCGACTTCAAAATTTCAAGAAGGTTTATCGACGTACACGAAACAAGGTTAAATTTTTGAATTTTGTGAATAAGTGTCAATGGTAGATTCACTTACATTTATTTTAATGCCTGGATTCGAAAAAGTTTGATGATGCGACTGAGGAAGCGCCAGTACCGTAAAAATAAGTAATTTCACCCTTTCTGCGCATGCCCATTAGACTAGCATACCGATCAGTAATGGGACAAACTAGACGTAAGATGCCAAATTAAGGAAAACGTGGCAGGGCACCGGATAATCGTGTTTATCCATTGACCAAGCTACGACTGTTCATGTGCATCACTTGGAGAGCCACACTCGCTGTCACAAGAAAGTTGCAAACGTTCCTGATAGATGGCTGCGAAACATCATCAGGAAACCATTGACTCTATAATACGAAAACGTTAGTGGTAGTGGATTGGACATACGCTTTGAAAAGGTCACGAATGTATTGCAAGTCAAGCGATGCAATGGAACCCCCTCACGGGGCGACTTAGAAGAACTTGGCGAAGAAAGGTCTAAGAGGAATCAGCACAACTGGGGAAGAATTGGAGAGAGCTGAGGTACATTTCCAGAAACCGTACACGATGGCGCTATGCCCCGCAAGGGAAACCTCACGGACGTAACAGGTCCTGTAAAAATAAGGGCACAATTTTACACCCTCTACAAACTTTTCCCCGATCCAAATTTTGGTTACTTTTAAGAAAATGCTTAAGACGTCAAACAAAGCTCTCCACCAAAATTCTGCTTTGTTGGAATGTTTTCGAAGTTTTTTCATTATTTTGCATAAAATTTCCTGGGCTATAAATAAAAAGTTCAAGAAAAAATAGTGCTAGCAGGTGGTACAGTATAGAAAAAGCCAGACGGGTGGCAGTTCTCCTCTTGCTCCAAATTGAAGACGCATTTGCTTAATGCTATGTTCCACCAAAGGTTTAACTCAGTTTAGATTAAATAAATCTTTTTTGGTGCTTCCACCGCACAAAAAGATTTAAAAAAGATTAAATCTGACAGCACCTTCAAAAATGCAAATGGCGTTTGAATTTTTCTTATGAAGTGCGAAAGAGACAGAATGTTTGATACGCTTCAAACAATGTAGAACTGAATCGAGTCTCGAATGAATCGTTCAGCACCATGTACAAATAGGTTAGTTCGATTTGTAAAACTATTTGTCCTAGGAAGATTTAACAAGATTAATTTCTAATCTAAAAGTACTTGAGAGTGCTAGGACGCCATATGGCCCTAGGGCCCTAGGCTCAATGATAGGAAAATCCCTATGCACACCTCCGCGTGGTAGAGGGTGGGTAACGCTAACGTGCAGGGGGACCGAATGGATGCCGGGATAAGCAGACAACCCAGCTATGCTGGTCAGGGCACAAACTTGTCCTTGGGATGGTTAAAAGCCCCCTTAAGACGGATGAACTGCAGGCAGCGGTCAACGGCATGATAGTCTGGTGGCGGAGGAGCTTTTTTTTGGTAAAAGGCCAACGGCAGCGGCAGCAGTGGCGGATCCAGGGGGGGGGTCATGGGGGTCATGACCCCCCCCCAGAGCTCCAGAGAAAAGAAGAAATACGAGCAATCTTTACTTGTTATTCAACACATTAGAAGACAGAGATAAACTTTTTGGGTAATTTCATATATTTTAGTAAACTATACGAAAACCATGACCTATTAATCTAATGGTTAGCTTCTGTTTTCCTTAACAAATTCTAACTTCGTAATGATATGGTCAAGAAATACATTTTTACAAAAATTACTGGTAGCCCTGGACACGCACCCTCTTAGATAATATATATAGGGTGTCCACCAGTCATGGTTTTCATATGCGGTGATTATAGTCTAAGAGCCAGTGGTCGGCAGGCTTACGGTATTTCTGTACGATAAGTGGAGCCATTCTATTAGACTTCCTGAACATGGAATGGGCATTCCACCGGGTTAAAAAAAGTCAAAAAAAATCTACCTCAAAATGTGATAGCAGTTTGTCCACCCCTTTGATATGTTAGACTTTAAAGTTGTTTCTATTCCATTATAGTAAAGGCAGTCATAGGGTGTAGTACATCTTGGAGTAATACCTTCAGGTCTTTTATATTTTAATAAAAAATAGTAAATAGGTATAATCAAAAAAAAAATTAATTTCAGACAGCAGTTGCAGTACCTGGATTTCTAACGGAATTTTGAGATACAAAAATAAGGAAAAATCTCCATTCACGTTTCACTGTTTCTTTTCAAATTAAAAAAATTGTGTTTTCTGTTAATTTTTATATTTGAAAAAAAGATTTTGGCAGACAAATGGTGAAGTTTCTAGTTTTTTAATTGAATTTTGAAAAATAGGCTTTAAAAATCTCCATATAAGTTCAACTGTATTCTAAAGTTTAAAAAACCACAATTTTCACAGGAATATGTTCTGTCTTTTAAAGACTTAATTTTAATTTATTAAAAAAAAGTTATGTGCTGATACTTGGTGCAGTACCCAGATTTGTAACGGAATTTTTAAAAAATTTCCATACAAAAACCACTGTATTTCAAAGCAAAGACAGCTTATTTTGTACTTAAGCAATATGTCTGCCTCTCTGATATATAAATATGTATAGGTACTCTTTTTCATTAGAAAACAAATCTAGCAGAAGCCTGGTGCAGTACCTGGATCTATAATGGAATATTGAAAAAAGGCTGCCTCTTTTATTATGTAAATCATTATACTCTGTTTTACTAGAAAAATTATAACAGACTCCTGGTACAGTACCTGGATTTTTAAATGGAATTTTTAAAAAAAGGCTTTGAAAAAATTCCATAATTAATAAAATTAATAAATTCCAATTATTTTAGGAGATACCTGGATTTATAACGGAATGTTGGAAAAACGCATTGAAAAACTCCAAACAAATTTAGTTGTATTTATAATAAAAAAATTATGTGCAAATACTTGGTGCAGTACTCAAATTTGTAACGAAATTAAAAAAAAAAATCCATGTAAGAAAATACCCTCCTCTTTGCTAACAGGTTTTTTCTTTTCGGCATCGGCATGGATTTCACCTTATATTTGCAATTATTTCTAGCTTTTTGGTTTCATATTGACACTTTTCCTTTTTTTAGTTACTGTCAACTTTTTTGTTTAGATTGTAAATTTTGCTTCCAATCTTTTATGTTCATCATACTCTCATAATTGTCTGAAAAGTATGAAATGGAGCTTAATCTTGTTGATAACTAAGTTTTCCAGCAACAAGAAATTTGTGCACTATTACTCTAAGCATGAGTCCGATACAGTCTTAGGGCCTGGTCACGTAGTAAGCGGCAGAGCGGCAAAGATCTCTGATAATGCCTTCAACTGTTATGAAGTCATGATAAAATTGGACTTTTTCTAATCACCAGAAATGTAGAAAATTCAAGGCTGTTAAATTTTAAGGGCCGATGTTGATTTTGAATAGAACACAAATTATTTAGGAAATTATTGTCATTTCTTTTTATTATGTGGTATGGTTCAATTATGTATGGAATAAAATATTGGCCAAATGGCCTCCGCGATCTCGGCGGCACCTCCATCCGATGGTGCAAATTTGCGATGACGCTGAGGCATAATTGAGGTTCTATGCCGTTAATGCGCCCAATTATCTCATCCTTTAGCTCTTGAATTGTTGTTGGCTTATCGACGTACACCTTTTCTTTCAAATAACCCCAAAGAAAGAAGTCCAACGGTGTCAAATCATATGATCTTGGCGGTCAATTGACATCGCCACCACGTGAGATACGGCCATTGAATTTGTCGCGCAAAAGAGCCATTGTTTTGTTAGCTGTGTGGCAAGTGGCACCGTCCTGTTGAAACCACGTATCGTCCACATCCATATCTTCCAATTCGGTCCATTAAAAGTTCGTTATCATCCCTAGATAGCGAACACCATTCACAGTAACTGCCTGACCGGCCTCATTTTGGAAAAAATACGGCCCGATGATGCCGCCAGCCCATAAACCGTACCAAACAGTCACTCTTTGTGGTGCATTGGTTTTTTGACAATCACTCTTGGATTATCATTTGCTCAAATGCGGCAATTCTGCTTATTGACGAATCCACTGAAGTGAAAATGTGCCTCATCACTGAAGATGATTTTCTTCAAAATTGATCATTGACTGATTTGATTTGAGCGCTCATTTTCATAATAAGCCTGAATAACTTAAACGCGTTGTTCGACTGTGTATCTTTCCATGTTTCAAATTGAGGTAGTCTGAAATTGAGAAATGTCAAATGTAATGCAGAAAAAAACTTGACATTTAGGTGTGGTTTACATTCAACATCGGCCCTTAAAATTTAACCGCACCCTTTATTTCAAGAGATTTCCGTTAAAATTAGGTATGATGTTTCAATATCATGACCCCCCCCAAGCTAAATTCCTGGATCCGCGCCTGAGCGGCAGGTAGCGTCTGTAACCCATATTGGGCGGCTACAAAAGGCGTCTGTATTCCCATAGTGGGTGGCCTCGAGCAGTTATGTGTTTGACCATACAAAAGGCTGGTGTGCCTGTCAAATCTGAGCTTATGTATGTTATTAATCATATCTCGGGAAACACCATGGTGGAAGGATATATGCAAATACATGAATTATGACAACAAATGGAAATGAGTCCCCAAGAGGTAATCTTTTTATGGAAAATCCTTCTGCAGCTTCGGTTGCAGTAAACCGCACATCGGATTTGGGGGTGCGGCATCTTTCATGTACGAGCGTCAATCAAGACGCCATAATAATAAATGAATCGTTGACAAATAGAAGAAATCTTTCAAGAAGCGCAAATGTTACTTTTGGCTACCGCATGCGTACGAAAATCGGAGCATGGAACGTTCGATCCTTGTACAGCGATGGTAGATACGAGCAGGTTGAGCGTGAAATGCTTCGCCTAAAGATCAGTATACTGGGCATAAGCGAAACTAAGTGGAGAGGAAGAGCTGAATACAGATCAGACACTGGACAGACGAGAATGCTGTATTCCGGGGAAGAAAGAGAGGGTGGCCAAAGACTGCATGGTGTCGGAATTATGTTGAACGAAGAAGCGAGGCGTAGTTTGATCTCCTGGGCGCCCATTTCTGCGAGATTAATGACAGCAAGGTTTCGTTCAAAAATTCGTAACGTCACAATAATTCAGTGCTACGCCCCCACAAATGAAGCGACAGGGGAAGACAAAACCGCGTTCTACACTCATCTTAACTCGGTTTACAGTAGTGTTACGAGAGCTGACATCATAGTCGTTATGGGAGACCTTAATGCCCAAGTCGGTTCAGACAATATTACGGACTGGAACGCGTGATGGGAAAAAATGGCTTGGGGTCACGGAAATGGTGACTTGCTTGTCGATTTTTGTAACGCGAATCGTCTTGTGATTAGTGGGACTGTATTTAAGCATAAGACGTGCAACAAAATTACCTGGGCGCATCCAGATGGTCAAACCGAAAATCAAATTGATCATATCATGATTCAGCAGCGATGGAGGAAGTTTATGTGTGATGTCCGGAGTATAAGAAATGCCGATGTGGGAAGCGACCACCATTTGGTTCTGATGAGTCTCAAATTACGAACCGCTGCCGTACAAAAACCAGCGCAGGATGCAGCAAGGAGCCCAAAATTCATTACTAATGCTTTGAATGGCCCCAACATATGTCGAAACTATGTCACCACCCTTAACGACAGAGCCTCGTCATTAAATGGAATCCAGCATTCAACAATTGATGAGATGTGGGGTGAAATTAAAAGTGTTTTTATGGAGGCTGGATCCGAAACTGTACCCAAGCGAACGAGACGTAGAGACTCTTATGGATATCCCAAGACACCTGGGATAAGATCGAACTTCGCAAATCGTTGAAAATCCAAATAAATGCCGAAGCAGATATTCAACGAAAGGCTGACTTGCGAAGAGAGTACCGCATTGCACATAAGATGGTCTATCGTTGTGTGAGACGTGACAAGAGGGTGAGGTTAGATGGACTCGCAGATAATGCGGAAATCGCTGCCAGAAGAGGAGATGTCCGGGAATTGTACCCAATAGCCAAAGAAGTGATCGGGAAAAAAAAGAAACACCAATCATCCTGTAATGGATGTGGATGGCACACTTTTGGTATCAATTGAGGATCAGCTTTGTAGATGGAAGGACCATTTTTGTGCCCTGCTAAATGAGGATTCAGTTGAGCAGAGTGCTGAAGTGCCCCAACTAAACGAGATGCGCAGGTCCTACAGGGGTATTGACATCGAACCCCCGTCAGAATCGGAAATCCTTACATCAATAAATCTCCTCAAAAACAACAAGGCAGCTGGACTGGACGGAATACCAGCTGAATTCCTGAAAGCCGATCCCGTAACAGCGGCTAGTATTTTACATCCGTTAGTAAAAAGCATTTGGGAAAACGAATGCTATCCCAGGGACTGGAAGGATGGTGTGATTGTTAAGTTGCCAAAGGAAGGTGACTTAAAGAATTGCAACAATTGGCGTGGTATCACCGTTTTGTCCGTTTTCCCAAAACTAATGGCAACCATCATTCTCGAGCGAATAAAGGATAGAATCGAGTCTACACTCAAGAGGCATCAAGCTGGCTTCCGCAGTGGTCGACCATATCAACACCCTGCGCATTGTCCTCGAGCAGTCGATGGAATTTCAATCACCGCTTTACCTCATGTTCGTGGATTTTGAGAAGGCCTTTGATCGAGTTAACCGAGAATGTATATGGAGATCGTTGCTTGGTAGAGGAATTCCACCAAAAATTGTTGCCATTATTAAAGAGTCCTACAACAACGCAAGGTGTTTTGTTTTGCACAATGGGCAGCTATCCGACTCCTTCGTAGTGCAACAGGGTGTGAGACAAGGGGATGTTCTATCGCCAATTCTCTTCCTGCTGGCGATGGACGACGTATTGACGGCCAGTGTTGGTACAGCTGAGCGACAGGGCATTCAATGGAGACCGTTCGAAAGGCTCAGTCATTTAGACTATGCCGATGACATATGTCTACCGGCAAATAACATCAGTGGGCTGAACGGGATGTGCCAAACGCTGCAAGTGAAGGGAGAGTCGAGTAGTCTAAGAATAAACAGCAAAAAGACAAAAATAATGCTCACAGGCCGCTCCACACAGCAGCGTATTATTCTACAAGAGACGCCAGTTGAAGTAGTGGAACAGTTCAACTACCTTGGCAGTATTGTTTCTGCAAACGGTGGTACGGATCTGGACGTTAAAAGTAGAATGAATAAAGCTCGTGCTGCCTTCGGTACCCTGTCCCCAATTTGGAAATCCAGTCAAATCTCCTTACGCACTAGGATAGGTTAGGTAGAAGTGGCTGTCAATACTAAGCACGCACTAAGTTGAGATTCTTCGAATCCAATGTCAAATCCGTGCTGTTATATGCTTGTGAAACCTGGAAAGTCACGTCTACTATTTCGAAGAAAATGCAGGCTTTTGTGAATCGCTGTCTTCGCCACATCCTAAATATTCGCTGGCCACAAATAATATCAAATGAGGAATTGTGGCGCAGGACAAGTCAAGAGCGGCTGGACGTCGACATAAGAAAGTGTAAATGGCGTTGGATTGGTCACACATTGAGGAAACCAAACGATGAAATTGCAAAGCAGTCATTTAAATGGAATCCTCAGGGTGCACGGCGCGTTGGAAGACCAAGAACAACATGGAAATCAACTGTCTTAGCGGAAGCAGAATCCCAGAGAAAGACGTGGCCACAGCTAAAGTACCTTGCAGCAGACCGTGAAGGATGGAGACGTTTTGTTGACGCCCTATGCCCCAGCCGGGGTTACAGGACACGATGATGATGAGTATCTAATCTCCAAGATTTACGAAATATATTTGTATGGTGAATCTTCAAGATTTAAAGAAGATTTGAGGTAAATCTTATTTAATCTCAAATTAGCGTTAGGTGGAAATGTAGCATAAGTCGCATAAGCACAATTAAATCTACTTTAAGTTTGGCCTTGAATTTTTTGTCAAAAGTTTCAAATGGTCGAGTTAACAGAGGCACTCAAAATTAATTTTCAATTATTTTATTTTTTCATATAAATGGGAGCTTAAATATAATACAGTTTTTAACAATGTATTGGCCAAATGCCGGCCCTCACACTCCAAACATGGACTAAGACTTTTTCTGAATTGTCCATTCACTCTTTCAAGCATTGCCACAGGAATTTGGATGTTGTTTCGAATACTGTATTTGAGGGTTTGCTGGGTTTTGGGAAAATCGTTGCTTAATGAGGCATATTAGATATAACCACCGTTAAATATCAGGAAAACACGCTGGTCAATTCAAATCGCTAAGAAGTGAAAATCAAGTTTTCTTTTAAATAGAAGAATACGAAAATGATAAAATGGTAATTAAACATTAACGGATTTCATACAACGGAGTAAAGCCGTCGTAAACGTTGTAAAGTTTTAAACTTCGTTATTCTGTCACAATTTGTATGGAAAATTTGACAGATCTACGAAGTTTACAACTTTACTACGTTAACGATGACCTTATGCTATTGTATGAATGCCTTTATTATTATTTTTTATTTAATATTCTATTCTTATGGTCGTAAAACTGATTTTTGTTATTATGTAGATTCTGTGACCACATTAATTTTATGTATTTATACAATCGATTCAAAATTTAATAAAACAACTTGTTCCCTATATTTGACTAACCACACACACCGCAAGAAATCCCATCCCGATTAAATTATTAATTTCAATATCAAAATAAAATTTCTAGAAAATTTCCACCCATATATTTTGTTAACCACAGAGACGATAGTGTTATAGCAAGATGCCCAATCCAAAATTTCTCTATATTTAGGGAGCTGTTGGCATTGAATTTACATGAATAAATTTTAATTGTAGAACAAGATTTTGATGTTGTAATAGGCTAGCATATTAAATATGAAGAAAATTAAAAAAAATTGCCTGTTTAGGTAGAGCGACGAAATATAATTAATTAAAACACCATATTTATGTAGGTTTATAAAATTTAAAGCTGCATTAAGCTTCATTCGGCGAAAGTTATTACTCAAACAACGAATTACGAACAAAGCTAATCGAAAATTGAAAAAAGGCTTTGAATTTCTTCGTTGTTCGAATTCGATGTTATCATTTCGAAGTTCGTTATAAACAATGCACAACGCACACCGGCAATAAAACTGAAGCTGAAAGTCTAAACGCAGCTTAATCCTAGATAAACCTTCTGTGGAAACATGGCATAAGCTATAAAACATGGTTACTTGTCGCCTTGAATTTACTGACATTTTATTTCTTAAGCTGGGCATTCATGTTGAGAAAGTCGTAGGGACGGTGCCAAGGTTTGTAGATATTTTCAACGAACTTCAGTACACATGAGTTCCATTCACAATAGAACCTGTCAATTATTCATAGAAAATCTCTAATAGCCTTTTCACACCGAACCGAAATCTCAATTTCGAGCAACAAGATTTCAAAATCTACTTCTCACACTATACATAATTTAAGCTGAACTTTTTCTATCATTTGTAATTTCGTTTCTTTCGTAACTTTAAATAAAACGCACCATTCACTTTGCTAGTCAGGAATCAACTCACTACATTTCATTTATTGATCGCATATATTCCTACCTATCCGGCAGCCAGCTTCCCCTCTTACAAATTCCAGGTTACTTATTGTTCGTTTTCTCTTTTTTACTGCCACAACTCGGCTATCCTGACATTGTAATCGTCCCGATTTACGCCTAGTTAATAATTTATTATTCATCCAAGGTTTTATGTTTGCCGCCTCCCATATACCCTCATATGGAGTTTGTGTCAACTGAAAACCCTCAACGTCCTTTAAACAATATCTATCATTTGGTAATACTTTGGATACCTCATACGGACCCTTGAACTTAGGAGCGATCTTTTTACATGCACCCGGGGTTGAGATGAAATTCTTTATCATAACATAATCTCCTACTTTATATTCTTTTTGCACTCTATTTTTATCTTTCATCATTTTATTATAGTCTTAACCTTTTTCTATCTTTTGTCTTGCTTCTTCTCTCATTTGATCTAAGTCTCTAACTACTTCTTGTTCATTTTCATTGTCTAAACATTCTTTCAAAAAATCAATCACCACCCCCCTTTGGGTGACACCAAACAACAATTGACTAGGAGTAGTTCCTATGCTTTTATGACTAGTATTATTCATTGAAAACTCGATAGTTGGTAACACACCATCCAATGATAACACTGTCCCGGCACTAGTCAATTTTGCAATCATTGGAGCAAGGCTTCGATTGACTCTTTCAACCTGTCCATTTGCCTGGGGGGAACCTGTTGCGATCTTCACATGTGTAACATTGTTCGCATCGAGAAATTGTTTAAACTCTTCAGATGTAAATGCACTGCCCCGATCAGACACAACAATTCTAGGACGACTGTAAGAATTGAAATAACCCTTTAAACATGCAATAGCCTCTCTAGCATTTGTAGATTTTACTGCATATAATCGTACAAACTTAGTAAAGCCATCGATCACGAGGAAAACATACTTTTTATTTCCACTTTTTAATGATACTGGACCAAAGTGATCAATATGAATCATTTCAAAAGGAATATTTCCCTTAGGTATGTTGTGAAGTAATCCCTCGTGTTTACCAAACTTGGGTGAAAATGCTATGCACTTCAAGCAATTACTTATATATTCTTTTACTTTCTCACTCATTTTAGGGAACCAATAGGTTTTGAGTATATTATTCAAAACCTTATCTCGACCAACATGGCCCATCTCGTCATGATACAACCGCATCACATTAGTTTCCATAACCTCTGGTACATAAAATAAAATCTGCTTTCCCACTTTTCTATACACCAACCCATTTCTCATCTCATATAGCTTATCTTCCCTATTTTCTAACTCTCGTCTGATTTTCTTTATGGTTTCGTCATTATTTTGTTGGATCGATAAATTTTGTTCGAATCTGTTTTCTTCTAGGATCAAAATATTTGGAATCCGACTTAACGCATCCACATGTTGCATTTTCGAACCATTCCTATGTTCTAACACATAATCGAAATTCTGCAATTCGAGAGCCCACCTTGCAATCCTGGGATTAACTTCTTTTTTGTTAAGGGTTAAGGTCAAGGAATTACAGTCAGTAATGATTTTAAATTTAAATCCATGAAGATAGACCCTAAATCTCCTTAACGCATAAATGATCGCCAAAGTTTCAAGTTCAAAGCTATGGTACTTTGATTCATCATCCGTAGTACGCTTTGAAAAATAAAAGATAGGATGAAATTTCCCATCTTTTTTCTTTTGTAGCAATATTGCACCGAAACCTAACGCACTTGCATCGCAATGCAACTCAGTTTCATCCTTTGGGTTATATAATGCTAACACAGGCGATTCACTCATTTTTTGTTTCAATTCTTCGAAACGATCCAGTTCTACCTCACCAAATTTAAAAACTGCATCCTTTCGAATTAGACTATATAATGGTTGAGCAATCAACGAGAAATCTTTGATGAATCTCCTAAAATAGGAGCATAAACCCAAAAAGCTGTGAACTGCTTTCACATTCTGGGGTATGGGGAAAGTCTTTATAGATTCCACTCCTTTTTCATCCGGTGTGATGCCTTCATTTGTAATAAGATAACCTAAATAGCGTATCTGTGACACCATAAACTGACACTTGTCTAACCTCAATTGTAATTTATTCTTAACCAATCTTTTGAAAACTTCTATCATTATATCTAAATGCTCCTCTTCCGATTCTGTAGCGATCATTATATCGTCTATATAAATAGTAACTTTCCTTTTCCTAATCAAATCCTCAAACACCCTATTTATATATCGTTGGAATTCGCATGGCGCATTCCTCAACCCAAATGGCATCTTTAAATACTCGTATTGTCCCATTGGGGTTACGAAAGCTGTATACTTTACCGATTCTTCGTTCACTTGAATATGGTGAAATGCGCTTTTCAAATCTATTAACGTAAAAATCTTTTTATTAACCAACCCATCCAACAAGTCATCTATAAGTGGGATGGGATAGTTATCTTTTTGTGTCATTTTATTTAGGGTTCGATAGTCTACACATAATCTTATATCACCTGTTTTTTTCTTTACCAGTACTACTGGTGAAGAATATTCTGACCTACTCTCACGGATCACTCCCTGTTTCATTAAGTCGTCTAAAATAACCTGCACCTGTTCTTTCTCGAAATAGGACATTCTCCTTGGAGGGCAATGGAAAGGCTTCTCATCGTTCAACCGGAGTTTCATTTCGTACTTAATCTCTGGCACTTCGGGACGAGAACAGTACAAATAATGTTCTTTAATAATTTTAAAGAATTTTTCTTTTGTTTTATATAACAATTCATTATTTTTTAAAATGATATCTTCTTCATTAAATGTTGGACCAAGTTTTCCAATATAATCATTATTTGAATTTTGTGCATCATCAACTATTATGTTTAAAAATTTTGTACATTCATTTGTATATATATCATTTGTCTTTTCATTTGTTTTTTCTACTATCTTTTGTAGTTTTAGTTTGGCTTTCTTTAAGAAATCCCGCCCCAAAATAGCAGGATATTGCATTGTCTCATCAGATACTACTAGCATTTCCATAGGTATACTTTCATTTTCAAATATAACATTCAAATTTATTTGTCCAATTATGGACAAAGGACTTTTATTTATTCCGCAATATGAACTAAAGTTTGATATGTTTTTAAAATTTAATTCATTTTTTTCCATAAAAATACTTAAATAACTTAATTTAATCAGGCTGACTGGACTGCCGGTGTCTAATAGTGAATCTAATGATAAATTAATATAATCAGATAATACAAAGATTAAATTTCTTACGCAATCTTCCTCGGAATCGGAGTCAATATATCCGATTGCTGGCACCTTCTTTCTCTTGGGGCATTGAGCCGCCAAATGCCCCATCTCAGCACAAACGTAGCACGCACCTGGCTTCCTTTTTTCTTTTCTGCATTCGGTCGCCATATGTCCAATCGAGTTGCAGTTAAAACAGCGAACTTCTTTCCCGATGACACCTGATGCCTGTCGTGATGTTGTTGCTGTCGGCATCATTATCGGCTTGGTTGGACATTTAATTGACTTGAAAGCTTCGAGTAACTGCGTCTTTCTGGTGAAGCATTGTAATCTGGCACTTGATGCCAGCCTCTCGTCCGGTATTCCTTCGATTATATGTTCTATCATTTCGTCCTCCTCTATTTGAAGTCGGCTGCCAAGAATTATTTTTTCTTGAAAATAACCCTGAAAAGTTTCACCCTGCAGCCACTTCCTCAGCTCATACACTCGTTTCAGTTGTAATTTAGATGAGTGATCATCGAAACTCTGTCTCATATCTGACATCAATTCGTTAAAGGCCACAGTTGTCACATCTCTTCTTGAGTGAAACCATTTGAGTGCCTTGTCTTTTAGTTTAAGAGACACTAGCACTCTCATATTATTATCATTTAGTTCATTAGCAGCGCGAACATTTTCCAACTGCTTCTCGAAATGTTCAAATGAATCGCCAGTGCCTTTAAAGTCGACAACGAGCTCTTTAATTTGACCTACATTTTTCGTTTCTTTGTGCTCATTCATTTTTTTCAGCCACTCATTTTCTTTCTTTAGCAATTCATTTTCCTGTTCTTTTAACTTCATTTCTCTCTTCATTTGTTCGATCTCTTTTGCTAATCGTTTGCTGTCGTATACGTTCTTTTGTCTTTCATTTGTATTCCTATCTTTTTCCTTACTGTTGGCTGGCTCTCTTTCATTTGTGTTCTCCTGTTCATTATTATCGTCGTCTTCATCATCAGTATCGCCGTTGTGTGCTGCTCCATCGTTGTCTTCCCCGTCATTTTCATTTGTGTTGGTAAGCGACTCAGAATCACCGCGCAGCTGCACTGGAACTTCCATGAGTCTCAGTATTAGCTCCGCCTTGTTTCCATTGGTTTTCAACTCCAATGCATTCAACCACAATTTTAACTGTGGAACGGTGTATTTTTTTGAAGCTATCAACATCTGCCATCGTATGTATTGTCTGTGTTGTGTGTTTTTTTTTCGTTCACTACCTATTTCTTTTGTTTCTTTTAGGGCGAGGCTCGAGTCTCGAATTTATTTAAATAAACTGCGTACGCTGACGCCAACGGTCGTTTGGGTTTTTCCGTTGAATGTATTTTTTTGTGTGAATTTTACCAGCTCACTCGCGAGGGCCAGACAGAATATTAAATAATTTTGTGTGTGTTTAATAGGTACGATACCACATAACTTAGGACGCGTAGCTACAGATATAAATACACTCGCGAGGGGTTCTTATATTTTTTTTTTTCGTTCAATTAGACTCTTTCTTTTTTCTTCTCTTTTTTTTTTAACTTTCGCTTTGTCTATTCTTTTGCTTTCTAATTATTTAATATTTCTTTATCTGTGGGTAAAATCGCACTTCTGAATTTTAAGCTAAACTCCTTCTATCATTTGTAATTTCGTTTCTTTCGTAACTTTAAATAAAACGCACCATTCACTTTGCTAGTCAGGAATCAACTCACTACATTTCATTTATTGATCGCATATATTCCTACCTATCCGGCAGCCAGCTTCCCCTCTTACATATTCCAGGTTACTTATTGTTCGTTTTCTCTTTTTTACTGCCACAATAATAAAGATTTTGTTTGACATTTCAAAAGAATTTAAGTGCTTATACGAACTCTAAAAAAAAAAGATCTATTGCAATCCGCCAAAGTCCCAAGACACAATTGTACATATTTACTTTTTCCTTAAATAAAACATTAAAAGGACCAAAGCCTGAATTCACTGTACTCATAAATATAAAATCTTTTTTTCTATCTTCTCTCTTCTAAGGGTAAACTGTTATACGGGAGACAAAAAACGAGTATTTGAGTTTGATTGTGAAAAGGCCAATTAGATTTTAAGAAGATTTTGAGAAGATTTTGTCGTCCAATATTGGTTTGTGTTTACTGGTGTGCTGTTGAAAGTGAATTCTGACATATTTCGTTTTATTAGGTCTCCCTATCTTGAAAGAAAAAAATGAATACCACTCCCGAAAAAGCTCCTCAAGATGTCACACTATTGCAACTTGCAGTGTCTTTTCAGCTCCATCCAAGCCAATCTTGCGTATCAAAAATTCAAACATCGACAGAAGGTAAGCTGGAGCGGTTAGGTACGAAATGCTTGGGATTTCGTTACTCTCCCAAGCTGGAGAGATTGTGCAAACTCCAAGAACTGGACAACGCACGCCCGTCCGCGAGTACTTCGGAGAGAGATGACAGATTTGTCGAAATGACTTCTCTCCGAAATCGTCATTTGACTGGAGTTCACGCCCAAGAACAGCTCAGACAGGTAAGAGGAAGCATCGTTTGTGAATAGACAGTTAGGAGACGACTGAAAAAAGTCGGCCTTACCCTGAAACGTCCTGCCATGGTACTAAAATTAAATTAAAATCACCGAAAAGCTCACCACTACAATATGATAGCCCACCCCACACTCAGTTAGGAAGTTGACCAATAGAGACGAGTTATGTTCACGGATGAACACAGGATGTGTCTGCATGAGTTTATTGGCGAATAATTCGTTCCAATGCACTATAACTCTCTATGCCACACTGCATTTGGATGTGTCAAACTCCATAGGGGAGTCGGAATTGCCATGATGGACTGGCTAGCGCCCTTTTTCTTTACATGTTTCAACTTTTACGATAACCTCCTAAACTCCTTCAATGATTTTAATGGTTTAAGACTTTATTTAAAGCTAGAGAATTAAGCTTTTAAACGATACCATGAACTTGTATATGCATCTCAACAAGAGCAATTACTGTCTTCAAATGAAACAAGAGGGTGATTCCGTTTTTTTGCTTGTGAATGTAGATCCAAAGCAATTTTCAAAGGGTTGACATGTGTGCATTCAAAAAGACACAGGCGTCCACAGATATTTTGTTAAATGAACCTCTGCCTATAAGCTCCTACTCTCACCTCCCCGTGGTGAACATCGGGTGCCTAGTACCTCAATCGAAGATAGGGTTTCAATCCCCGTAGACGGTTGTTGGGGGCAGCAAACGAGAGAGTGGGGAAGCCGTAGAAGAATTCCCCAGATGGAATCAAGGGTAGCATCTACAAATCCAGTTGGGTTGAACTACTTAGTGAACACCTTATACGGGCTACTACGGCATGTTGTAAGCTGAGGCCTATAAGTCATATTAGGGATTTGGTCGTCCAGGTTGGTGGTCGTGGAGTCGAGGTGACTTCCCAGCCTCGTAAAGATATTTAGTTGTGAAGCACCAACAAGCCTCCAATACGGACGGACTAAGTGTTGACGAAAGAAGTAATGACAACGAACTTCGGATCCCCATATGGACTGTAATGTCACTCTTTAGGCCACGTGCAGCCGAAAATTTAGTGGGGGCCTAGAATGCTACAAAGCATACATCACCGGTCACCGCCATTCAAGAAGTGCAATAGGATGGGCCGGGAAAAAGAAGAATGAAAGATTCCGATATCTACTACCGCGACTGTTACCGAAAACAGAGGCAGCCTCTTTTTGTGTGTGGATTCGCCGTTAAAGGCAGACATAGACAGGAAGTCTTAAGCTTCAACTGTAACGAATGCCTCATGAGAATTCGTATCAAGGCTTAATTCGCCAACATCAGAATTATGTGCGCGCATGCCCGTACAGAGGAGAAAGATGATGACACCAAGAACGAGCTCTACGAGTTCCTGATCAAGATATATGGACAATGCTCTAGCTATGACATTTAGATTGTCTTGGGTGATTTTAAACTCAGACTCAGGTTAATGGAATTTGCAGTACCTCGTGGCATGATGGTTAGTGCGTTGGACTGTCATGCCGAAGGTGTGGGTTCGATTCCCCCGGGGCCACCTAAAACCAGATATGTTTTATCCGAGGTACTGCCTCTTGCGAGGAACTGACAAATCCTCCAAGAGTATACTTGTCATGAATAAGTGCCTCTCTTCTAGCCGTTCGGATTCAGCAAAAAACTGTAGGTCCCCTCCATTCCTGCCAACAACACGCACACAGGAATGATTGTGAGTTGTAAGTCACTAGGGCCTGGTTCTCCAAGAGCTGTTGCGCCACACAATTAATTTATTATTTATAATGGAATTTGGGGTGAAACGTTGTGGTAGCTAGTACCTAGTTCATACATATCGATATACACAAGGAGACATTGTGAAGTCCGGGTCAATCAATCGCCAACCAGATTGACTGTCGATAAAATTGGTTAGGAGTATGCACCAGCTCATCTGCAAAATATGGTCGGAGGAAAGTATGCCCGATTAATGGAACCTGAGCATTATATGCCCGATCCTGAAGAAAGGTGATCCTCTGTATGGCACCAACTACAGAGGCATCACCCTCCTTAACACCGCATACAAGATCATTTCTGCCGTGTTTTTCATGTCAGTAGTCAGTGTGTTCTTAGACCAGAAAAGGCCAGCATCGATCAAATATTTGCACTACAGCAGAGCTTGGAAAAGCTCAGAAGTTTCACATCGATAAACACCATATTTTGAAGAAATTGTTGTGCCACATGCCCCAATCCACAGTGCGTTGACCAGTGGACAAAAATAAAAAAAGTGAATATGTGATTAAAAGCTAAAATGCTGTGGAGGCCAACTACAACATCTTAAATAACTGTAATTTGTTACTTTTATTGGTTTGTTCTCTGCTTGTTGGTGGATTAGCGGCATTTTTATTAGCAGTAGGGTTATTTTAGCTTCAATTCAAGTTTAGAATTTGATTTTGCTGTGCGACAATTGATCTCGTGTAAAACAAAATACAAAATACTAACCTACAAAATATTAATCTTTTTGCAGAACAAAGTCAACCGATAAAAAACGATTTTTTTTGTTAAATGGGTTTCTTTTATTTAAAGCTCTAGGGTTGAAGAAGTAACCAGTTTTATTTTAAATGAATTAAAAAAAAATTGTTCTAAATCAATAAAAAGTCATTTAAGCCAAAAAGTCAAGTTTGATGACATAAATCTTGGTAACCGGTCGAAACAATGCTTGCGAAATCACACTCTACTTTTTAAACGGCATTAAGTGTGGTTAAAGGTACACTTCCTGCCATTATTTTAAATATTATGACCAGTAATCTTTTAAATGATGCACCGGGAACTAGTCGCGGAAGACCTCAAAAACCATTTGAAGCTTCTTCTCACAAGACCAAAAAACGTTGAGTTGAGGATCTTTTGCTCTCAAAATCTAGTGAAGAGCTTATAGGTTTGCAGCGGAACTATCTGGACGTAATTCTGGTGAAATATTTGATCTTGCTGACAAAAAAAAATAGTTTAACTGCACAAGAGGCCTTAGTATTGTAGTTAGGCCTGGATCTCTCAGAAAAAAAGGTATCAGTTCAGTTAAGATCAATTGTTATTGCGTTTCAAAAAGATTGCTTTCCCAGCTTATACGAACTGAGAAAGCTTAAAAAAATAAAAAACAAATGCTTCCCAGACAGAGGGAGACAACAGAAACAACTGCATGTGTTGACCTCCAATGTAGACCAATGACCAATGAAATTTATGTTTATGAAAGAATGTTAGCAACTTGTTCAAGATGAGGAGTCCAAAATGAACGAACTTATAGGCGAGTTTAATTTAAATTTTTAAAGCTTCAAGTATTTATTTTAAGGTTAGAATCTCAATATTTGTATTTTTTTGTAGGGTATTTGTGTATTCGAATACCTAACATACAAATTAATCTGGAAAATAAGAATTGAAATATGTACCAATTTTGTATGAACTTTAAGAGCGTTGAAAACATTTATTAAAACTATTTATTCAACAATCCCTATAGAAAAATTTATTATTATAGGTCGGCTCACTAATCTATCTTTAAACAAAAAGGGCTTCAATGTAAACATTTCATTTAAAATGCTTTCTACAATGACTGATAGGAGTGTTTGTAATGTGCTATCAAATACAAATTCTGCGTCAAAGTGTTATATTTGTGGTGCAACACCTAAAGAAATGAATACAATGACAAAAAATGAAAAGCTTCCCAAAGAAGAAAATTACCGGTTTGGTCTATCCAGCCTGCGGTCTTGGATAAGATTTTGAATGTCTGTTAAACATTTCTTATAGGCTTCCTTTTAAAACCTGGCAAGTACGTGATGCAGAAGACAAAATTGTATTTGCTCAAAGAAAAAGAATCATTTAAAAGTAAAATGGGTCTCATTGTTGACAAGCCTAAGCCAGGTTTCGGATCAACTAATGATGGAAATACTGCAAGGCGTTTCTTTAAAGATTCCAAGATAACTGCCGAAATAACTGGAGTTGATGAAAGGCTTATAAACAAGTTCTCTATTATCTTAAGATTTTTGGCTTCTGGGCTTTGTATTGACATACAGAAGTTTTCCATACTGCTCGATGAAACTAAAAATCTTTATCTTCAACTTTATAGTTGGTATTATATGCCAATGAGCGTTCAATAGCTCTTAGTTCATGGTCCGGACATTATTTCATTTTTTGAAATATCTATTGGCCAACTGCCGGAAGAATCTCTAGAAGCAAGTCATAAGGAATTCCGAAAGCACCGTCTAAGTCACACAAGAAAATCACCACGCAAATTTTCTAACGAAAACTTAATGACTGTTTTACTGCTAAGGTCTGATCCTATCATATCACAATATAGGAACTCAAATTCAAAATTATCCAAAGAAGACATAAGAATTTATATAAAAATTCCAGAAAATTCGAGCTCGTTATCAAAAATTCAAAATTACTCTGATAGTGAGGACTCGGATGGGGATTAATTTTAATAAATAAAGTCCTAATGTAATAACTGTTATCTTTTATCATTTCAACCTTAAATAAATTAAAAATCTTTATTATGAATTGTTAAAAAATATAAATGTAGGTGGTGACGTGAAATAACGCCAAACGAAATATAGCCAAATTTTGAATTTGGCCTTATTTCCATCTCAAAAACGAAATAACGCCAATTTGGTGTTATTTCTTATGCCCGATAGAAATAACACAAAAAAAAATAATCGAAATAAAACCAAATCTATCTCAACCGGTTTTTCGACCTTATTGCAACGCGAAAATAGAATTAAGGCCAAATATTTCTTGAGAATCGTTATCTCGTTAAATACAGGCTCTTTAAATGCAAAAGAAACTTTGCATTCACCCAACCTCGCGCCCACTCCAAATCCTATCGCGAGCCCAAGCAGGGGTTTGCAGTTGGGCAGCATGCCCCCCCATACGTACCTCACTGTTTATTCGTGAATTTTAAAATTTCACAAATCAAATGAAGGAGAGGGTTTATTAGGTTCGTGAAACTTAAAAATTCCCGAATAAACAGTGAGGTATGCTTGGGGGGGGGGGGGGGGGGCATGCAACCTGCAACCACCCTGCTTGGGCTCACTATTGGATTTGGGGTGGGTGCGAGGTTGGGGGTATGCAAAGTTTCTTTCGCATTTAAATAATGTGGAAACTTTGAATTTATCCTACCAATGAACTTCTTTTCATTAGCCTCCTCATGTCAGGAAAAAAATTTCAGTTTCGGCAGAATTAGATATTTGAAAATATGAAATAAGTTGAAAATGAAATAAAGCCAAATTGGTCTTACTTCGGTTTCATAAATGAAATAAAACCAAATTTAAAATTTGGTCTTATTTCGTTTTTGAAAACGTAATAAGACCAAATTTTTGAATTTCGGCTTTATTTCGTTTGGCGTTATTTCACGTCTCCAATGTAGGTATACTTTCTTTCTAATATTAATAGAAGTTTTCTAACTAAAACAATCTATTTTACATTTTTTAAGATCAACCTTCTTTCTTCAGTTTGAAGCTTAAAAGTTATCTTAGAATTATAGACGGAGAGCTAGCGACCGATTTACTCACCTCATTTTAGCAAGGCTAAAACTTTGGTCATAGAAAGATTGAGGCCCAACAGTTATAAAAATGCCCGTCTTACACTCCGGTACCCTTCATGAGGCCTTAAGTTTAAGGCTTGAAGTTGTAAAAAAAAAGTGCCCATTCACCTCATTTTAGCAAGGCTGGTATTCACATACTTAAGATGACATAAAAACAAACACACATTTCAAGTGTAAGACGTTTTTTCGGTCAATAATCCTCCGTAAGACGCTGTAAACTAAATTTTGTTTAAGTCGAGATAGCCCAGTAAAAATAGATTTTTTCAAGGAACAAATTTGTAACAGGCTGATTTTTGGTATACACGTTGGGAGTGGCATTACTTATAACCTGTCAAAAGTCCTCAAACATCCAATGCCCGCTAGTCCCATTAGGGGGGTCAAAGTTCACGAAAACGGGTCTTTGCTAAATATATCGAAAACAGTAAGTTTAAAGGTGGGTCCACACTATGCCGATCAACATTGTTGGTTAACATTGTCGATCAACATGCTAGTGTGTACGTGCAAAACTTTCGTAGCAAACATTTGTGAGGTTTGAAGCAAACATTTGTGTGGTTTGAAGTTTTCTGACCGATGCGTCAGGATCCAACCGAAGGGTTCAGGGTTCGAATCCTGGTGGTACCCAACTTTTTTTTATTTTTTCTTGTGAATAATAAAGTTAAAACGATATTATTAACATTAAATACTTATTCACAATAAATATTGCATTTTCCATCTATTAAAAATGTGATTAATAACGCACAAAACAAATAAATTAAGTTAATGAAATTAAAACCCTACAAATGTTTTTAATAAAATGAAATTTATTGAACAACTTTGTCGATTGCTATCCATTTGAATCGGGTTACGTTCGGGTCAACAAATGTTGAATGGCATTGTCGATCAACACGTCTACACTTAATCAACACTGTTGATCGACGATGTTGATCTACACGATTCAACATAATGTGGACGCAGCTTAAGAAGAAAAAATTGTTCAACAAACATGTAGCTGAGGTAATTTCCAACAAAAAACATATATTACAAATTTTTCTTAGCATTAACCGTTACAAAGTTACAGTACTTCAAAGATTCACAGTATTCCAAAAGAATGCTTTTTCTTCCACACCACCAGAATGGTCGAGCGCTTTGTGCGTTTTTTTTATTGTGGTATCCCCAGGAGGCTTTTTCCACAACGTTTGTTTAATGAATGTGTATTTTTAAATTAATTTTTCATTAAAATAATATAAAAAATATGCATTGTATGATTTTTTACAGCCAGTTGAAGATGACATTGATTATAACAATGTAATATACATGTGTTGATTGGAGCCGGTTTGCAATTCTACATAAGTTATGTTCAAAAACGTTCTGGAAAAAAGTTATGGTTGTTTTCGATGGTTACAAGGATCACTGAACAGCGTCGTCAGTGTAGATCAGCTCCATTATCAGTGGATATTTTATATGATGCATCAATGATGGTTCCACCTTCTCAACAACAATTTCTTGTGAATGCGATAAAGTAGTTTAATTGCTATGATTTCGGAGAAATTTGAGGCAACGAATATTTCTACGAGGCTGGACGATGCCGATGTTTTGATTATCGAAACAGCTAAAGAGCAATCCAAAACGCGCACTGCTATTGTTGTTGGCGAAGATGTTGACTTGCTGGCAATACTGATAGCAAGAGCTCTTCCTGACAGGAAAATTTATTTCAAAAAACCTGGCAATGCTTTAGCTGAAACAAAGGTATAATATTCGTCGCAAAGCTAACTCATATACCTAAAATGTCAAGTCAAAATTCTATGTTTGCATTCATTTACAAGATTCAACTTCGGCTTTATACATTAAAGCCAAACTAAAATTCTTCAAACTATTTGAAAAAAGTGAATATCTAATGAAATATGGAGAAATATTTGCCAAACGCAATTGTTCTCAAAATATTTTTCTGAAAACGGCTTAAATATACCTACTCCTTGCATTTAACTAAGCACCAGCAGAAGTGGATTCCATCGATACTCTTAGGTATTCAACATTTTTATCAGATTGACAATGCTTAATAAAGCTGTTATCTTCCCTTCCTCCAACTTTTGGTGCTGCTAAATAACATTTATATTATATATACGGTATACCTTCAAGTTCAAACTTGGCTTGGGCACAAAGGTATGAAGCGGAAGCCAGAAGACTGGGGTTGGACGTTAACAAATAATATTTTGGACCCTATAACAACTTTGCTTCAACCAGCTCCAGATGAACTCCTATGTACAATATTTTGTAACTGCCGTAAAATTTGTGGTTGTCGAAAAGCATGACTACATTGCTCTTTTGATTGTGGTCAATATCAAAATTGATGTACAAGAAGAATTGAATGATGACATGGAACAAATACATTCAATGCCACAAGGAAAGACGCATCACCAAATATTAAATGACGATTAAATAAATTTAGTTCAAATTTGTTTTAATGAAAAATTAATTTTAATACACACCTTCACCAAGCAAACATCGTAGAATAGGCCTCCTGGGGATACCACAATAAAAAAACGCACAAAGCACTCGACCAATTCTGGTGGTGTGGAAGAAAAAGCATTCTTTTGGAATACTGTGAATCTTTGAAGTACTGTAACTTTGTAACAGCTAATGCTAAGAAAAATTTGTTATACATGTTTTTTGTTAGAAATTACCTCAGCTACATGTTTGTTGAACAATTTTTTCTTCTAAAACTTACCGTTTTCGATATATATAGCAAAACCCCATTTTCGTGACCCTTGACCCCCCTAACGGGACTAGCGGGCATTGGATGTTTGAGGACTTTTGACAGGTTATAAGTAACGCCAATCCCAACGTGTATACCAAAAATCAGCCTGTTACAATTTTGTTCCTTGAAAAAATCTATTTTTACTGGGCTATCTCGACTCAAACTAAATTTAGTTTTCAGCGTCTTACGGAGGGTTATTGACCGAAAAAACGTCTTACACTTGAAATGTGTGTTTGTTTTTATGTCATCTTAATTATGTATAAATACCAGCCTTGCTTAAATGAGTTGAATGGGGTCAGTTTTTTTACATATACACGAGCGTCTTACAGCATGTCATGGAGGGCTAAAACGTCTTACATTGTTATTTTCGTCTATATATTGAATCAATGAACGATGTATTAAAAGATGAGCCTTGCTAAAATGAGGTGAATGGGCACTTTTTTTTACAACTTCAAGCCTTAAACTTAAGGCCTCATGGAGGGTACCGGAGTGTAAGACGGGCATTTTTATAACTGTCGGGCCTCAATCTTTCTATGACCAAAGTTTTAGCCTTGCTAAAATGAGGTGAGTAAATCGGTCGCTAGCTCTTGGTCTATTATCATATGGCACTTACATTCTCTGTGCTGATTGAACTTCACTTTCTTTTGTGTTTTGAAGACCTATTTTACATACAAAAGCCATATTAGGAGTAAAACAGATGTTTGTCCACCATGTTCATACATTCGACGCACTGAGCCATCGGGTGAAATTTGAATTGGTCGAAAATTTGATCCCGATGCACGATAACGCTTGCCCTACACTGTGAACAGAGTTTCTAAGTATCTTCAAGAGGCCACCTGAAGAACTAACTCTAGACTGGCCAGCTTGCTCTCCTGATCTGATTCATGTCTGGGATATGCTTTGCAGACAGTCAAATGAGAAAAATCCGATTCGGCATCAACCTTAGAATAGCTTAAAAGTTTACTTGAAGCATAGAACCAAACCTAACCTAACGGTAATATTTTGAAACCCCGAACTAGTAGCGAAAACAGATGACAGATTCGAGTTAAAAGCTCAAAGGTTTGCAAAGAAAACTAACGCATGTTCGTCTCCAAAAGTTAACCGATATTTCTATAAAGATGTATAATTAGTTCATCAAACTTGCGAAACTCGTTTTTTTAAGGTAGGGACAGGATATTTTTATTTTCATAAAAATTTAAAATGTGACTGTTTTTCGCGAAAAATTAATTCATTCTTTAATTCGAAAACTCGAACTTACAACTTCCTACGTTCTACAAAAATTCTATATCCAATGAATTGCAATGATAACACCTAAGTTAACTGGACTAATACTATAGAGGTTATTCACTTTAATCTAATTCACATTAATTAAGAAGACTCTAGAATTTAAATGAATTATCTAAATACCAAAATAGAGCCAACAGCTCTTTACTAACTTAAACAGAAAAACAAAAACACCCCCTAATCCAAATAAAATCACTTTCAACTTAACATTAAATTAAAAATAAATTAAATCATTGGCTATTTTGACGTCAAGTGACTTTTTTGTTGTTGTTGTATCTTATTTACTGTTTTGGCAATAGCACCACGATAAGCCAGTGTCTTGTTGTCTTGATGGCTTTAGCTTGACCAGGTGAGATCTTGAATCTTAACCACCTTGAGAAAACAGCAACAACCCGGCTGGATTTCTGTTTTTCATACTTTTTTTTTTGTTTCTTCTGTTGATATTATTGTTTGTTCTTGTTCGTCATCTTCTTTCTTTTTGATATTTGCCAGCATAAGGAAATAATTATGTATATGATTAGGAGATCGAGTATTTTTGTTTTTTTTTTTTTTTTAAGAATTAATTTATTTTCCTTAATGTGCTAGAGTATGCGTGGTGCGAAATTTTATAAATGCGCGTGTAATAAGAGATAGCTTCTACAGTTTGCACATTGGTCTTGAAAGGTTCAGAGTCGAATTTGGTGTGGAGTTCGGAAAATTCTAAAGCCACCCCTGTATCGAGCTTTATTTTTCTTGATATTAAAAAATATACGCAGAAGTGTATCAAAGAGATTATCACAATGGTTTCGCGAAATGTGTTCTCGGCATTGTTGTGTTTGGTATTCATGATGGGAGCACTATCTTTTCGTAAGTTTGATATGAAAGGAAGTTAAATATCTACCTGTAATTGTATTTAGACAGTGTAGTGTATCAAATATTTAAAATGGAAAGTATGTTTTTATTTAAAAGTTAAATGTCACATTAGTCAAGGTTTAGACAACTCTTAGGCAAAAGTGAAAAGTGTTTGTATTAAAAAATTTTGGAGTTGGAATGCTGTCTAAAGTTAGACGAAGTTTAAATATACATAATAAGCGTTGTCTAAGTTAGGCAAACTATTATGCAACAGTGAAAATGTTTTGTATAACTTTTTGGAGTTGAAAGGCTGTCTAAAGTTAAACGAAGTTTATAAATAATTTAAACTGCTGTCTAAGTTAGACTTAATCAACAGTGATTAATATTTATTAATAGCATTTTGAGTTGTCTAATGTTAGATAAAATTTATTAATAATGTAGACTGTTGTCTAAGTTAGACAAGCTCATATGCAACAGTCAAAATGGCTGCCTTAAATTAGGCAAGGTTAATAAATAATTTAGACTTTTGTCTTAGTTAAAAAATCTCTTATGTTTAATGGCTGTCTAAATTTAGAAAAAGTTTATAAATTACAAAGACAGTTTTCTAAGTTGAACAAACTCTTTAACAACAGTGCGAAGTGTTAATTTATAACTTCTTGGAGTTGAAAGGGTGTCTAAAGTTAGACAAAGTTTATAAGTAACTTAAACCGTTGTCTAAGTTAGACAAACTCCTAAACAACAGTGAAACATGTTTATTTATAACTTTTTGGAGTTTTCTATTGTTAGACAAAGTCTATTAATATGTTTAACTGTTGTATAAATAAGAAAAGCGCATATGCAACTGTGTAAATATTTTATATTACTTATTGGAGTTAATTGGCTGCCTTAAATTAGGCAAGGTTGATAAATAAATTAGACTTTTGTCTTTGTTAGAAAAACTCTTACACAGCAGTGAAAACTGTTTATTTATGACTTTTTGGGGTTGAATGACTGTCTAAAGTTAGACAAAGCTTATAAGTAACTTAAACCTTTGTCTAAGTTAGACAAATACTTAAAAAACTGTGAAAATGTTTGTTTATAACTTTTTTGAGTTGTTTGACTGTCTGTTTGACAAAGTTAATAGATGCGACTGAAATTGTTTTTAAAAATGTTTTAATCAAACGAAACTCAATTATGTAAAAATTGAATATATTTTATGTATTTTTTTCTTAGGTATTTAAATATAAAACCTCTCCTTGATAGCTTAGAAGCTTTAAACAGATTTTAGACCATTGCCTTAGTTAGACAAACTTGAATCCAATAGTGAAAAATGTTGTTAATTTATGGAATTGGACGGCTGACTAAAGTTAGACAAAGTTAACAAACATATAAGATCGTAGTTCTAGGGCCAGTTTTTCAGTGTGAGATTACCCGCGTTTTATTATCGCTCATAACCCATATGGTTCACCTGGTGAAAATAAAACGATGCCGGTTAGTGCAAAAACAGTGCTGTATATAGATCTCTTTTTTTCTTGTCTTTATTTGTTTTTTAAAGCCTGTCTCTTTTCCTCTCTATTCCTAATACTGCTCACAAATCGCTGACATCATTCACAATGGTAAATAGCCCTCTGACGGTCAGAATGAAAACCTTTATCTGGGCTATTGAAATTACCCTCGATAGAAGCCTGGATCCCATGTTGTTTTTGTAATACATGTTAAAAGAAAACCTTGACCCACGGCCGTAGCCAGGCCTACTCTAAGGTGAGCTCAGCTCACCCAAAATAAGTCTAGGTCACCCAAAAATTGTTTTTTTAAGATTTTCCAAGTTTTCATTTTGAGACAAAATATTTACATATTTGTTTGCTTTGAAATAACATTTTAAATGTACTTATGCCACGATACCAATCTTTCCGTTTTTTCCCGCACACTATTTGTGCTCTTGTGTGCTTTTGTTGCCATTCACTGGTGTTCCGATTATGAACAAATATGGAATACACAAAACACATATAAATTTATTCGATAAGAGCCTTATAGATTTTAAATTTATTGGTTCCCCCTTGTGTTCATAGCTTAAAATTAAAAGGACTTAACGAATCTGTTAACGTCAAAAGTGGTAGCTATGATTTTGTAAGAACTGTCGGATGTAAAACTGCAAAGCAAAAACTGGTATCTTTACGACCGTTTGGAATGTTAATAAGGAAAACCGATTCGATACGTGTTTCGATTTTGAAATCACATCCAAAAGCTTTTCTTCTTCTTTTCACGGCAAGTACTGTCATTCTAGTTTTAAGCGAAAGGCTATTAAATGGAGTTTAAGAAGTTGAGTTTTTATGTTTAATTTTTAATTTTAGTTTCAGAAAATCTCACCGTTTATACTAAATCAACTTGAAATAGTAAAATTCCACATAAAAGATCCCACAAAATGAGAATTTTGCAGCTTGTGAATAAAGGAGAGAGCAATATACAGTAGACGCTCGATATAGTGAAGTAATAAAAACTGTTTCGAGATTGTTCACTTTTTCGAGCGGAAGTTTTCTAAGGCTTTCCAAAGGCCAATTTGATCCAAAATGCACATTTAGTTCGATGTGAATGTTTTTAATTTTAATTAAGCATTAAACAAGGCTTTCACTAGGTTTAAACAAAAGACAGAAGCAATTCCTCAGAGCTCTCAAGCTATGTAAAATGCTTGCGGGAAATTTGTATACAAAATATGTTTTTATATAACATTTTTTGTGTTCACTGTTGAAAGTTCACTATTTCGAGATTGACTAAATCGAGCGTCTACTGTATTGCTATTTGTCAAATAACTCCTCAGGGTGTTTTCAGAAAAGCTTAAACGCTCTTTTCAGTACCCAGTACCAGGCAATTAACTTATTATGATTTTCATTAAAAAATATGAGCTCACCCAAAACAACTTTGAGCTCACCTTGATCCTGAAGGCTACAGCCGTGCCTCGAACCAACCCGGAGATAATAAAACGCAGCTATTGTCTCAGTCTTAAGCCAAGAAATGTGTTTTCAATCAATTTAAATCCTAAGTTAACTCCAAGCTAACTCAGCTAATTTGGTGAGTTAACTCAGGGACCAAATTGGGGGCCTTTCCCTTGTAGCGCCATTTCGATTTCAATAGTGAAAGGCTAATAAGGATGATATCCATAGTGTTGCACATCGATTTCAATAGATTTTTAACAATTGAAAGATAAACTTAATCCTCAATTGAAAAATACTGGTTTTCAGTTAACTCTGGGTTATTTTTTTTTCAGGGTTAGCTTACTCTGATTTAATGCAGAGTTAACTCTGCACTTAAAAACTAGCACTTAGTTATTCAAACTAGAGCCTAGTACATACTTCTTCGTGAAGTGAACAATTACCAGTGGAGAAAGTGATTTTTTGACATTGCTTACTGGTACAGGCGAAACGTTTGACATTAAAAACCAAAATGCCTCCATTGAGGTATTTTTCTTTTGTAATCGAACTGTCAACTGTTCACCAAAAGTTCCCGTACATTTTAAACGGGAATTGCTCGTGAACGAAGAGTCTCCACACAGCTTCACGAGCACGTTCACGGGTGAACAAAAAAGCAAATTCTGTATGGATTTACGAAATGATTCACTAGTATGTACTGTACTGATTCAAAGCATTTGCGAAAAATGTTTATTTATACAATTTTGTAGTTTAATGGCTGTTTAAAGTTAGACGGAATTTATATAAATACGAACCTAATTTGTCATCTTTTTTTAATTTAATTTTAGCTGCTGATATTGAGCAGTGTCATGCTGGAGACGTAGAGTGCATACGACTATCATCATTGCATCTATTAAAGAAGTTCTCGAAGACAGGCTATCCCGATGCTGGCTTCCCAGTTCTAGAACCATTTGCACTCAAAAAGTTTGACATTTCTGATGGCCGATCGGGTTCGTTAAGTTTTAAGTTGAACTTCAAAGATTTATTAGTTGGTGGATTGTCAAATGTTAATATTGACAGAATGGTGTAAGTATGCTCAACATTTTTTAACATTTTAGTTAAACATTTCAACAAAAACTCTATTAATATTTTCCATAGTGGCTTTGAAGCAGATCCAAAAACAAGCAAATTTGAATTGTATGGCAGTTTGCCAAAATTGACATTGCGTGGCAAATATACTGCTGATGGTCGTATATTAATCCTTCCAATTCAAGGTGATGGAGATGCTGACATAACTATTGTGAAACCTAAATTTTCTGTTCGATTTAAGCCAAGTTTGAACGTTAAAGGTGGCAAAACTTTCTTGGGTATTGATAAATTAAAGATTCTGCTCGAACCAGAAAAGTAAGTTACAATTTTTGCTCAACCAAAGCTAAGATTTATGTAAATGATTATTAAATTTTATTCTTTATCCCCGCACACAGTCTTCAAATCAAACTTACAAATCTCTTCCATGGTGACAGAACTTTGGGGGATAATTTGAATTTATTCTTAAATGAGAATTGGCGTGACGTTTGGACTGAATTACAGCCATCTATTCATGCGGCGATATCTGAAATAGTGCGAAGTGTTGCGTTGAATGTTTTCAAAAAATTCCCCTATGAAGATTTATATCTTAAGTAGAAATAGTTAAGTTGTTTTTGTTTTTAAATCATTTTTTTTATGTAGTTGATTAAGTCATTTTTTTTTTTTTTCATTTTGATTTTATTCATTCAAAATTAATGTATTCATATTAGAATAAGGTAAATAAAAAAAGAACTGATAAATAACAGGAATTTTTTGGCACAAAAGTTGTTTGACTTAATAATATTGTGAATCAAAGTTATGTAAGTTTTAAAAAGTTAAAAACGCAGAGGTAAGCTTGAGTTGTCGAAGAATTGTAGATTCATTTTCAGTTCGGAGCTTCTAACTGGTTTCCTGTTTAGAGCATAATGAACAGATCATTTGCGGTGTCCAATCTGGAAGCAGTCTGAGTTCTGTCTTTCTGACGCATGACAGTTAGGAAAATAAGGGGAAAATGTACATAACAAGAAGAAACCAAATTATAAGAAAAAATTGTTTATTTCTCCTTACAAATTTTATGACGAATATGCATAGTCATCACTGTTTGATTTAACATTAATTCTAAGTTCGCACCAATTTGTATTCGCATAGCCTTGAATAAATCCACTCTCGTTTGTTGTCGTTTCTACTTAATTAGCAACTTAACTTTCGGTTTTCCTCTTTGGTATTTTTACTATGCATTTCAGTTCATCCTCATGGTTCTGTTTAGGGTGACTGACCTTTGTTTCAATAGGTGTTTTTATTGAAAATATATTGCTAGTGCTAATTGCTAGTGTAGGAATACAATTTCAAATAAAACGTGTTATACGGTTACTCACTTTTACTGGCTGAACAGAATAGAGTGCTGCAACTGGAGCCGCAGCTGCAACTGGAATAGCTGTCAAAAAGTGTCGTACGTGATTTTTTTTTAAGCGCCCACAATGCAGCTGTACAGCTTTCTGACATTTTAGTATCAAAAATAAAAATGAAAACAAAAATAAAAATTAATAATGATGAAAAAGAAGCTAAAATTGCTTTACGTCTTTATGAGACATTGAAAATAGTTTAAAAATTACTTTAACCGACATGTAAACACTCTGTTTTGCTCACAATTTCGAAACTTCAAAAAAGCTGCAAGCAAAAGTTAAAAGTTGGCTAACTTGTCCAGTTGCGTCTGCAGCTCCGTCTGCAGTTGCGTCGTGTTCTGTTCGCATCATTGAATTCATCAGCTCCAGTTGCAGCTCCGTCTCCATTCTGTTCAGCCAGTTATACATATGCGAATCTAACTGCCTGAACAGAATGGGAGACGGAGCTGGAAAAGATGTCAAAAATGTTGCAGTTGGAGCTGCAAGAATTGAACAATTTTTAACTTTTACTGCAGCATTTTTGTCACCTATCCCAGCTTCGTCTGTCACACTGTTCAAGTAGTTAAGGTAGAACTATAATTTTTGGAGGGGCACTGAAGTAGTCGGAAGAACAAGAATACAAGTGAAATACAAGGAAATCATAATGACGCAGTTATAGATGCGGATTATGACGTGTAGGCTAGTTTTGTTAATTTTTTGCTTCCCAGGAGCCCAATTCCGCAAACGTGAATGATTTTCCGTGTATAAATTATATTCATGTCCAAAACAAGTGTCAATAAATTTGACTGATAGTGCCCACGATATCTGTCAAAAATTTTAAGCTCACTCACGATTTTCTGTGTACACATAAAAAACTCACTCTTGCGGAATTGGGCTCCAGGAGTGAGGTACATATGTACACTACTGAGTGCTTCTCATAGAAGTGAAATTAATGTCGTTTTCCATTGGACGTCCGGAAGAGTCTAGATGAGCGCCCCGAAGTTTTCTGAAACGATAATTCTGAGAACAGAATTTCGTTCCTCGATTTTAAGTCAAAACCCACTCATAAATCACTTATACATTTGAGCTCAAATGTCAAAACAAACTGCACTTGATGTCTTGTAACTTTTAAGCTGTAAGTTAGGGATAGCTTATGTTCCTACACTATTGTTTTGAATGTCTCTTTTTGTGTGCCAGCAAATACTTTTTATTTGATGATTCACTTACGTAATACTACGTTTTCATTAGAGCTGAAATGAGCTAATTTCGCAGATCACAGAAAAAGTGTTTTCATTTGTAATTTGGTAATTTCGTTTGACAGCTCATTTCATCTTTGAATTTCAACTGGCTGTAAATCGATTTTTGTTGTTGTTTTCTTTTGTCTCCTTCCATTGCGCTTTGACATTTTCATACAAAACCAATTCAGAGCTCTTCAAACTGTGGAAAATTGGGTGTGTTTGTTAGGTTTTGACTTAATTTCCAACCTAATTTCGTGCAAATTTGGTTGAAATTATCTCATTTCGAAATGTGAATTTGTATGGGAAATGAAATGATTTCGTATCGCATTTGGAAATTTTCAACGAAATTACCTCATTTGGCCTAATGAAAACGCAGTATTATACTACATTTGGCCTAATGAAAACGCAGTATTATACTACGTTTTCATTAGGCCATATGAGGTAATTTCGTTGAAAATTTCCAAATTCAATACGAAATCATCTCATTTCCCATACAAATTCACATCTCGAAATGAGATAATTTCAACCAAATTTGCACGAAATTAGGTTGGAAATTAAGTCAAAACCTAACGAACACACCCAATTAGCCACAGTTTGAAAAGCTCTGAAAAGATTTTGTATGAAAATGTCAAAGCGCATTGAAAGGAGACAAAAGAAAACAACAACAAAAAGTGATTAGCAGCCAGTTGAAATTCAAAAATGAAATGAGCTGTCAAACGAAACTACCAAATTACAAATGAAAACACTTTTTAAGGCGTTTTCTTTTTTAGTTAAGAGCAGTGCCTGAACTGTCAAACAAAAAATTGTTTTTCTTTTTTAACTCTGAGCGTTCAGACCGAAAAAATTTGTGTTTTTTTTACATTTTGAGCGTTTCCAGAGCTCGTTCTATTAGCTCACAGAGTTAAATGGTGAGCAAATAGCATTTGACAGCAAGTTTTCAGCGCTCAGAACAAACTTGCTCAGATGATGCTAAGAACATGCTTGACATCAGCGTTACCGCTGGGCGACTTTAGTCGCACTTTGCGACCTTTTTTGGGTCCGTGCGACTAAACGACGACCTTTTAATCAGGGCGACCTTTTTCTCCGTGCGACTTTTTTTAAAATTTAAAATATCAAAAACACACAAACACTGGTTTCTCGAACTCGCCCATTTGAATTGGAAGAAATAGAACAAAAACAATATTTCAATCGACTTTCATTCAACTATTTTTTTTTCCATTTTCTTTGAAACGAAAACGAAGCGCTTGCGCTTGATTGAAATTGAAATGAAATGAGGAAACTCGAAATTGGAAGATTGGAACGCAAGTTGAGTGATGAACTAATAGTTTGCAATATCTGTTACTAATATTATCACTATTCTTCAATAAGAGCTATAGCTGCCTGTTACTGGAATAAAAGTTTCGTAAAAAACCGTATAGGAATATAAGGTACCCGTTTATAGCAAAAGGTGACATTTTTAGTTTTTCATTTCTTTTTTCAGAAATTGAGAAAAATTAATTTAAGGTATGCCTGCGTAGTTTTTTTGATTTTTGTTTTCTTTATGTGCATCGGTAAAGCACACAGACTTTATTTGTTGTATTTATTAGTTTTGCAGAAGGTTTTGGGATAGAGCTTTTATTTAAAAAATATTTTGAAAATGTCACCTTTTGATATAAACCAAAATATCGCAAGAAAAAATATCACTTTTTTTGAAACACAATTTGATCCAAAGCCAAGTAAATTGTTTATATTTTTTGTATGAAATCTTTAGTTCCGAAAGTGCCTTTTCAAGTTGAATTTTCGTTGATACAACATGTTATTATTCTTGACTTAGTCTCCTTGGCAATCGATAAATTCAGGGTTTTGGACCCGATTAAAAAACAAAAGAAAAAAGTACCAAAAGTGAAAATTCCATATTTTGTACCTAAACTTCTCATATATCATTGGAAATATTTTAAAGTAAAATCAGTGATAATTTTAATGCGAACAAAAGCTGATGACTTAATTATTATGTCTATGTTTTTGGTGATAAAAATGACAAGTTCCAACCATAACACTCATTGAGGAATCAAAAAAACAAAAAAACCTTAAAATAAACTGATTTTTCTTAACTGTTATTCTGCTTAGTATTCTCAATGTTATCGTGTTAATTCGAAATCTCCTTGTAGCAGCAAAAATGCATAACCATCTTAGTACTGATTTTGCTTAAGTGTGATCCTGCTCAGTAGTCATTTCAATTTCGACATTTTGATTCGATATGTCATTGATTGCAGCAGCAAAAAGGAGTAACAGTTTTGTTTTTGACTTTGCTTAAGTGTTATTCTCAAATTTATAATTTTTACGATTACATTGAAAATATTTTAATCAGAATCACACTGAAGCAAAATCAGTAACAAAACACTAACACCTTTTTACTGCTGCAATTCGATTTTGAATTTACTTGATAAAATTGAAATTACTACCTTCATATTAAGCACAATCATCAGAACCAAATTTGTAAACGCATATACAAATTTACTTGTATTGTGAATTTAATAAAAACTGCGTTATTTTAAAATTGTTGTTCTAATTTCTATAGCAGTTATTCCCGATTTTCGGTAACAGGCTTATAACTGTTACTAAATATCTGTTACTAACATATTGACCCATCCCTATAAAAGTTGAATACATTGGAAAACTAACTATACAAAATTAACCAATATCAACTTTTGTTATTACTTTCGTTATCATCATTACTATTCTGAACGCCTATAAGTCAAGCTATAAAATTTTAAAATGAAGACTGCATTTCTTTAGTTTTTCAAGTATTTATTGGTTTTGTTTTTAATAAAAAATGATCCAAAAATAATCTCAATCTTTTTTATTCAAATATAAAAATATGGTTGTGCGACTTTTTATTTTCGAAATGCGACCTTTTGGATAAAAGTGCGACTTTTTTTCAATTATTATGTTTTGCGACCTTTTTTTATTGATTGCGACTTTTTTCGCGACCTTTCAAAAATTTTCAGCGGTAACCCTGCTTGACATGTCCGGACTTTGTTCAGAGCTCTTTTCTGAATTAAATAAAATGCACGACTGGGTCGCACGTACTTGCTCTTATATTCAAGACACTGCGGGTTTAAGAAAATTGTATATAAAAACATGGAAATTATGAGAGAAAAATCTAGAGAAGCAAGATGTACGACATTTAAACTAGCCAAAGCAACTCCTTTGACAGTTTGAGATGAAAAAAAAAGAATTCCATCTTACTTTCTGATACAAAATAATTGTATAGAAAGAAGAAGTTTAAAATCGTTGGAGTGATTTTTCTTTAAATTAATTTTTTATATATGTATAAAATTCTTTAAACATTTTTAAGGGCAAATTTTGGAATGTTATTAAAAAGCATATATTTATATGCAGATAAAAACAAAATTTAAACAAAATTGTCCACCCGTTTTTAAGATATCGAATTTTCAAAAAAAAAAATACAAATTTTCTTAAACATTCAAAAACTTTTTCCTTGAAAATTTTGATATGCAATATTATTAAATCTTATCTGAAATTTGTATATAAAAAAATGTATTTAAATTCGTTTAGCCGATAATGAGAAAATTCAAAATAAAAAAAACGTTCTACGGCAGGTACTATTAGTAGTTGCTAAGTGTAAAATTTTACAATTTTTGGTAGTAGATAGTACCAATTTAGATATATGGAAGAGGTTTAATCAAAATCGTAGGAGTCGTTTTTGAGAAAAATAAATATTTTCCTCTGCGGTTTTTCAACTTTTTAATGGGAGGTACCGTTATTTTTTCATTATATAACATTTGTCCTGATATATTTTAGAGAGTACTAAAAAAACTCTTAAGTATCGAGTTTCAAAAAAATCGATCGTATCATTTTCAGAATATACGAAAGAACTCAAAATTCTTCTTAATAAAAGAAACAGAGTTTGGAAGAACTTCATAAAAAGTATGTCCCTTCAGGACCGAGAATTGTATATTTCCTTGTTTGATGAGTTTAAATCATTTATACTCTGACTATCTTAAAAAAATGGAAGGTTCCCTAAAGCTTGACCCCAAAAGTTTTTGGAGTTTCTTAAACTTGAAAAAATAAAATGCACGATTGGATCGCACGTACTTGCTTTTAATTTCAAGTTGTGTGGGACTTAAGAACCTTAAAAAATATTCAAGTTATTATAGAAAAAGTATTAAAAGCATTTAAATCGTTCTTTTAATTGTATAAACAGTCTGATAAATAACTTAGAGCTAAAAAAAAGTATGCCATCTGATTACTTGAAAAAATATGAATATATGCAAAAAAAAAATTTTAAATCGTTGGAGCCGTTTTCTTAAAAATTAATTTTTATATATAAAACTTTTGTAACATTTTTCAAAAAAAAATTTGACATGCCAATTTCGAGTATATATTAATATACATTTAAAACTGAAATTTCAAAACAATTCATCTACCCGTTTTTGAAATATTGAATTTTCAAAAAAAAATTTTGAATCTTTTTTTTTTTAAATCCAAAATTAATTTTTTCCAAAATTTTGGTATACAGTATTATTTATATTTTAACAAAGCTTTTGCACAAAAAAATTTATTGAAATCGGATAAGCAGTTAATGAGCAAACCGAAAATCAAAAAAAACGTTATATAGCAGGTACCGTTAATAAATGTTTTTCGTATTTTTTTTTTCTTACCAAAAAGTACACCATGTCTACAATAATACACTGATTTTTTTTATCAAAATCGTTGGAGCCGTTTTTGAGATAAATAAGCTTTTCCTTAACGGTTGTTGGCAAGTACCGTTATTTTTTGAGCTAAAAAAAAATTTCAATTTCCCCTCTGGAGAGTTACAAAAAAACCTTAAGTTCAAAATTTGAAGAAAGTCGCTTCAGTGGTTTAGGCTGTAGGTTGAGGTACGGACAGACAGACAGACAGACAGACAGAATTTTGCCATCCACTTTTTTCGTGTTCTCTATCATCGTAATGTCAAGTTTGATTGTTATCTCGAAATTTTTTTTTTGCACGAATCCAAAACTTGCCTTATAGTACCTATATCGCAAGTAAAAATCTGATGGCTATCCAGTCAATTTTACTTATAATAATATTGTTTTAAATAGTCCTCCAGTTATTTGTGATGCGTTTGCTAACAACTTTCGCCAATCATTCGTTGATACCCCTGTCGATGTTGATGAGAACTTATTTCTCTACTTAAAAGACTGCCCACAAACTACTTTAAATAATATCCCAATTATAATTGAAAAAATTTTACATTATATGTCCTTACTTCATGATGATTACTCATCTGGACCTGATGGCATCCCACAAATAGTCTTGAAAAAATGTAAATCAATATTAGCACTCCCTCTTCTTAATTTGTTTAACCTATCACTTAGCTCAGGTTAATTTCCAAGTATTTGGAAAAAAGCATTTATTACACCAGTTTTTAAAAAGGGTAACAGATCTGATATATGCAATTACAGGCCAATCTCCAAACTATCTTGCATTCCAAAGCTTTTCGAGCAAGTAATGTGTGATAGTTTGACATTCAACTGTAAGAATATAATTTGCAATCAACAACATGGATTCATGCAAAAGCGATCGACGATAACCAATTTACTTGCATTCTTGCATAAGTGCTCTATCGCGTTGGAACATGGTCAAGAACTCGACTGCATCTATACAGATTTTTCTAAGGCTTTCGATCAACTTTCTCATGACATCATCACGTTTAAGTTAAAGGTGTTTGGGTTTCCTCCTCAACTCATCACTTGGGTTTATTCATATCTCCATAACAGATCCTATCAGGTTGGATTTAGGAGCTCTGTCTCCAACCCTTTCTTTGCCAAATCTGGAGTTCCCCAGGGTAGTCATTTAGGCCCACTTCTTTTTATCTTAGCTATCTACGACGTATCCCTCTGTATACGTTAAGTGAAATTCTAATTTTTGCTGATGATATGAAAATTTTCAAAAGCGTCAAATCTATGAGTGATCGTTTACTCTTGCAAGAAGATATAAACAGTTTTGTTATTTGGTGTAATAAAACGGTTTAAATCTCAACGCTATTAAATGTCAGGCGATGATTTTTTCTAAAAAAAAAGTTCCTAGTTCATTTGATTATGAAATATCGCAGCACACATTGCGTCGTGTTGATAGTTTCAAAGACCTAGGGGTTCATTTTACTTTTAATCTGGATTTTACGAAGCATATCAATTTAATCGTCAACAAGGCAAACTCTATGTTAGGGTTTGTTAAACGATGGTCTAAGGAATTTCAGGATCCTTATGTTACCCTCGCTCTCTACAAAAGTCTTGTTCGCCCTCATCTTGAATATGCATCACAGGTATGGACTCCTTCTTACGATGTCCATAAGAATAGACTAGAAGCAGTACAGCGTAATTTTATACGTTTCGCCTTGAAAGGACTACCGTGGTCCGATCCTTATAATCTTCCTCCTTACGAACACCGGATTAAGCTTCTTCAGATTCAAACTTTGGCACAAAGGAGAATTAATAATGATATTGTATTTATTCATCAGCTTTCAACGGGCGTTATTGATGCACCTGATTTATTATCTTGTACTAGCCTTAACTACCGTGGGGGAGGTCACAACACTCGTAGTCTAGAACTAATGCATATATCTCAACACCGTACCAATTATGGAATGCATAATGCATGTGTAACATTCTGAATTTGAACTCAAATTTTTTTGATTTTAATATAAGTAAGAATAGACTCAAAGCTTCATTGAAGACCAGTGTACCACGCTCCTAAATGTTTGTAATTGTTGATTTTTTCAATGTCATTGTATTTGTTATTTTATAATTATTGTTTTTATTTTATTTGTATGTCTTAAGTAGTTTGTTGCTTTCTAACTACTAACACTACACTAATAGTCCAGTCAAAATAGACATGTGACCTAGCCAAAATTCCGATAAGGCTGAAAATTGGTATAGACATTTCTTTTGACATAACAAATCAGCTGCGAAAAGTCCTCGTCAATCCCACACGAGCATAAAAAGTTATTGAAGGTCAAGTGTCGAAAAAAATGGTTTTTCACTTATAACTTTCAAACGGTAAATGCTATTGAAAAGTAGTATGAGTAAATTGCTAGATCAGGCAATTTTCTACAAAAAATATTGACACACATTTTTTCGTAAGATAGATGGTTTAGGAAATAGAGCTGTTTTAAAAATGGTAAATTGACGAAAATAGCGGTTTTTCGAGTATAACTCCTTAACGGTAAATAATTTCGGAAAGTGTTTCAGGTAACGTTTGTAGACCATTTGACTCTTTTAAAGAAAATATTTAAAAAAAAATCAAAAAATGTACCGTTAAAAAGATATAATTTTAAGAATTTGGTCAAAAGCCAAAAATAATGGTTTTCTGATTATTACTCGTAAATGACGAAGTTGTTCAAAATTAATCTATGCCTAATTTGTAGACGTTAAAACATTCTGCTTAAAAGATTGTTACACTTTTTCCTTACGAGTGGTCGGTTACAAGATATTGCAATTTCAAAATGGCTAAATGTCGAAAATGTAGAATTTTCACGTATAACTCTTAAACGGTAAACGCTATCGTAAAAGTTCTTTATGCAGAGTTTGTATAAATGTGGTGTTCTACAAGAAAAAAGAAATTTTTTTTTCTAAAATGTATCAATCAATAGATATAGTTATTTTAAGAATTTGGGCAAATTTTAAAAATAACGGTTTTTTTATTTTAACTTTTAAATGGCTAAGTCATTCAAGAAAATTTTAGATTGAGTTTGTAAATATTAAAATGTACGACCTACTAAAAAGTTAAATTTTGTCTCATACGAGTGATTGGTCAAAAATATTGCAATTTAAAAAGGGCCAAATGTCAAAAATATAGGATTTTCATCTACAACTCCTAAACGGTGAATGTTATCAAAAAGTAATTCGAGCTAAGTTTGTAGATAGTGTGATACTCTACAAGAATTTTTTTTTCTAAAACTTACAATTTAAAAGATATAATTATTTTCAGTTTTTATAAAAAGTTAATAACACTGATTTATTCCCTTTTACTCGAAAATGACGAAGTTGTCTAAAATCAATATATGCTCAGTTTGAAGACTATAAAATTGCCTACAAAATTAAAAGTACCCAAGGAATAATGCACAAGGTATTGAATTTAAAAAAAATGAAAAATAATCATTTTCTGCATGATGTGGTGTGGAGAAGAGTGTATATCATGCAGAAAGTGATTATTTTTCATTTTTTTAAATTCAATACCTTGTGCATTATTCCTTGGGTACCTACTATTAATTTTGTAGGCAATTTTATAGTCCTCAAACTGAGCATATATTGATTTTAGACAACTTCGTCATTTTCGAGTAAAAGGGAATAAATCAGTGTTATTAACTTTTTATAAAAACTTAAAATAATTATATCGTTTAAATTGTAAGTTTTAGAATTAAAAAAAAAAAATTTCTTGTAGAGTATCACACTATCTACAAACTTAGCTCGAATTACTTTTTGATAACATTCACCGTTTAGGAGTTGTAGATGAAAATCCTATATTTTTGACATTTGGCCCTTTTTAAGTTGCAATATTTTTTGACCAATCACTCGTATGAGACAAAATTTTACTTTTTATTAGGTCATACATTTCAATCTTTACAAACTCAATCTAAAATTTTCTTGAATGACTTAGCCATTTAAAAGTTAAAATTACAAAACCGTTATTTTTAAATTTTGACCAAATTCTTAAAATAACTATATCTATTGATTGATACATTTTAGAAAAAAAAATTCTTTTTTCTCGTAGAACACCACATTATGTACAAACTCTGCATAAAGTACTTTACGACAGCGTTTACCGTTTAAGAGTTATACTGTGAGCGTCAAAAAAAGTGTACAGCTATGAACTGCGTTTTTGTAACTCTGTTGAAGAAAACAGATTCGATCTTTTAGGAAAATACTAATCTTATTTTTTAAAGCAGTTAATCTTCAATGAATTGGCATATAAAACTTAACAAAACATATTATAGTAAAAATTCAATAGAAAAATAACAAAAACTACTTCATTTTTATGGCGTCAAAAGAAAGTGTACACTTTTCAATCAAAGCGAAAAACTTAAAACCAATACTTCGTCTGCTTCCCTTTCGCCCTTAGGACAGCTTCTATGCGCCTGGGGATTGACTCTACTAGCTTCCCTGTCAATTCAGCTGGGATTTTTTGCCACTCTTCAAACAAAATTGAATTTTGTGCCCTTTTGCTAAATAATTTCCTCTTTTGGATCTGTTTGTACAAATAATCTCAAAAATGCTCAATGAGGTCAAGGCCTGGGGATCACGGAAGGTCTTCTAGTTGCTTAGAAGTACCATGGAGTAACCATTCCTTGACCAATTTTAATGTATGCTTGAGGTCGTTGTCTTGTTGGAACACCCATGAATCAGTTAACCCTAGTTTTGCTACACTAAACGGCAAATTGTCCCTTAAAATATTAAGGCAATCTTCAGTCCTCATTGTATTATCAATAAAGACAAGGTTTCTAACTCCAGAAGACGTCATCCATCCCCAGACCATTACCAAACCTCTTCCTTGCTTTTTGCAAGAAACCCGTTTAATTCAGTGTTTTTCAGTTGCCATATTTTTGGTAGCTGTCTTTCGCCAAAAATATAGCAATTTTGCTCTTGTCCACTAACAAGATCATTTCCCAGAATGATGAACCGTAATTTTTATATTTCTTGGCATAAAGAAGCTTTCACTTTCGATTTTTTTTCGGAAAGGTATGGCTATATGGCAACGTTTCTGAGACGGTTCGGTAATGGTCTGGGGATTTCTGAGACGGTTTGGTAATGGTCTGGGATGAATGACGTCTTCTGGAGTTAGAAACCTTGTCTTTATTAATAATACAATGAGGACTGAAGATTGCCTTAATATTTTAAGAGACAATTTGCCGTTTAGTGTAGCAAAACTGGGGTTAACTGATTCATGGGTGTTCCAACAAGACAACGACCTCAAGCATACATCGAAATTGGTCAAGGAATGGTTACTCCATGGTACTTCTAAGGTCTAAGCAACTAGAAGACCTTCCGTGATCCCCAGGCCTTGACCTCATTGAGCATTTGTGAGATTATTTGTACAAACAGATCCAAAAGAAAAAATTATTTAGCAAAGGGGCACAAAATTCAATTTTGTTTGAAGAGTGGCAAAAAATCCCAGCTGAATTGACAGGGAAGCTAGTAGAGTCAATCCCCAGACGCATAGAAGCTGTCCTAAGGGCGAAAGGGAAGCAGACGAAGTATTGGTTTTAAGTTTTTCGCTTTGGTTGAAAAGTGTACACTTTCTTTTGACGCCATAAAAATGAAGTATTTTTTGTTATTTTTTTATTGAATTTTTACTATAGTATTTTTTGTTAAGTTTTATATGCCAATTCATTGAAGATTAACAGCTTTAAAAAATAAGATAAGTATTTTCCTAAAAGATCGAATCTATTTTATTCAACAGAGTTACAAAAACGCAGTTCACAGCTGTACACTTTTTTTTGACGCTCACTGTACGTGAAAATTCTATATTTTAAAAGTTGAAAGTTCGGTCACTCCACTTAAACAGAAGAATTTCTTTTCAAATTTTCTTCATATTCAATTATTCTATATTTTCGACATTTGGCCATTTTAAAATCGCAATATCTTGTAACCGACCACTCGTAAGGAAAAAGTGTAACAATCTTTTAAGCAGAATATTTTAACGTCTACAAATTGGGCATACATTAATTTTGAACAACTTCGTTATTTACGAGTAATAATCAGAAAACCGTTATTTTTGGCTTTTGACCAAATTCTTAAAATAATTATATCTTTTTAACGGTACATTTTTGAATTTTTTGATAAATATTTTCTTGTAAAGAGTCAAATGGTCTACAAACGTTACCTGAAACGCTTTCCGAAATTATTTACCGTTAAGGAGTTATACTCGAAAAACCGCTATTTTCGTCAATTTACACAATTTAAAACAGCTATATTTCCTAAGCCATCTATCTTACGAAAAAATGTGTGTCAATATTTTTTGTAGAAAAATGCTTGATCTACAAAATTTACTCATACTTCTTTTCAATAGCATTTACCGTTTGAAAGTTATGAGTGAAAAACCATTTTTTTCGACACTTGACCTTCAATAACTTTTTATGCTCGTGTGGGATTGACAAGGACTTTTCGCAGCTGATTTGTTATGTCAAAAGGAAGGTCTATACCAATTTTCAGCCTTATCGGAATTTTGGCTAGGTTTGCACATTTTTATGTCTATTTTGACTGGACTATAAGTGATGAGCTTGATAAGCACTTAATTTGTGTTTGGCAATTCTTTGGTCGCAAGATGTCGCTTGTACTAAGCTCTCTTCGGCAAAGATCTGATAGTGTATAAAAAAAAAAAATTTGATTTAAAAAAAATTGAAACATCTTTCTGAAATCAAAAATTTTTTTTTAATTTTGGTACACAAAACTATTTATATTTTTTGGAAGCTTCTACATACATATATACAAAATTATTGAAATCAGACATATTATTTTGAAGAAAATCGAAAATTTAAAAAATGGTTCTTTGGGAGGTACCATTAATAACCATTTTTTGACAAATGGTTTTCCACGCAAAGGAAGCCTTTACTAAAAGTAATTTATTTAATTTTTTTTAAGAAAAGCTGTGAAGCCCACAACACTTTATTACCAAGTTTGAAGAAAATCGATCGAGCCACCCACTTTTTTCGTGTTCTCTATCATCGTAATGTCATGTTTGATTTTTATCTCAAAAAAAAATTTTGTTTGCACGAATCCAAAACTTGCCCTATAGTACGTATCGCAAGTAAAAAAGTGAGGCTGAAGTTTTTAGATTTTTTGAAAATGTCTGCCTCTCTTTCCTTCCAATTAATAGGAACTAGACAAAAAAGAGAGACGTCAAAATGAGTCGCCTCACGTGAAGCTCGTATGAGCACCGTCTAAAATTTGATTTTCAACTTTCAATCGTCAAAAATGTTAGATTTCTTTCAGATTTGCCTTGGGAACATGGCTGAACATTTTGGGCTAGCTTTTCTAAATTCTGCATTGAAATTACTTTCATATGTAAGTTTACATTTAAGTGCATATTTTAAGACATTCCAAAAGTACATTTGACTAAGTTTCTGATTTGAGCAGTGCTTTTTATTTTATTTTGAAATGTTGGACCAAGTTCTGACATAAATTATGAAGCCCTCACTTAAAAGAGAAACAAGATAGGAAGTATCAATGACTTCAGTGTACTAAAATCATAAAGTGCGCAAAATTTTATTAACATTCAAAGAAGTGGCGTTGGAAATAGTTTTTGTCGCCAAAATTCAACAAACCGACCACTGTGTGGTGTCTTAGCGAAAAATCTTTTGCATTCAAAAATAAAACTTAATCTTCGGACAACATTCAGTGATGATTCTTTTATTCTGCAATTTTTATTTTCACTAAATTTTGGCAAAATTTTGTCATGCAAGTACTGTACTTCAACTTTTTTAAGGTCTGCCCCGGGTGGCAGACTAATAAAAAAAACATACTTTTACGCTTTTCTCTCAAATAAAAACTTACGTGGGTTCATAAATTGACTATAAATCTTTTACAGAGCTATTAACACTTGTAATTTGATCAGAAGTTGCTTGTGTAAGTAACTACTAAAAGTTAAACATACGGTGTAATCTTGGCCTAAAGTAGGGTTCCCCCCTTTAGGGGGGATAGTCCCCCTTTTACATTCCAAAATGCTGTTTGTCCCTCTATACAAACTTCTGTCCCCCTTATTAAGCAAAATCTCAAAAAGAGAAAACATTCAATTGTAAAAATATTTTCATTTAATATCTTTAAAACCATTTTCTTTGAATCCTTGTACATTAATTTGAAGTAAAAAATCCTTTCAAAGCATTCAAGAACAAAAAAAAAGAAAATGATTGATTCATAATAGCTTTTTATGGCCTTAATAGCCTTTCCACACCGAATCGAACTCTAGATTTCGAGCCAAAAGCCCAAAATTTTCCATACATTTTAAGATTTCGTAATCTAGTAGTTTACGACAAAATCTTCTCAAAATCTAATTGGCCTATTCACAATCACACTTATATACTCATTTTTTCTCTCCCGTATAACAGTTTACCCTTAAAAGAGAGAAGATAGAAAAAAGAGATTTTGTAGTTATGGGCAGGGTTGTCAGATGTGGCGATTTGTCGCCAAACAGGCGATATGAATTTTGATTTGGCGACACGAAAATCGGTTTGGCGATGTACCTTAAAAAAGGCGATATTTTTAAGTTTTGGCGATTTAAATTTTTTGAATCAAAGTAGTACTAGAAGTAGTAATTTTTTATTGAGGTTTCTTTTGATATTACATTAAACTTCTTATAACTACATTGACCACTTAATATTATGAATTGCCGACTTTGACTTGGCCAGGCTACACAATTAATATTTTTATTGTTTTATTTTTAACAGATTTCAGTAATTTTTATAAAATTGAATCTGAGTAACAATTATGTATATGAGTCCACACAATGGGAAATATACTTTTTGAATTAAAGTCCTAATATCTTCGGTCAAAAGGTAAAACTCACGAAGTACACAAAAATATACTAAAGAAAATGAGAATGAAATTCATTTTTTAATCCAAGAGGTCTCATTTTGCTAGGTTTTACTAACACATTGAAATACCTATATGCCCAGGAACTGCGTATTTCAAAATTTGCGGAACGTGATTTCAGCTTCAAAAAATTCTTTTCAACCTAATTTCAAAAGTATATTTAGATAAATTGTGAGTAGTTTTACCTAGTAACCGACGATATTGTTTCTGTTTATCTGATCTTCACTTAAACCTTGTGTCTTTTTTATTGGTGTTTGCTAAAATTTAGGCATCAAAATATCGACTAAATCTAATTGCACTCAAAACTGAACATCGGTTTTTTTCCCACCACTCAAATAATTTTATAACATTTTTGTGATTTTTGGATTTGGTCATTTATAAAGTGGAATTTTTTAAATTTGGCGATTTATATTTTACCTTAGGCGATTCCACTTTTTTAAACCTGACAACCCTGGTTATGGGTACAGTGTATTCAGGATTCGGTCCTTTTTATGTTTTATTTAAAGAAAAAGTAAATATGTAGGGGAGAGGGGGGCACCTTTGAACACTTTTTGCTTGCAAGTCTCATAAAAACCTATGTTTTTGAACTATTGATCTGTAACTTATTTTCACTTACAGAAATAGAATTAAGCTTTCGTTTAAATGCATAATTCTATTAGTATTATGAAGATTTCGATTTATAAATATTTTTTGAGTGAAGCAGGTCCTTATGTTCAAAGGTGCCCCCCATGTGGGGCAGCTTTGAACTAGGCTGGGGCACATTTGAACGGCAGTTTTTATAATAAATTTTTTACCTGAAATAAGACCAAACACGCTTTAGTTTCCTTAAAAAAATGAATAATTTTTTTGTATTTTATAAATATGAGATAAGGAAACTTAACATATGTATATAAATTAGAATTCACAAATCACTTTAAGAAGGTAAGAAAATATAACATTAACAAAAACAAAATTCTTAAAATACACTGTATCAAAAAATGGAACGTACAGGAACAGAAATTATATAAATGGAAGGTATTTGTGTAAGACTTTTGCGGCTAGAAGTTAATTGATTTGCAATTATTTATCACGGTTTTCTGTTTTGCTTTTTAAAACAGTTCATGTTATCTTAGTTCACGAACAAAATTTCAACATTTTTGGATTTAACGGTCGAAAATTTGGTAGCAAAAACCGAACACAAAAGTATAGGTAAGCAATTTAAAGACTACGGTGAAGCATGAAGGTGAACGCATTGTGGTTTGGGGAGTTATGGATGCAAATGATGTCTGCAATCTTGTTTTTATTGAAACAAAAATATTGAAAAACATAAAAATTTGCATATTTGAGTAAAAAAATTATGACCAGTATTGAAAGAATTGAGTTACTGATTAATTTCATACTATTAGAGGACGATGACCGGAAGCATTAGTCTATATTAGTTAGCAAGTCACTGCTTTACAGTGTAAAATCTTAGTTGCCTCATCCTCCACCATTCTCAGACCATAGCCCCATTAAGCATTTGTGGGGCTTTTTGGTAAATAAAGTTCAAAACTATCAAAAATCCTCTCAAATCTATAATTATGGAGAAACGGAACACTTTACCAACACAAGTAACCTCAAAGCTTCTGTCTCAAATTTATAATTAGAGCCAAAAAATGGAACTTTCATTACTAATCTGAAAGAAATATGACTTTAAAGGCACTGTACTTGCAATTATTTGATGTATTTTTTTCGTTTCTCTTAATTTTTTTATTTTTTTTTATTTAAAAAAGCTTTGAAATATTAAATTTTGTCTTTTTTCTGATAAAACATTCAATAAACCATATAGACCGAGAGCCCACAGCAGATTTTGGTGTGATCGATAGCAAAAAAAGAAGTATAGGCGTCGAAAGCTCCATTAAAAGCTATTCAAAAAATCAAAGTCTTGCAGTCCACAACTGGGGCCTTTGCGAGAAACAGTGCATCGAAAAAAAATATGAATGCAACTTCGAAGATAATCGTTTTAGCCGAAATTGGTTTTCAATCCCCCCTACATAAGCTCCTCGCATGACATTTCACGGAATCTGAGACCATTTGAGTGTATAGTTCGCTCTACCGGACCGTTTAAGGAATTCAAAATTCTAAGTGAAAAACGGTTTTTTAAACAGTCTGTCAGGGCGAATTAAACACTCAAATGATTTCAGATTCCGTGATATGGGATCCGTGGAGCTTATCTAGGGAGGGGTGAAAACCAATTTCGGCTAACACGATTATCTTCAAAGTTGCATTTATATATTTTTTTCGATGCACTATTTCTCGCAAAGGCCCCAGTTGTGGACTGCAAGACTTTGAAAGCTCCATTAAAAGCTATTCAATAGCTTTTAATGGAGCTTTCGACGACTATACTTCTTTTTTTGCTATCGATCACACCCAAAATCTGCTGTGGGCTCTTAGACTAATACACAAATTGCAAATTTTTACCAAATCATGTCAATTTGCTAAAAAAGTCGCTTTTTTATTCAAGAAAATTAAATGTACGTACAATTTTTTGATTCACAGTAGGTACACAAACTTCACAGGCTCATAAAGGTACCTTCATAACGAAATAAACAAGTGTTTGCAAAAGCAAGGAGTAACCTCATTATCAATCAGAAGTCAAATGCAAATGTCATCGACGCAGCTGTCTTCGATGTTCCTGGAAGGTTAATTGGTGGTGGTAGCTTAGCTTTTATTTCTATGCCACTAGCAGACCACTTGTCTTCTTTGTCAGGATAGAAAAACCTATAGGAACCTGGTTTCTTCTTTAAAAAGCGGACCCTTACGTCATCTTCGTCAATTTCTGTAGCTTTTTTCTTCTTGAGGTTACGCACCATTTTATTCACCTGACAATTATTTAAAACTAAATGAAAACAACACCAACTTACTATGTGGACAATTGTATATACACTGCATGCATATTGTTTAGAATACAAATTAAAATGCAGCTACACATGAGAAAGAAGATACAAAACAAAACCTTTGGGGCACCTTTGAACATGTTCAAAACAGCCCAAACTGTTTTGTTCAAACGTGCCCCAACGTGTCTTTTCACGACCAATATAACTTTAATTATTTGTTTGTACTTATATATAAAAAAAATTACCATAATATGGTTCTAAATGAACCTTCGCCTTCAAAAAATATTTTTCACAGATCAAAAAGCTCACCAAAAAATTTGTACATTCTTACAAAAAAAGAAAAAAAAAGTTGGAAATGAAGCATAAAAACATCCACCCCGAGCTACTTTCAAACGACTACTGAAAAGATGACCGAAAGCCGTTGACGTTTATAGAATACAGTATTGCCAGGATGCAAATTTGGTTTTCGCTCTCGAATATTTTTTCAATAAGATTTTATAAGTGCTGTTCAAAGGTACCCCACGTTCAAAGGTGCCCCCCTCTCCCCTACAATTGTGTCTTGGGACTTTGGCTGATTGCAATGGATCTTTTTTTTTTAATTCTTTTGAAATGTCAAACAAAATCTATATTATGTGTGGTGTGAACGATTCAAGTAGATTTAGAAACCTTTTCGCTGGAAATCGACATTTCGGTTCGGTGTGAAAAGGCTTTAAGTCCTACAAATTGGCGTTTCGTCCGGCTTACTCACCTGGGCTCATCAGTGACATAGTGAGGGTCTTTGTCTACTTGGCTGATTTATTTCAGTAGTATGTATATAGAATTTGTATTATAAAAAAACCTTCTGCTAGAAGAAAATTATGCCAGGCGAAAAGACTCAAGATGCTGGGTTTACGTTAGAAGAGGAAGCACGAAGATTTATATTAGAATGCCAGGATATATTCTACACTGAACTTATTCATCGGTCTAAGGCCATGGAAGACATTGCATCTGTTTTCGTAGCTCTTAAACCCGTAACATTGCTGTATAGAACGGAAGAAGAACTGCGTGCTAGCGTGCATTTGTTCCAATGGTCACCTTGGCATGTACAGAGCTAACAGAAAACCAGTATCATATTGGAAATCCGGCGAATATGGCGTCACATGGTAGCTGCAAAAAAAATTTTTAAAGATAAAGAAATTTGGACAGCCTTTGATTTGTTTAGCTTGATTTTTAAGTGGAACTTTTCAGACTCCTTACCGAGTCTGTCATTGGCATAAATTAACAATTTGCGTCTCAATGGCATCGTGGTGAACTAAGTTTTTATTTATAAAGACTTTTTTTAATAAAGACTTATCTAAGATCAACAATGAGCCAAAATAGGTTGACTAATCCGGCTATACTTTCAATGAAAAAGGAGCATACAAAAAATATAAGTTTTAATGATTTAATCCAAACATTCAGTGCAACAAAAGCTCGAAAGCACCTTTAAATAAAATCTTTGTTCGTGTTGTTTTCTTAAATTTGTTTAAGGGGTGTTAGCTTGCCTTACCGCCCCGGGTGCCACTGCCTCTTAGTTCACCCCTGCTTATGAGCCATAAGTTTGAAAAAGCATATACTCACCCTTTCAATATATTGAAGCCAATTTGTCAAAATTTCTTCCAGCTTCGTTCACAGTTCATTTGGATTTTGAGCAAGCATTGAGGAAGAGCTTGACGATGTGCACAAACGGCTTTTTTGACCTTTAAATAATGAATTAAAATTTTTCTTGTTTCTTTTTTGTAAAAAATAATAAATTTGTTTCTTCAAAGAATGAAATAAATTAATTATTTGTACTTTTTACCCACCTCCATTGGCGTAGGAAGGAATTTTTTCTAAGGTGGGCAACCAGTCCAAACCAAACCCAATCATTAAACAATTTTTCGGTGCAAATGATTCATTGCATTTAATTAATTCCCGAATTTGTTCAAAAGAGATCTAATGAATGAAGACGACAACGACGTCAACAGTAAGGCAAATTAACAGTCATTACAAGTGCTTCCAAACTCAACTCTGCAACAGTGTCTTACGATGCATCTATATTAAAAATGAATGGTTTTGGGTAAAATAAGTTCTCAACCAAGTTTTTATCCGCCGCACTGCCGATAAACTTCTTTCACGTTTGGTGCAACTAACCGGAAGCGGTAATGCGGCCTCTTGCAGTTTGTATATACATGGGTCAATATTTCAAAATATTAATATTTCAGTCTCCTTCATTTTTGAACCGAAGTACAAAATTTGTAAGTTTGTTAATTGGATGGCTTGAAACAAACGGGTTCTAATATTCGCTCTAGAAAAAAAAAAGTTAAAAAATGATCATACCCGCTATCTCCATTCAAACACCCTAAATGTCATTCCCCTGACGTGTCCCCAGGCCTACTTACCACACTGCCTGAATTTTAGCAACGAAACTAAAAACGATATAAAAAATGTAATGATGCAGTCTTTTTAATAACATATGCCTCCTAATTAAAAAATAGTTAAATGATTTTTAGTTGCTTTATTTTTTTAAATAGGAGCTTTTAAGTAAGTGTCCCCCATAAATTGATCATTTCTATCCCACCAATGGAAATTTAAAAAAAATATATATAGGCTCAAAATAGAAAACTGATTTTTTGTTGTTTAACGGTACAGAATTGCTCTTTATGAAAATTGAAGTAAGAGTTTCAAAAAAACTTAGTTGTCTTTTTTGTTTCAAGTTAAGGCAACGATTTAGTTTTTTGTCAAGCGAAACTGTCATTCCTCTAACGCGTGTTTTTTACTAAACCGTGTGGTATAAAAACTACAAAATTTTACTCGTCTGTGTCTTTTACAAGGGCTTTCGTGAAAAATAATATAAAACATCTAATTTTCTAATAGCCTCCATTTAAGTCTCATAAATCACCCTTCGGAGTCATTCCCCTAACATCATTTTTTGTGTCATTCCCCTGACTTTCAAGTTTCCATTATAATGATTGATTGCGTTTTGGTAACTCTAGAAGAATCAATGATATAAAATTTAAACATATTTACAGTATTTTTAGTAGTTTTGAATTTTTTCACATTTTCTCGGTCAAAATATCATACAAAAATACGATTATTACTATAAAATGTTAAGTCACGCAAAATCGTTCGTGCAACATAGTTGTGGATGCTATTTTTCATGTTAGTATTTGTTCTCTTTTTTCTTTACGCTCCTGAAACCATTCGCAAAATTAAATATCCATCTAATCAACGGAGTAAATATAAATTTTTGTCATTTCCCTGATACAAGTATCATTTCCCTGACTTAAAAAACCGTTAGATTTGATCAAATGTTATGACTCCTTCTTTTCGTCTACCAAAATAGGTTCTTTTGTGCGAGGGTCTCCTTTGGAGTGAAAAATATTAATGTTTTGAAATATTGACCCACATTTGAAAATTTACAATATGTTTTTGTTTTAAATTGTCAAGGTTTATTTCATAGCTCTTTAATTCATATTTTTCATAATCTAGACTTCGGCACTCAGTGCTATATTGAATTCATTTTAAAACATCTTTAAAGTTATTGATAAAATTTGTCTGCAGTACTCATATATAATTTGACAAAGGCGACTAATGAATGGGCCAATAGAATATTTTCAAACCGCCTTTTGAAGTTGACATAATATGAGGCCGTGAGAGCCATAGTGGCCTAACTGCATTTTTCATTATTTCCAGTAGAGCAAAAATAAGGAACAAATTATTTTCAAACAATTGTGGTTTAAAAAAAATTCAAATATTTGCCGTTTTAAAATAAAGAAACATATATTTGATTTTTTTTTCGCAATATGATCAAAAATAAATGATTTTTGATTTTGTATTAATTATTTTTCAAAACAAATCATATTTTTCCGGAACGGTAAAAAAAATTAAAAATTTATGATTTTGTTGAGGTTTTTAATTCATCCACATTTTACTGTTCCGCAGGCAATAAGTAGAAGCAACTCCGTTTAGATTTTTTTTATAAAATTCCAATTATGTATTCGGTTTAATTTGTCTGTTACAGAGCAAATACTATACGTTAAGTCTGAGTCGATGACAAACGAGTTGATACATACCGAAACAGAACCGTAAGCTTTAATTTTAAACAAACCAAATCGAATTGCGTTTCGGTTCATGTTCCAAATTTGTCAGATGTAGCGATTTATCGCCAAACAGACGATTTAAAATTTCATTTGGTGGCATGAAAATCGATTTGGTGACGTACACAAAACAAGCAATATTTTTAGCTTTTGGTGATATTAATTTTTTGAGTTAAAATCTTTTTACGTTTTTACTTAAACTTAAAATTCGTTTTATAATTTAATATTTTGCTAGATGGAGCCATCGTAGTACTAAATCTGAACGCACTCCAAATATATTACATTTGGTGATTCCGCTTTTTAAACCTCAAAACCTACTTATCTTCAAGGTTCAAGCTAACTCGGTTTCAGACAAATTTAAACCGGTTCAACTAGGTTTGTGCGTGTTGAGGCTTCCCGGACAGTGATACAATGTGTACGCACAAACAAAATTAAGGTGGGCAAAAATTGCTTTTATGTGACGACCAACTGTAACTGTAGGCAAAATTTTAGTTTTCGTGTCTGAAATTTCATTCACAGTTGTTCAATCTTGCTTCTTGGGTGGTTTGTAGAACCAGAAAGGTTTAAATGTCGATTTTTCTAAGGTGGGCAGTTCATTTTTTAAGTTGGGCACTGCCCACCTCCGCTCCCACCTTCCTACGCCTATGCCCACCTCCTTAAAAACATCATGAACTTACGATTACGACCCACTTTCTTCTGAGGTCTTAGCGCACTTCCCAACTAACAATTTAACTTGTTTAAGTGTTAATACAAGCTATTTTCTGGCTTGTATAGAAACTTAAACAGACCTTATACAAATCATTTTGGCTGACATTAAACAAGCTATTTGATTCCCTTAAAACCTGTCATCGCAAGTGCTAAACAATCAAATTGCTTCCGATCAACTGTGTAATAAGGCCTTAAAAAGGCAAAATATTGCTCTACTAAACAAGTAATTATACGAAAGCAAATGGCTTGTATAATAAGACCTTTGAAAGGCCATATATAGACTTTGCATTAAGGCCTTATAAAAGCCACTCAATGCAGTTGTATTGAAAAAAAATTAGTTTGCTTTCAATTATTTAATATTTATTAATTTTATTTTATGGGATTATTATCTCCACTGGAGGGGGCTTGAACTGCGTTATTCTTTGTTCTGAAATGTGAAGAATTTTATTTTATATGAAAAAATGTTTCTAACTTACATGACTTTTCCGAGGTTTGAACTCACGTCCTTCGGATTACCGATCCAGCGCGCAACCCACTAGGCCATCTCCAATTCAGAAGAGTCATGTACAAATTTTAATGAGTTGATACACTTGACCATACTTCACAGCCTATACACTTTTACCATCAAGAAATGAGTAGCAAAGGCTATGTGCTGGTTTTATAAAAAAAACCTAATTAGTTTTTCTATAATCTTGTTATGTACTTTTTTTTTTGTTTTAAGTGTGAATCAATTGATTCTTGAAGTGTTTGAAAACAAACAAAGTACCTACAAGATCCTTCAAGTTAATGTTTAAATCTTTAACATTTTTCATACATTCTTATGACAAGAACTTTGAAAATAAATGAATAAATGATTTTAAAATATCACACGCTATACTTCCATTTCTCATCATCATCGTGTCCTGTAACCCCGGCTGGGGCATAGGGCGTCAACAAAACGTCTCCATCCTTCACGGTCTGCTGCAAGGTACTTTAGCTGTGGCCCCGTCTTTCTATTGAACCAAAATTTGATTTCAAATTTTCTGGTCGTTTGAAAGAAAAACTTAAATCCTTTCAATCGTTCATCTCGTTTTTATGTTTTGGGTAAACATTTATTTGTTAATAACAGCAAGTAGCTGCGATTCATTCATGTTTAAATTTAACATCTGTCACAAGCAAAACGAAGTAGTTCGCGAAAGAAAGCAATAATTTGTTAAAGTTTACTACTAACATTTTATAAAAACTGTGTACTTCCTGACAGAGGGACACAGCTGTCACATCCAAAACGAAATAGCTCACGAAAGAAGGCAATCATTTGAATAAATGTGCTACACACATTTTATAAAAACCATATATTTCCTTACAGAGGGCACCATCTATGCATCTGTCAGAAGCAAAACGAAATAGCTCATGAAAGAAGGCAATCATTTCTAAAAGTTTGCTACTACCATTTTATAAAAAGTATTTTTGTTCTTACAGAGGGCAACATTTGTGTATCTGTCAGAAGCAAATCGAAATAGCTCACTAAAGAAGGAAATCATTTGTAATAGTTTGTTACCAACATTTTATAAAAACTTTATATTTCCTTACAGAGGGCAACATCTGTCACAAGCAAAACAAAATAATTCAAGAAAAAAGGCAAATTTCAATAGGTTTGCTTTAAACATTTTATTTTATCTTTCAAAACAAATTACAAAAAATGTCATTATTACTGAAAAAACATAGTAGTTGTAAATGATTTAATACCGAATTCCTTACAACGATATCATAACGATTTTTTGGTTGGAAGATATTTGCAAGAAAATAAATTTTTTTTTTGGGATTGTGCGTGTGCCATTTGACAGTAGATTTGAGGCAAAAAATAAACAAAATTATGTACATACAAACTCATAACAAATATTCAAATGTGCATTCATTTTTCTTGCGTAGTTCTGTTAGATTAAAAACAAATATATTTACGAGAAAAGTTTTGCAAAAATAAACAAAAATAGTTGTGCATTTATTTAAATTAAAAAAACAAACGAACTCATACAAGAAACACATCAGTCGAGGAACACTTTGGCGAGCGCGCGTTTCATATTGTTAATCGACTATGGGCACTTGAAAACGAAATTCATTTAATATTTTAATAACTTCTTATTAATTATTCACTATTTTTTTATAAATACGTCTTTAAGTAATTATTTGTTTTTAATCTATTGGTATGAATGACGAACACTTTCGAATATTTGTTAAGCCCGCTGCAGAATACTTTCAACTACAGAGAAATGTCAAATCTTGCTGCTGGGTGTAACACGCTTATTTAAGCAAGCCGTATACAAAATGTTTTTATTTACTTTCAGTAAAACAATTTGGACAGGCCTTAAACTGGCCTTTTCATACTAAAGCATACAAGTCTTGTATACAACTTGCCAATTTCAATTTAAAAGTCATTAAACAGGCTATTTTCAAAAATTAATATTGGAAAACGGTTGGCTTGAATAATAAAGGCTAATGTTAGTTCTATGCGAGCTATAGTTTACCAAATTCGAAAAATCGGACCTTATACAAGTTAAATTGTTAGTTGGGTTGGGTGGGTTATAAGTTCGTAATGCATTTATGGACTTTTGCCCAATGGACTTTTAACGCTTCGCATCGTAAACGTATGACGTCCGTCGTATATATCTACTGGAAATCTTTTAATTTCCGATGTTTTCGATGGTTTTAATACTTTTCATCCATGAATAATACCCTTTTATTATCCCAATTTTATTGTTACTCATACCTCGGAATAATTAGTGTTATTTTCTTGTAATTTATTGAACCTGATACGGTAGGTAGATATATAGTAATTGAAAAAATAAACAAGAATTCACTGCCCCTTAGCGCGTGCCTCATACATAATTAAAATAAAAGTATTGAATCACCTCGAACCAACCACAAGATCAAGTTCAAGGCAAACTTGAGTAATAGAACGGTTCGCAATAAACGAGTTGGTTTTAACGTTAAAAGTAAACAATACAGAAGTACGCAGAACTTGAAATATTCAAGTTAGACACTCATTGTCGTATTATTTCCATCATGAATCTTTTGAGGTACATTTGTGCACAAACAATTAGCCATTTCATTTAATAGGTAATTATTATAATTTGCTGTCAAAATAAAACACGAAGATTATTATTTATTTTGTATGATGATGTCAATACGTACATCATCCATCATCGAGAAAATTGATAAGGCATTACACAAACAAACTTCCTTAATAGATACCTTTGAATGAAATGACCCATAATGGTTCTTTTTTTTTTTTTCTTATGTTTACTTATTTTGCATGCAGTGGAGGAGGATTTAATGATGACTAATAATTACCCTGCAATGAAAGAGGTGTCCCACAAAAACACTCTCAAAAAGAGGTGGAAAGTGAAAGAAGTCTCAATTCTGTGGTCGTTGTGTTGTGTCTTCAGTTCCATAGCTTATCAACCCGTTATGGGTAAACGGAGGCTCTTCACATCTTGTCAACGGAATATCCAGTTTCTTGTTACTATCAGCAAGGACCTGTTTATATCATTCATCGCCAGTAACTCTGTATGTCGAAAGTTGAAGCCAATCCCTAGAAAACTTATGCATTCATGTTCTTTGAGATTAGAAAACGCACTGTGCAATTAGAAGTACTTACTTACTTACTGAAGGTATAGCTCTACAGTCGGTGGTGGACCAGCGCCTCAACCAACAAGCTTCCTCCAGCCGGCTCGGTTTCTAGCTAGCTGTCTCCAGTTTCGCACGCCAAGTTGGTTTGAGGTCCTCTTCCACATGCGTGTGCCACCTTTTACTCTGCCCACCACTGTCTCACGGGGTTGGATTCAAAAACTTTCCGGGCCGGAGCATTGGTGTCTACGCGCTCTAGGTGACCCAGCTATCTCAGTCGTTGGCTTTTCACCTTTGTGACTAGGTCGGTGTCGCTGTACAGCCCATACAGTTCGTTGTGGTATCTTCTCTCCATTCCCCATAAAGATAGGAACTGCATAGGCAGACGGGACAAAAAATCCCCCGCTGAATTTTCCTCTTAAAATAGCCTAACGCGTTCTCATCCACCGTTAACAGTGTCCATGCCTCTGCACCATACACCAGGACCGGGATGATAACCGTTTTATACAGGCACAGGGGCAGTTTAGTTGCTCGAGAGAGGGATTTGCTTCTCAATTGCCTTCTTAGCCCAAAGAAACAGCGATTGGCAAGTGTAATCCTTCGTTCGATCTCAGCACTGGTATATTCATCGCCAGCAGCTGTGAATAGCTCAGCCACAAGGCCATCAGCTCCAGCAGCTTTATTGGGCTTAAATTTAGATATAAATAACTATCTTTATTTGAAGTAATTGGCTTTTTTGAAGCTTGAAATTTATTAAGGGTCTCGTTCTAGAATAAATCGTAAATAGGAAGCGGGTAGTCACCGATCGTCAACATTCAATGTCCAATGATGCAACGAATACTTCACGTCAATTGGGCTTATTTTACCTTCACGTGATCACTATTGGATACTGGTCTCGTCCGTCCGGGCTTTATTTGCTAAACTAATGAGTGGGAGTATTGAACAAAAGGCAAAAATAGCAACACTATAAACTTCTGTCGGAAATGACTGGCTGTATAATTTGGCTGAAATCATGGATGAGCCTATCGGAAGGAAGGAGTGCGGCGAATGAATTCAACATAGAGAATCAACGCTGTCACCATTCACCAACAGTCTGGAAGACAGAGACCTTATATGAGTTACTCTAGCATATTTAGAGATGAAAAAGGGATGATGGCGGATGAAGCCTTTACGGGCCAATGGCAGCACTCGTATACCCCCCCCCCCCCCCCCCCGTTGATCATCGGACTATCCGGCCTGCTGTCCTAAGACCTAACAAGGATCTGGTCCTCTGGGGTTGGGGGCTGTGTCGTCGGACTAAATTATCTATCACGTTAAAAAAAAATCGGTTATGAGAGCAAGCTTCAGATAATGATAACCCTCCCTCAAATGGTAACAAGACCCCTTAGTTTAACGGATTACGACTTGAGAATATGAACTTGGAACGTGAGAGCCCTATACACCCCAGTTACAACGCAAAAACTTGAGTCTGTTTTCACGTGGTATAATATTGCGTTTTCATTAGAGCCGAAATGAGGTAATTTCTCAAATTAGATGAGAGCAAGCTTCGTATAATGATAACCCTCAAATGGCAACAAGACCCCTTAGCTTAACGGATTACGACTTGAGAATATGCACTTGGAACGTGAGAGCCCTATACACCCCAGTTACAACGCAAAAACTTGAGTCTGTCTTCACGTGGTATAATATTGCGTTTTCATTAGAGCCGAAATGAGGTAATTTCTCAAATTACAGAAAAAGTGTTTTCATCTATTTTGCTCATTTCGTTTGACAGCCCTGGAATCTGCTTCTCAGGTTGGGTTGTCAGCTTGAAATTTAAATTTATGTATTCTGAATAGTGAATTGTACACCCGAGCAAGACGCGGCTATTAAATTAAAATAAAAAATAAATTCAATTTAATCCACAAAAATTAATATAAAAATCAAAATGGATAGAAAATTCCTGGTCTGTGCAAATCAAATAAATGAAGTTAATAAATTTCAAAGCGAAGTTATTAGGAATATTCGAAAACGTAATAAATTAATTCGCCAGCGGAATGGCAGAATTCAATATGTGCATTCGTTGCAATCAAAAATATGTATGCTCGCGACCCAAATGGCCCAGATGAGAAACGCAAAGAAGTTCTGGAAGAAGGTAATTATACTCGTGGCCACAAAGCGAATATACATACATATGTATTTTGTAATTTCCAATTATAATTTCTCTTATCACTATCTACTTCACAGTTGCAAAAAGGCTTACTATTTTGTACTGAATTCGGTACTATTGGACTTTCCCAAGTACGCAAGTACCACTTTTCAATTTTCAGTACTATTTGTACTATTTTTAATTTTTGAAAAGGTCAACTTTCATAAATCTCTAAAATCAAACAAATATGTTCAGTCAGACTTCACCACATCTTCACGTAAAGAAGCTTTTAATGAAAGACCCATATTGTCAATAAACTTACTTACCTTCCTTTCGAGGAAATCTATTGCGGGACCGAAAGTGAAATTTTTTACACTACTAAAAATTTTACTATACTATATAGCTTTCCTAGAAGATGTGAAAAAAAGATTTAATTTTGAAGACATTTTTTTGAACTCGTTGCAACATTTTTCACAAACTTCAATTTTAGATGGCCAAGTAAATTCAATAGATTTTTTCCTGGCGAACAAAAAAACATTGAACTCATTAATAAAGAATATTGAGCCCTAGCTGACTGCCAATACTTAAAAAAATTTAGAAATGCTTCTATTTCTGAGCTCTGGGCTGAAATTAGCCTTGTGAAAAATGAATGCAACGAGTTCATGTTTTCAAATATAAACCGAATTGTCCAGGGTGCCTTTTCTATTCCTCATTCTTCCGCAAACGTCGAAAGGATTTTGCCTTATCAAAATATTATTAAAACAAAACTAAGAAACCGAATGCAGGTGGACACGTGTTCTGCACTAATAGAAATAGAAACTAAAAACCTAATTAAAAATTAATGCTGTCACAGCTATATTATTCAAAAAAGTCTATTGAATAGACATTTACCAAGTAAACCACTTGCCGATGAAGAAATTTTAGAGTAAGAAAAACATATGTATGAAATGTATGCACTAGGGTGGTCCTTATATTGTTTTTTTTTTTTAATTCCAACTTGGATAGGCATAAAATGACTCTAAATAGAGAAAAAAAATTTTCCTAATTTTTTCAGATTTTTATTTCACCCCCCTGGTCTCCCTTTTTCACTTCAAGGTACAAATAATGGGGTTATGGTGATTCTTATAACACGCGAAAAAAAAATCAGAACTTATCGATTAGATTCAGATTCATCACTGATTTAAACTGTTCTGCGGCAGAAATGGTCTACGGGCAGAACCTCCGACTACCTGGAGAGACTTTCATTAGCAATGAAAAACAAGAAAGTTCGCCAGACGCCTTAATAGAAAAACTGCGGAATGTGATGAGAAACCTCATACCCACAGAAAATAGACAAACAGAACAAAAGATTTTTATACCAAAGCATTTGAGCGAATGCAAACAAGTTTTTGTAAGAATAGACAAAGTTAAAACCGGCCTCACGCCTTCATATGAGGGCCCATACAAAGTAATTCGACGTTTACGAAAGTATTTCGTAGTACAAATTAAAAACAAAGATGTATCCATATCTATCGATCGATTAAAACCAGCGCACTGCATTTAGTATTTCGGTCTGTATGAGCCGAAGTAAAAATCTGATCTCAAGGATGGGGGGCTGGATTGGGGGAGGGTGATGTAGTGGATATTAATTTATTCACCTAAAATAATAATAAAAGTTGCTTGTGCGAACACGACCACTGCTTAATTTCAATTAACTACCTGAACGCTTCCGATATCTAAACTCTGAACGCGTCCTAAATTAGAATGTCAAAAGGTTTCCTTTCTACTTTCTTTCACTTTACTAACTTTGTTAAGCCATTTCCTTGAATTTTAATTAGATTTTTAAATGTGTTTAAATCATTTGTCCACTTGTAATTTTTAGTTTAGATTTAGGTTTTTTGCTTCACGAGCATCTCCAATTTCTTTGGTAGAAGTAAGAGCTTGATGAGGTATCATTAAATTTAAAATCATTAGGCGTATCTCACCAAGTAAAATCTCACTGCGGGTTCAATGTCAAGTTAACGCAGGCGGATAATTTGGTGGGACAAGATTTCTCCGTTCAATTGTATAAAAAACGAACTACTCCTACAGTTCTCATATTGAAATTATGGAAACAAAATTTCAACTTTGCGTAAAATATTTAAGGTAAATAACAAACCTTTACATGCCGGCTCCACTAGATATGAACGATGCCCACAATCCAATCAGCAGAATGATTTTTATGGATATGTCACTGCTCGGCCATGAATTTTTGTGGCTCCATTGGTTTTTTAAGACATGTTAATAGTCCGAGCGTAAAGGAAAGTCCCCTGTCCTTTATCTCCTCAGCCATTTCAGCGAAGATGTGGCTGTTTTTTCTAGAATACCGAATTTCGTCGATTCTTTCCAACCACATCTTGCACAGCAGCTCCTCCATCTCCAACTTCCATATCTTTTTTTTGGATTTTCTTTTCCATGGCTGAAAAAAAAACAAATAAAGTTAATAAATACGTATGTATGTATATTATTACTTATTTAATAATAAAAGTTACCAAATTCTTTAATTGGATTTTTTAATTGCTACCGAATATAGGCGAACACTCGTAACATAAATAATTAATTAATAATTTTGAATGTCATGTTTGACATTTTGTGTCAGGTGCTGTTCGATTGTTATTCTATCGCATTCAATATTCAATTGGGTGCGTTCGATTTGTTCACACATAATTTCAAAACTAATTTTGTGCAAATTTGGTTGAAATTATCTCATTTCGAAATTTGAATTTGTATGGGAAATGAGGTAATTTCCAATCTAATTTGCAAATTTTCAACGAAATTACCTCATTTGCTCTAATGAAAACGTAGTATGATATGGATACACTAGCGCAATCCAGGAGATGATATGGATACGATTAGGTATAATGAAAAGAAAAGATTGCGGGATTTATTACAGCCGTAATGAAAGACTTCTCATTTTAGGATTTAGGTTCATGGTGGGAGTTCGGTTAAGAAGTAAAGTTATCGAATTTAAGCCGATAAGTGATTGCCTGGCTGTGATCCACTACAAAACCATTTTTCAAAAAATAAGCTTAATATGTGCACTCGCCCTTCACAATAGAGTTGAAAGCTCTTTAAAGGATTATGTTTTATGACCTCCTATGCACAGGACAGAACTTACAGAGCCTGCCCAGAGTAAAATCTAAAAATTTTGCTCGTGGACCTCAATGCTCATATTGGAAAGGAAAACACCTTCTTTGAGTAAGTTGGACAAATGATAACGGCTTCTGGCTAATAGACTTTTCAGAAGCTCATAAAACCGTTATAAGAAGCACTAGGTTTCTAAGACATGCATGTTTTTTGAGGAGCAAACTTCGTCTCTGACCATTTCTTTGTTGCGGAAAGGCTTTAGAGCTCGATTGCCAAATGAAAAGAAACAACGTAACCACCCTAAAAAAAAAATTCGAAGTTTGTCACCTTATCATAGTTAGAGTCACAGAAGCTCTCCGCTTCACAATCACCTACCGCAGATGCCAAAAACTAGTGATTCCACTATCGCAATTTCGCAATATCATCAAAGAGGCAGCTGAAACCACAATAGACTACCAACCAGCCCGAAAAAGAATCCGTAGTATGATGCTGAATGCGTACCTACATCTGAAAAATGTGATTGAAATTATACATTTTAATATGCAGTAGCGTTAAACAAGAGAAGCGAGAGAGAAGAACCAAGAAAGGAAAAAAGATCTTGCATAGATAAAAAAGGGCGTACGCAGTCTCCTCGCTTAAGGAGGTCGAAGAGCATCGCGATCAAAACAACACCCGGAAGTTTTATAAAAAAGCCAAGCAACTGGCTGCTGTCCTTAAAACCGGAACGCAGGCTCTTCGAATCATCGATGTTAACCTAGTAACAGAAACAGAGGGAATAGTAGATGTTTTTAAGCAGCATATCCAGCAGCTCCAAAAATTTGCATGAGGAAGAGCGAGAATAGGACAAGAAGAGAAACTACTTCCAGTCAATGAAAACCCAGTACATCCACCCATTACTGAAGAGGTATACTCTTAGCTTAAAGGGAGCTTAAGAACAACAAGCTCGCGGGATCTGATGGTTTACCAGTGGAGCTCTTCCAGGACGGAGGAACTGTGTTGAAATTTTGCACATGTATCAACTCATCAACAAAGTTTTTGTAGAAGGAAGCATGCCCGATGACTGGTCTATCAACTCCATATGTTCCATACACATAAAAGATCGACCATAGACCAAATATTCACTCTTAGGAAAATCCTGAATTTGAAGTAGAGACTCGCACCATCTATTCATCGACTTCATAGCCACGTGTGATCGTCATTCATCGTCAGGAGCTTTATATGGCGATGGCTGAACTTAGGTTAGGTTAGGTTGAAGTGGCTGCCAGTCGTGAAGACTGACACACTTAGACCATAAGTTGGTCCATTGTGACACCACATGAATCTAGGAGACCCTTTTCCTCACTCGGTGAACCAATTGGAGCTTCTTATGAAGCGTAAAAGACTACCTATGTCTAAATCTGATAGATCACTAGGATCATTGAAGTAAAAATCACCAAGGTGAAGTCTTCGTCTATGAGATAGAGCAGGGCATGTGCATAGGAGGTGAGGGATTGATTCTATCTCTTCCTCATCCAAACAGCTTCTGCAAAAGTCATTAGAGAACACGCCAAGACGTGTTGCGTGCTTTCCTATAAGACAGTGTCCGGTTATAACACCAATCATGGAGCTAATGTGTAATGTGGGAGATACTTCTTCAATGACTTGGAAGAACTCTCGGACATTCCAAGCAAAAACATATTGAAATTTATTAATGCTACCAAATGGCTTGAAAATGAAAATCCGTACGCTCTATCAACCACACGACCATGAGATTGGTAACTTATCCAACCACAGTCAATAGGCGTACAAAACATTTCTTCAACGAACGATAACGTAAACCAACCACCGACCTATCATACCCATCTATCAGACGTTGCATGGAGCCACTGCTCCTACGGGCCTGATATAGGGATGATTTCTCAAGTGGGGGCAAAAGAAGCATCACGCTTTTGAAAAGCGTTATCTTCTCAGCCAGGTGATTATATAATGACAGTTAACGAACGGATACATATACCAACCACTGACCTATCATACCTCTCTACCAGACGTTGAATGGAGCCACTGCTCCTACGGGCCTGATAGAAGGATGATTCCTCAAGTGAGGGCAAAGGAAGGATCACACCATGAAAGGGTGTTTTCTTCTCAGCCAGGTGATTATGTGACGACAGACATTTCTTCATCGAACGTTTATAAACCAACCACTGACCTATCATGCCCATCTACCAGACGTTGAATGGAGCCACTGCTCCTACGGGCCTGATAGAGGGATGAGTTCTCAAGTGGGGGCAAAAGAAGCATCACGCTTTTGAAAAGCGTTATCTTCTCAGCCAGGTGATTATATAATGACAGTTAACGAACGGATACATATACCAACCACTGACCTATCAAACCTCTCTACCAGACGTTGAATGGAGCCACTGCTCCTACGGGCCTGATAGAAGGATGATTCCTCAAGTGAGGGCAAAGGAAGGATCACACCATGAAAGGGTGTTTTCTTCTCAGCCAGGTGATTATGTGACGACAGACATTTCTTCATCGAACGTTTATAAACCAACCACTGACCTATCATGCCCATCTACCAGACGTTGAATGGAGCCACTGCTCCTACGGGCCTGATAGAGGGATGAGTTCTCAAGTGGGGGCAAAAGAAGCATCACGCTTTTGAAAAGCGTTATCTTCTCAGCCAGGTGATTATATAATGACAGTTAACGAACGGATACATATACCAACCACTGACCTATCATACCTCTCTACCAGACGTTGAATGGAGCCACTGCTCCTACGGGCCTGATAGAGGGATGAGTTCTCAAGTGGGGGCAAAGGAAGGATCACGCCTTTTAAAGGCGTTTTTCTTCTAAGCCAGGTGATTATAAAACGACAGACATTTCTTCAACGAACGGATGCGTAAACCAACCACTGACCTATCATACCCATCTACCAGACGTTGCATGGAGCCACTGCTCCTACGGGCCTGATAGAGGGATGATTCCTCAAGTGGGGGCAAAGGAAGGATCACGCCATTAAAGGTGCTTTCTTCTCAGCCAGGTGATAATGTGACGACAGACATTTCTTCATCGTACGTTTACATAAACCAACCACTGACCTATCAAGCCCATCTACCAGACGTTGAATGGAGCCACTGCTCCTACGGGCCTGATAGAGGGATGAGTTCTCAAGTGGGGGCAAAAGAAGGATCACGCCTTTTAAAGGCGTTTTTCTTCTCAGCCAGGTGATTATAAAACGACAGACATCCATCGAACTGACACATAAACCAACTACTGACCTATCATACCCATCTACCAGACGTTGCATGGAGCCACTGCTCCTACGGGCCTGATAGAGGGATGATTCCTCAAGTGGGGCAAAGGAAGGATCACGCCTTTGAAAGGCGTTTTTCTTCTCAGCCAGGTGGTTATATAACGACAGACATCATACCAACCACTGACCTATCATACCCATCTGCCAGACGTTGCATGGAGCCACTGCTCCTACGGGCCTGATGGAGGGATGATTTCTCAAATGGGGGCAAAGGAAGGATCACACCTCTTAATGGTGTTTTCCTCTTAGCCGGGTGATTATGTGATGACAGACATTCATCGAACTGACACATAAACCAACCACTGACCTATCACACCCATCTACCAGACGTTGCATGGAGCCACTGCTCCTACGGGCCTGATAGAGGGATGATTCCTCAAGTGGGGGCAAAGGAAGGATCACGCCTTTGAAAAGCGTTTTTCTTCTCAGCCAGGTGATTATATAACGACAGACATTTCTCAGCCTGGTGGTTATGTACCAACGGACACTCCTCCAACGACCAAGAAATACTCACCGACTTTTCAGGCTATTGCCTGCTGAAACTCTTCAATACCCTTAACGGGCTTGAATTAACATGGGATGTATCATAGGTTTCTTTTCATAGGGTTCACAACCCCTAGGGTACCACAATGGATCTACATTGATCTAAGTGTGACGGTAACAAAACCAACTGTCAGCCCATTTACCTAACCTAACCTAATGTGCAATCTACTTAGAGATATCAAACACTTAGATCGCTTTACATCCATTACTGGCCAGATTTGTTTTGTTGCCAAACAAGTGGCGATATCGTTCCACCTAAGGTTTGTTCTCTCTAACGCATCTTGCCTCAGCAAAAGTTTACAAGTAGCGATGGGTATACCTATATCTGCCTTGGTAGAGTTGTTCCACTTTTAGCGAGTTCATCGGCCTTACAATTACCTGGGATGTCCCTATGCCCGGCACCCAACACAGGTGAATGTTAAACTGCTGCGCCATCTCCAGCAGAGACGAACGGCAATTAAGGGCTGTTATAGAGTTAGTCGAGACTGATTCCAGGGATTTGATAGCAGCTTGACTATCCGAGAAGATGCGGAACTTAGGATTCCGGGAAAAGTGATCCAGTTATATCGCGTGACATTGGAAAATACGCGATGCAATATGCAACTAAGAATAGCTCTTCCGCACTATTCCAAGCATGCACAAGGTTTTTTACAAGGAGATGAGTAAGCATGTAATTTCTTCTATTTCTTCTATTGGCACTATTCTCAACAGATCTGTCCAACTCCCAGAGTATGCCGCTGATGTCGACATCATCGGCTGCTCCAAACAGGCTGTTATAGAGTCTTTCAAGTTCAAGGCAATTGAAGGACAGGTGAAACTTGTTGGCCCTCAAGTAAACGACGACAAGCCCAAATACATGCTATTAGTAAATAATGATGGATCTATCTATCAGCTAGGATAAAACGTCACTGTTGATAACAACAACTTAGAAGTATTTAAGGAGCTCATCTACCTCGGAGTAAACTTTAATCCCCCGAACGACATCTAGGTGGAGATCCGACGTTGAATTACCCTGGCCAAAGGATGCTACTTCGGTTTGACAGCATTTTTGTCTATATTCTCCCAGCCACCCGTGAGATTTAATAAGATAATTAACACCGCGATCTCAATCCACTGCGCCAAATCTTTCCTATCCTCCTACTCTCTCTAAATAGTACCGTGCAATTCAGGTATAATATATGATATAGTATAGATAAAATTATTAAAAAAAAGATGTGTTCAAAATTCCTAACACAAGAACGAGGTGCAAGCTCTATAAGACTCTTAGGTTATGTCCTAATTGGCACCCATCACACGACCGAGCAACAAGCGATGATCGCTGCATCGGACAATCAAAGTATCAAACTTCAGTAAATCAATTAATGTGTCCTTATTAGGTTATGTACTACTTGGCACCCATCGCACGACCGAGCAACAAGCGGTGATCGTTGCATCGGACAATCAAAATATCAAACTTCAACAAATCAATCAATGTGTCCTTATTAGAATATAAACACGGTAGCACGATGACTTATAACAGTAGCACTTATTTGCTTTGAGATCGCTCAAGCTATTTCACACAAGCTTTTGAAAAACAAACTCAATGTCTAAAGGGAAATGTCCTAATCGGGAACTAAATTTTCGCGACCAACCGACACGCTACAAAAAGTTGTTTCATCGCTTAAAATTAAACGAGTTTATTTTTGATCGCAGTGCAATGCAATATGATAAATGAAGCTTATTTAATCCTAATTTTATGGGATAAATATTGGTGTTGCTTCAAAAATAGATTCAATGCAATTAAGGTAGGGTTTTACAATTATAATTGATTTAGATTTATAGCTATACATGTATTGAATATTGCAATCATCATATTTTGCGATTGGCACATTTGAAAAGTCTCTCTTGTACATTCAAGATTAGCTGTAAACATTTTGTTTACTCTGATCAACATTGAGGTTTTAGTCCAGTTATATTGTATTTTTACCATGTAGTTTTGATTTGTTCGCTCCTTTATGTTTTCGGGGGTTCTGAATTCGAATCTGAGGTTTGCCAAAAAAAATTTCATGACGCAACATGGAAAAAAACTCAAAAAATGATGCCCAAAATTAATTTTTAAGAGTTTTTCACTAATGGCTCGAACACTACCAACTATTCGAAAATTACATCAAAGTACCATTGAAAGTATACACAATTTCTAATAAATCCTTATTTAAAGTTTTTTTCTGCGACAACCCATTTCAAGCGCTAGTCGAAAATTGGCGTACTTTTACTGTTTTCGGAAATCCACTCGAAAGCTCAAAGAAATAACTTTGTATTGAATTTTTGTATGTAACATGAACCAATATACTTTTCTGATGGTCTTTGATGCGCTGAGTTCGAATCTGGACTTGAAATTGCTCTATCACGTCACGTTTTTGAGATATTCGAATCCATAAATTTAAAAAAAAAATGCATTTCTTATACAAATTTGGGGCTAACTTATTTTCTCGAGTTAGTTTTTTTTTCGAAAAAATGCTTATAGTCATTCTGAAGTATACACATTTTACTTTAATATTCTTTTTGAATTTTTGAAATACCTCCATTCGACTTCGAGAAATCGTTGGTTTTCGTCTATTACCTAGTTCGAAAAATCGCACAATTTGTCTTTTGACTGGGTTTTTCGAATTAGGTAGTAAAACGAAAACCAACGATTTCTCGAAGACTAATGGAGGTATTTAAAAGATTCAAACAAAATTTTAAAGTAAAATGTTCATACTCCAGAATGACCACAAACATTTTTTCGAAAAAAATTACCTCGAGAAAAAAATATAACTTCAAATTTGAATAAAATGCATTTTTTTATGTGTAAACATCTTAGCTCTCGGTATGGGTAAAATTGAAAATCGGCTGCAACGGACATGGGCTCACGGTTCCGTTTCGAACCATTTTGTTTGTTGTAGGTAAGTAGAACTCTGTAAGCTCGAATAGGCAAGGTAGTTTTCGTTTGATATTTAATGGTTTTGGTATTTGCTAAGTGGAGTGAATTCCTTACACCCCAACTCCACAGTAGATAATTTGTCTCAGGATGCTCGTCTTGACATTAAATATCTAATGGAGTCACTGCTCCGTTTCATCTCTTGATTGGATGTCAGGAATATCTCTGCAATCATATCTTGACAGAGATATTTGACATAAATTTTGCCATTTTGTTGCTTTTTTTTCTAGAAATTAAATTATGTATTTATTTCTTTGTTTTGTATCCATATTCTGCTTTTGAAGTTAATCTCTGCAATCGCGGGTGGCAATTTTGGTTTGGGATATTAAGGGCGGTATTCACCGACGGCTCATAACTTATGAGGCTCATAAACCTATTCACCAAGCATTAATAGTGAATATTTATGAGCGCTCATAAGACATGAGTGGTCCTGACCACTCATAAAGTTATGAGCGCTCTCTCCGAAACTAATTCGAAAACCTTCGAAGTAACCCTTCAAGAAAATTCACTGACTCATTTTGTCGGTACTTCTTGGATCCTTACAAAAATGAGTCTCGCCCGCACACATATTGTAATTCCTTTTGTCTTCAGGAATTTTATTTATTGTTTCAATTTTGTAAGTTCTTTTTTGTAATTCACGCGGTGAAGATAATTCTTTTGTCCGTTTGCTGTAAAAATTTGAAAAAATAGGATAATAAAAGGTGTATATAACGAATCTGCTCCGGATAGAAAATTACAGAAAAGTACAGGATTGTGTGTTCCATAAGTAAAAACCTTACCCAAACTGTTCTTCTTCTGTCATTATGTGTTCCATGATGTATTTCAGAACAGTGAAGGACAATATTTCCTGCACCTTCTTTTATGGTGAAGAAAATGAGTGAGAAATGTCGAAGTACCAGTACCAGTTGATTTGTTTGTCTGGGATAATAATAAGCGAAAATTTATCTCAGAAAAACTTTTTGCTTAAATCTGACAGTTTTGACAGTTCTCACACATTTATACTGTTCTGGGGCCAAATTACGCAAGGGTGACAGATTTTCTGTGTACACATTCCATTCACACCCAAAACAAATGTAAATAAATTTGATTGTTTGTGCATGCGTTATCTGTCAAAAACTTAAAACTCACACTTGCCGAATCGCAAAAATCGATGTGTACACGAAATTCTGTGTACACAGAAAAAACTCACTCTTGTGGAATTGGGCCCCTGATGTAGTTTTTTTCATTTAACACAGCTAATATAAACCAAAATTTGACGTCTATCTCCCCTTCAAGCGAACGAGTCCATTTTGGATCCGCAAACGTAGTAGACAATGTACGAACGAAATAATTAAGGCCACTTTACACGATAATAGAAGTCATATGACCTGTCATTATATTTTCTGTATGATTTCTCAAATAAGCTGTCATTTTAAGTCAAGTCAAACGGTTTTACTTTTTTATGTTTACACGTTTTTACTTCGCATTTGATTTTCTCTATGACTATCTGTCAAATCCAAAATAAAGGAAAAAAAGTCATAAACAAATAATTTTTTTTAAGTTCAAAATTACTTTTTTGCAATTATCCATAGTTATTTTCATTCAAAATTTTATTTTTTTGGTAAGAATATTTTTGTTTTCAATACTCTGAAGTCACTATTTCCCATCAAAACAACAAATCCCAATTGATTTCTCAAATGGATATAGCTGCAGTTCTAATGTCAAAAAGGTCATATGCTTTTTGCTTTTGAGAAGTCATATGCGATATATGAGTGCGTTCAGACGATTTGGTATGATTTTTCTGACAGGTCATATGAGAAGTCATATGACTTCTATAATCGTGTAAAGTGGCCTTTATTCTCTATATAAAAAACCAAACTAAAACGTGCGATGATCTTCACCCCTAGACAAAACTAAGAAAATAAGTGGAAAGAAATTAAAATCACTGTAGTCACAAAGAATTTATTTATGTGCATGCAACACTCATTTTTTTTGAAAACAGTTTGATTTCACAGTTTGGGGTACCTGGGGAAGAGAGAGTTGTTCTCATTTTCGAACTTCGAAAAAGAGCTATGAGTGGTTCATAGAGTACCTATATTATCTAGAGAACCGACCGGTACCCCCCTTGCCTAAAACACCCGCAAATTTTATCTGAGCACATTTAAGAGAAAACTCTCTTAATTTCCCTGTCCGTGAATACGTGTGAATTATGGATACAAATTCAAAATGGCGTCAGTAATGGTCAGTAGCTCAAAAAGGTGACGTTTATTTTTTTTATTATTATTAAAAGTCAAAATGACAGTTCTCGGTTGTCATTTGTGTTGTGGGGAAGTTATAAATTTTTAATGTTGCAAACAATATGCAAACAAATTTAACTGTGAAAAGTTTTGTATTGTGACCAACTTTAGATCGTTAATTTGCATGCAGAGAAAAAAAAATAAAAACAATTAAATAAATTACAAAACCAGAACATGTACGCGTGGCCCGCGATGCCCACACTCACCTCAAGTAGATTTATCTCTCGCTCACCACAACATAATGAAATTCGATAGCTTCATCGCGTTGCATTGCTATAAACATTTTGTAAACACCATCTCGATAAAGAAGAAAAAATATTAAAAACGTCATCTTCGTCTAATAATAATAATAATAATACATTTTTATTCGTTTATTACTTTTAGAGATGCAACCTTTCGCCTATCCTTTGACCTGCATCTGTTAGTGAAATCAATCTGGGAGGCCATTTCGTCACAAATTCAAATGTGCCAAATGAAAGGCCAATCAGAGCACCATTGTCGTAACTATATCATGGTCTTGTAGAGTTACGAGAATCAGCTGTACGCGTGTGGGACGTATGCATTCAACCCGAACTGTTCATGGTGCCAGGTAAGTTACTTCGCACCGAATTGCACTGCACTGCAACTGCACTCTCACTTCTCACATACTGCTGGAATGAGATACAGGGCTAAAGAGTACAGGGGACCAGTTTTGCTAATATTTTATGCATAATTGAACATTCCACAGATGGAGAATTTGACAGTAACAGCAAACGACGGTTGCGTTGGAAAGTGTTCTTTCAGTCCGAATTCAAATATAACGGCTTTGCTTACGAGCGAATGGTCAAATATTCGTTGGATCACCCACAGACTTCTCGGGCTCAGACCCGGCAATCCTGAGGACGAATATTGCTCATCCACAGGAGCACTCTGCACGTCGAAAGAACGGAAACATTATACAAGTACAGTACAGTACAACTCCAAGTGGCTAGACAATCCGCAGTTTGTGGGCAGCTTTGACGCAGGAGCATTTGTCTATTTTGTTTTTCGAGAGACAGCTGCTGAATACATGAACTGTGGCAAAGTAGTCTACTCAAGAATTGCCAGAGTTTGCAAATCCGACCCCGGAGGTGATCAAATTCTCAATGATAACTGGACTTCTTTTCTGAAAGCACGTCTAAACCCGGAGAGTACCCATTTTTACTTCAAAGAAATCCAAGGAATGACATATTCAGCTGAGGAAGATGTGCTCTACGCTACATTTACAACACCCAAGTAAGTTGTTAATCATTTGTCCCTTGAATTCCTAACTTATTTATATCCATTTGCAGTAATGGTATCCACAGATCGGCAGTTTGTGCCTTTAATCTGTCTGCCATCAATGCAGCCTTTGAAGGTTCATTTAAATTTCAGGAGCACATCGATTCAAACTGGAAAGATGTTAACACTCCACACCGAAGTCAATTTTCATGTGAAAGCCCTGTGACAGGACTGAGTTACAAGCATCTATTAGAGTCTTCGCGATACCACCTGATGGACGACGCCGTGCAGCCGATAACTTCAGCTCCTCTATACTATTCACCACTGGAACGATTCTCCCACATTGCCATTGACATAGTTTCTAAAAGCACATTGGATCTACACATGTTTTGTATATCTCCACAGAAGGTAACATTATCAAAAAACTGTCGGTACTACCTTCGATGCAGACTTGTCTCATCGAAGTGTGGCAATACGAGGAAGAACAACTTCACTCGCATATCCATTCAATGGAACACCTCAAGGTAACCGACTCGCTATATGTGGGCACAGATCGAGCGCTAATGCGTAACAATTCTCATCACTGCAAACGGCATGTTTCAGAGACAACATGCCTTAACGCCATGGACCCGTACTGCGGGTGGAATGAATTAATGGAGGAATGCACACCTCCACCGATTGGTGGGGACACCTCAGAGAAATATTGGAAGCAGAAGGAGCTTCAGTGTCCGATTCTGACAGCACCGATTGATGGCGGGTGGTCGGCCTGGTCGGATTGGTTTAAATGCACCAAGTGCAATGACGAGGGATCTTGTTTGTGCCGATCAAGGAGTTGCATAAATCCTGCTCCGAAAAATGGAGGCGAAGACTGCGTGGGAATCATGACTGAGGTCACCAACTGCACTGTAAATGGCGGATGGACAGAATGTAGTGCGTGGTCAGCGTATTCTCAGACGTGTGGTGTGGCAGTGAAGACGCGTCGAAGGTCCTGTGGCGCCCCGAAGCCAGCATACGGAGGACGCACATGTGTTGCCCCAGATCGTGGAGAAATTTATTGCTCGCATTTGCCGCCTTGTCCAGCACCAAAGCCACAGGCAATCGATGGTGGGTGGGGACCCTGGGGTCAGTGGAGTGAATGTAGTGCTGAGTGTGGGGGAGGATTCCGCATCCGTCGACGAGAATGTAATGACCCGAATCCACGAAATGGTGGAATGGATTGTCCTGGCTGTAACATTGACTACGAGGTGTGCAACGATCAGGGGTGTGCCCTGAGGTGAAAAAGCTCAGTCAGTGGACCCCGTGGCTCGTGCAATTGAACAACAACGAAAGTAATGACGAGGCGACGCATGTGGAAAAAAGATTCAGATTTGTGTGCCGCGTGAGAACCGCAGACGTTGAATCTATGAAGATAAATCTATCCAAAGAAGAGACTAGAATCTGCCACTCAGACGGCATATGCCAGCGAGAGAATAATGAAAATGAAGAAGAAAGTGTATGGAGTGAATGGGGTCCCTGCTCTGTTTCCTGCGGAGGTGGGCTTCAGTACAGAACACGGTCTGGAGATGGCGGCAAGCAAAATGTGAAATGCCATCATGTGCTTGTAAGTCATTGTAAATTATTTTTTTCAAAAATTGTTCTCAGTTGATTCCTCTTCTATTTAAGATTACTTAGGCTGGAGCAATTGGAGCGACTGGTCACCATGTTCAAGTGATGGAATCCGTTATCGAACCCATAAATGCCAACTTAATGAACCCAAACGCAAACGAGTGCCTCGGCGAGCGTTTTGAAAAGGCCCTTTGTGTGCCAGATCCCTGCAGTGGTAAGTTTGACCCAAAATATCTTTGGACAACAAAATTCAAGATGCAAACCATTTTCTTACAGGCACAGCAATGGCTTCGTTCTCAACAATCTGCACCATGGTTGCTTTATTCAGCTTGTTCTACGGTCTACGCTCTGACAATTCTATTTACATTTTGGATCACTAGACGCCGATTCATGCCCGAGACTCCGAAAAATAATTCACCAACACCCAGTTACGATGCATATCCTAATCAGTACTCCAGTCTTCCAACCAAAGATGTAAGCTGTAAACCGCATTTTTAAAAAATTAATAACACGGCATCCTCCAATTTCGCAGATCTATGAACCGCGACCAAAGCCCAAGAGATAAAGTAGCTTCAGCATGAGTTCTGGCTCAAAGAATTGCAATACCAGCGGAACTCTAAATAAATCGAATAACATACAGAACAATCATACACCAAAGGTCTTGTCGAAGACCTATAATGATTGTGAAACTGGAACTCTAAAACGGAATTCGTACGGCATAAATAACTATCGGACAAATATTGATGACGAAAAGTTTTGAAAAACACTATACGTTAATAGGGGGTTTTCATTGAACATTGAGAACACTAGCTTATTTTTGTTTTGTTTTGGTTTTTTTTTCATGTACACAAGATGCGGATTTGAAATGTCGTTTAAAAATGATCGTTATAAAAATGACCACGACCGAAGTTGTAAGACATAAACAGCAATTACCGAGTTAAGAAAACAACAAACTTGCACAAACGTTAATATCATTTGAATTTAAATGAAAACAAAATTATAGATAGGCACCGTTTCCATTTGTGTTCGTTTTGCCCAAATGAACTAATTCGTCAACAAAATTTGGATAGTATTTCTTAGGGGTTAAAAATAATACAATTTTTTTGGAAAATGAGATATCTCACACGTTTTGCTCCGTCGAAATGTGAGCAAGCGAATTTAATTTTTTTCCTCAGTAATTTGGCAGCAAAACTGAGGAATCCTGTTCACGATACAGATTGCTGAGGTCTCCGCGATCTCATTTTTCTGAACATATCTATTGGTTTATTTTTTATTTTGTCTTTTTTACAGGTCTCAGTCCGAGCTGGGTCAATTTTTTCGAGCTTCAAATGAAATATGTAAGTGCCATGAAGGGAAAAAAGTCTCATCGGAATACGATGAAAAGCTTGAAGTTGCCATAAACAAATGCCGCTGCTGAGTTATCGTCATATTCTTGTCATATTTTTAGATTCTATTTAATTTTTTATCTTAATTTACTATTCTTAGGGTTTGTTTCACAATGTCTGAGTAAAGCTCTGATTAGTTATTCGACAATTAAATTATCCGCAAATTAAATCCCCTCATTAACGAACTTTGCGTTTCACAATGATCGAAGTAATAAATTAATGTGTCAATTAGCTATTCGTCAGTTATTCCAGTTTTCCAGACAAAATATTTTTGACTGATGAAAATATTCAAATAATAATTAATAATAAACATCAAATTAAGACTGAGAGCTCGCAAATTTGTTTGGAAGAAACCAGCTTAAGGTTTTTATAAGAACAAATACCTACGTCTGGCTGCACCCAGCGTTACAGCCACCGATGAAAAACGCATCAGTACAATTTTCCTGAAAGTCGAATAAATGAAAATTCAAATTCATCACTTATTGGCGCCCACGACTCCCTGATTATAAACATACATATGTATGTACATACATAATAGTTACCAACGGATGCCGAAGTGGTCAAGCTCAAGACCACTAGCAAACGTCTCCGAAAATGTGTTTTTTTTTTAGCCTTTTAAGACTTTTGGGTAATCATTGTAATATATCCATAAAGCCAGTGTGTATGGATATGCAAAACTGAAAGACGTTAAATTAGCCCTCAAACCACCGCGATTTTTTCGAGTTTTTTGGCAGTTACATAAGTGGAGCTCAAATCGTCTTTTTGTTCGTATAGGTCTAGGTACTCTGGAAATCAATATTTGAGGTACCTAATAGAAAAAGTAAATGCACAAAAATATTGCACTTAGTTGCAAGAAGAATTAGCCATTTGTATTCGATCGTGAATTCTAAAATTGAATCACACCAAGCTAAAATATTTGTCAAATTTGTCCTCTTTAAATTTAGACCTATGATTTATCCGTCCGTGTACGTTGGTCATTTTTGCCCATATACGCGGAACAACGCAGCTGTAAATTATAAAACCGAGCACGAATAACGAAGAAATTCAAAGCCCTTTTTTAATTTTCGATGAACTTCATACGTTTTTCGGTGTTTGTGGAACAGCTTTCACCGAGTGGAGAACGATGGTTTATATGCAGCTTTATGGTTCAAATACATTGTGTAAAAGTCCAAACCATTACTTTTATCTGTTTTAATGGTCGCACATATTGCTTTGAATGTCTTAATTGCCAGTTAAATTTGCTAATCAATACTTCATCTGATCATTAAAATACTGAGAACTTTAACTACTAGTTAGACATATTCAGATATTGTGAAACGTAAATGAGGTTGTTAATTGACGAATAAGTTCAAAGTAGCTTAGTTGAAACTTTAATCAGAGAATGTGAAACAAGCCCTTAATACATGCTTTTATCTCTGTTTGTTTATCAAATTGTAATAAATACAAAAATTAAATTTTTGTTAATAACTTAAGATTTTTTTAATTTTTTTACTTTCGATATACTAGGTAATATAGGGTAAGTTTTGGATTAGTGAAAAAAAATTGATATAATAATCAAACATGTCACTACGATGACAAAATTAACGGCTAACCGATTGCAATCAAAATTTGTATGCAATAATTTCTATCACCTGTGCAAATTTCAGCCGTCTAGCCTGCATCATTTTTGCAACGATGCGTTTGTGAAATACCACATTGATGTTACACATAAGCAAAATAGGCAACTACTATACTAATTTTTCTTGGTTTTAAAATGAACTTTGTTTTCCCAACTTCATAAGAAAAAAAACCTTTTTTTTAGCTACTGTTTTAGCTTTAAAAAATGTTTTTAATTATGGTAAATAGGTACTTTTTACATCGACTACAATGGTAGAAGGACATTCCGTATTGATCAGTTGAAATACAAAATATTATACAATTACTAATACTACTTAAAGAATAAAAATTAATTTATTAAATTACTTCCGCCGCGTATTATACGTTGTTGCAATATAATTTTAAAATATTGCACAAATCCGTCAGGAAAGGTTAAGAATTCCAGATCAACATCTTATCATTCTTCCACTATTGGTGCTTGGAAATTGGTATCAAAAAGACTGTTGCACACAGCAATGGCAACATGCTTTCGGCCGAACTCTTCAGCCGACCTACACCAACAAATTCCCGGTCGTCAACAATACAAGTCAAGCGAGGTGCATCTGATAAATTATTTAAATTATTCTTTGCTATTTATGAATTCATTAAATTTCTTACAATGCACAAAAAGTGTAACTGGATCCATAATTTCCCAGTTAGGTGGTAACTCATTACAACCAACGGGCTTCTTTGATGCACTTCTGTCAGCTTTTTGTTGCGAATTATGTTGGGGTGTACTTCAGTGGAACTCTGGCATTGCACATGGAAGACCTCATTTTCCCAAGCAATGAATAGTTTATGCAAAGCAAAGGAAGCAAGATTAGCCATTGGTACGTCATCAGTTTCTTCGTGATTGTTCATAACTCTGAAAAAAAGTATGACAAAATTAGGTTTTCAAAAATAACTGAAAGTAGACTTCTTTTGTTCTAGGATTTTTTCGTTTGTTTCAAATACAAATCTAATGATGCAATTAGTAGCACTATTAAATACATACATAATCTAAAACTATAAAAACCATCTCTGTGCACCAAAGTGTTTGAAAATCCCATCACAGTCCAATTGCCTTTTTCAGATTTTATTGAAATTCTGAAAAAAGTCAATTGCTGTGATAATTTTTCCTAATGGTTTAACTTAGAGAGATGATATGTATATTTTTGAACTCTATATTAAATAGTGCTACCATTTAAGGTTAATTTGGCCTCATATTTATTTTTTTTTTGTGCCAGGTATTATGCTCCCACCCGTTTGCCTAAAGAAAAAATAACTTAAAATATGTGCATATGAACATATAATTTATTATTCTCCACCAAAATATTATATTTTATGGCGAGGACTACAAACGAGCGGGGCACTTAGGGAAAACGCCTAGACAATATACTTTATTAGAATTTAATGTAATTTTAAAGACTTACATGAACAGTGCCGTTCTTCAATTTGTATTTGTATTTACTTTGTATTATTAAACCACAAATGATTTATAAATAAACTCACAAGTTATTAATATATAAATTAACAAATAATTTATAAACAAATTCACTAAATTTTCACCAACAAATTCACAAATAGTTTCACAAATTCAGTTTCAGATTTCACAAGGAAAAGGAATGATCTTTTTTTATTTCTTTCATATCTGTCAAAATATTTGAGCTAATTGGGCTATAGTTCGCGGCAGAGGTTGGGCTCGTATGCATTGACTTCTTAGGGCGAGTTTCTACTTTTTCAATAAATTTTCTTTACTTTTAAGATAAATCATCATAAATATTTCTTTATTCTAATGCCAAACGAAGTAAAAATCTATATTCAATACAGTTTTTGTGGTTAAAGGGTTTAAAAAGACAATTTCATACAAAAATGTGTTTAGTTTTCAGTTTTTGAATTCAACGGATTCCTTTTTTGAATATCTAACGACCTATCTTACAAACTGAGCAATTGCTCAAATGAAATGAAATGAAATTTCCATAAGGATTCTATGTGTTGGTGCGGTGCCATTTAAAATGCATTGGCCTACTAACACATGCTCAGTCTTGTTGCTACAATTTACTCCGTTCAGCTTGTAGGGCGAAAGAGAGCAAAGCCCCTGAGTCGGTTCTCTAGATAATATACCTACTCTATGGTAGTCACAAAGAATTTATTTATGTGCATGCAACACTCATTTTTTTTGAAAACAGTTTGATTTCACAGTTTGGGGTACCTGGGGAAGAGAGAGTTGTTCTCATTTTCGAACTTCGAAAAAGAGCTATGAGTGGTTCATAGAGTACCTATATTATCTAGAGAACCGACCGGTACCCCCCTTGCCTAAAACACCCGCAAATTTTATCTGAGCACATTTAAGAGAAAACTCTCTTAATTTCCCTGTCCGTGAATACGTGTGAATTATGGATACAAATTCAAAATGGCGTCAGTAATGGTCAGTAGCTCAAAAAGGTGACGTTTATTTTTTTTATTATTATTAAAAGTCAAAATGACAGTTCTCGGTTGTCATTTGTGTTGTGGGGAAGTTATAAATTTTTAATGTTGCAAACAATATGCAAACAAATTTAACTGTGAAAAGTTTTGTATTGTGACCAACTTTAGATCGTTAATTTGCATGCAGAGAAAAAAAAATAAAAACAATTAAATAAATTACAAAACCAGAACATGTACGCGTGGCCCGCGATGCCCACACTCACCTCAAGTAGATTTATCTCTCGCTCACCACAACATAATGAAATTCGATAGCTTCATCGCGTTGCATTGCTATAAACATTTTGTAAACACCATCTCGATAAAGAAGAAAAAATATTAAAAACGTCATCTTCGTCTAATAATAATAATAATAATACATTTTTATTCGTTTATTACTTTTAGAGATGCAACCTTTCGCCTATCCTTTGACCTGCATCTGTTAGTGAAATCAATCTGGGAGGCCATTTCGTCACAAATTCAAATGTGCCAAATGAAAGGCCAATCAGAGCACCATTGTCGTAACTATATCATGGTCTTGTAGAGTTACGAGAATCAGCTGTACGCGTGTGGGACGTATGCATTCAACCCGAACTGTTCATGGTGCCAGGTAAGTTACTTCGCACCGAATTGCACTGCACTGCAACTGCACTCTCACTTCTCACATACTGCTGGAATGAGATACAGGGGCTAAAGAGTACAGGGGACCAGTTTTGCTAATTATTTTATGCATAATTGAACATTCCACAGATGGAGAATTTGACAGTAACAGCAAACGACGGTTGCGTTGGAAAGTGTTCTTTCAGTCCGAATTCAAATATAACGGCTTTGCTTACGAGCGATGGTCAAATATTCGTTGGATCACCCACAGACTTCTCGGGCTCAGACCCGGCAATCCTGAGGACGAATATTGCTCATCCACAGGAGCACTCTGCACGTCGAAAGAACGGAAACATTATACAAGTACAGTACAGTACAACTCCAAGTGGCTAGACAATCCGCAGTTTGTGGGCAGCTTTGACGCAGGAGCATTTGTCTATTTTGTTTTTCGAGAGACAGCTGCTGAATACATGAACTGTGGCAAAGTAGTCTACTCAAGAATTGCCAGAGTTTGCAAATCCGACCCCGGAGGTGATCAAATTCTCAATGATAACTGGACTTCTTTTCTGAAAGCACGTCTAAACCCGGAGAGTACCCATTTTACTTCAAAGAAATCCAAGGAATGACATATTCAGCTGAGGAAGATGTGCTCTACGCTACATTTACAACACCCAAGTAAGTTGTTAATCATTTGTCCCTTGAATTCCTAACTTATTTATATCCATTTGCAGTAATGGTATCCACAGATCGGCAGTTTGTGCCTTTAATCTGTCTGCCATCAATGCAGCCTTTGAAGGTTCATTTAAATTTCAGGAGCACATCGATTCAAACTGGAAAGATGTTAACACTCCACACCGAAGTCAATTTTCATGTGAAAGCCCTGTGACAGGACTGAGTTACAAGCATCTATTAGAGTCTTCGCGATACCACCTGATGGACGACGCCGTGCTGCCGATAACTTCAGCTCCTCTATACTATTCACCACTGGAACGATTCTCCCACATTGCCATTGACATAGTTTCTAAAAGCACATTGGATCTACACATGTTTTGTATATCTCCACAGAAGGTAACATTATCAAAAAACTGTCGGTACTACCTTCGATGCAGACTTGTCTCATCGAAGTGTGGCAATACGAGGAAGAACAACTTCACTCGCATATCCATTCAATGGAACACCTCAAGGTAACCGACTCGCTATATGTGGGCACAGATCGAGCGCTAATGCGTAACAATTCTCATCACTGCAAACGGCATGTTTCAGAGACAACATGCCTTAACGCCATGGACCCGTACTGCGGGTGGAATGAATTAATGGAGGAATGCACACCTCCACCGATTGGTGGGGACACCTCAGAGAAATATTGGAAGCAGAAGGAGCTTCAGTGTCCGATTCTGACAGCACCGATTGATGGCGGGTGGTCGGCCTGGTCGGATTGGTTTAAATGCACCAAGTGCAATGACGAGGGATCTTGTTTGTGCCGATCAAGGAGTTGCATAAATCCTGCTCCGAAAAATGGAGGCGAAGACTGCGTGGGAATCATGACTGAGGTCACCAACTGCACTGTAAATGGCGGATGGACAGAATGTAGTGCGTGGTCAGCGTATTCTCAGACGTGTGGTGTGGCAGTGAAGACGCGTCGAAGGTCCTGTGGCGCCCCGAAGCCAGCATACGGAGGACGCACATGTGTTGCCCCAGATCGTGGAGAAATTTATTGCTCGCATTTGCCGCCTTGTCCAGCACCAAAGCCACAGGCAATCGATGGTGGGTGGGGACCCTGGGGTCAGTGGAGTGAATGTAGTGCTGAGTGTGGGGGAGGATTCCGCATCCGTCGACGAGAATGTAATGACCCGAATCCACGAAATGGTGGAATGGATTGTCCTGGCTGTAACATTGACTACGAGGTGTGCAACGATCAGGGGTGTGCCCTGAGGTGAAAAAGCTCAGTCAGTGGATCCCGTGGCTCGTGCAATTGAACAACAACGAAAGTAATGACGAGGCGACGCATGTGGAAAAAAGATTCAGATTTGTGTGCCGCGTGAGAACCGCAGACGTTGAATCTATGAAGATAAATCTATCCAAAGAAGAGACTAGAATCTGCCACTCAGACGGCATATGCCAGCGAGAGAATAATGAAAATGAAGAAGAAAGTGTATGGAGTGAATGGGGTCCCTGCTCTGTTTCCTGCGGAGGTGGGCTTCAGTACAGAACACGGTCTGGAGATGGCGGCAAGCAAAATGTGAAATGCCATCATGTGCTTGTAAGTCATTGTAAATTATTTTTTTCAAAAATTGTTCTCAGTTGATTCCTCTTCTATTTAAGATTACTTAGGCTGGAGCAATTGGAGCGACTGGTCACCATGTTCAAGTGATGGAATCCGTTATCGAACCCATAAATGCCAACTTAATGAACCCAAACGCAAACGAGTGCCTCGGCGAGCGTTTTGAAAAGGCCCTTTGTGTGCCAGATCCCTGCAGTGGTAAGTTTGACCCAAAATATCTTTGGACAACAAAATTCAAGATGCAAACCATTTTCTTACAGGCACAGCAATGGCTTCGTTCTCAACAATCTGCACCATGGTTGCTTTATTCAGCTTGTTCTACGGTCTACGCTCTGACAATTCTATTTACATTTTGGATCACTAGACGCCGATTCATGCCCGAGACTCCGAAAAATAATTCACCAACACCCAGTTACGATGCATATCCTAATCAGTACTCCAGTCTTCCAACCAAAGATGTAAGCTGTAAACCGCATTTTTAAAAAATTAATAACACGGCATCCTCCAATTTCGCAGATCTATGAACCGCGACCAAAGCCCAAGAGATAAAGTAGCTTCAGCATGAGTTCTGGCTCAAAGAATTGCAATACCAGCGGAACTCTAAATAAATCGAATAACATACAGAACAATCATACACCAAAGGTCTTGTCGAAGACCTATAATGATTGTGAAACTGGAACTCTAAAACGGAATTCGTACGGCATAAATAACTATCGGACAAATATTGATGACGAAAAGTTTTGAAAAACACTATACGTTAATAGGGGGTTTTCATTGAACATTGAGAACACTAGCTTATTTTTGTTTTGTTTTGGTTTTTTTTTCATGTACACAAGATGCGGATTTGAAATGTCGTTTAAAAATGATCGTTATAAAAATGACCACGACCGAAGTTGTAAGACATAAACAGCAATTACCGAGTTAAGAAAACAACAAACTTGCACAAACGTTAATATCATTTGAATTTAAATGAAAACAAAATTATAGATAGGCACCGTTTCCATTTGTGTTCGTTTTGCCCAAATGAACTAATTCGTCAACAAAATTTGGATAGTATTTCTTAGGGGTTAAAAATAATACAATTTTTTTGGAAAATGAGATATCTCACACGTTTTGCTCCGTCGAAATGTGAGCAAGCGAATTTAATTTTTTTCCTCAGTAATTTGGCAGCAAAACTGAGGAATCCTGTTCACGATACAGATTGCTGAGGTCTCCGCGATCTCATTTTTCTGAACATATCTATTGGTTTATTTTTTATTTTGTCTTTTTTACAGGTCTCAGTCCGAGCTGGGTCAATTTTTTCGAGCTTCAAATGAAATATGTAAGTGCCATGAAGGGAAAAAAGTCTCATCGGAATACGATGAAAAGCTTGAAGTTGCCATAAACAAATGCCGCTGCTGAGTTATCGTCATATTCTTGTCATATTTTTAGATTCTATTTAATTTTTTATCTTAATTTACTATTCTTAGGGTTTGTTTCACAATGTCTGAGTAAAGCTCTGATTAGTTATTCGACAATTAAATTATCCGCAAATTAAATCCCCTCATTAACGAACTTTGCGTTTCACAATGATCGAAGTAATAAATTAATGTGTCAATTAGCTATTCGTCAGTTATTCCAGTTTTCCAGACAAAATATTTTTGACTGATGAAAATATTCAAATAATAATTAATAATAAACATCAAATTAAGACTGAGAGCTCGCAAATTTGTTTGGAAGAAACCAGCTTAAGGTTTTTATAAGAACAAATACCTACGTCTGGCTGCACCCAGCGTTACAGCCACCGATGAAAAACGCATCAGTACAATTTTCCTGAAAGTCGAATAAATGAAAATTCAAATTCATCACTTATTGGCGCCCACGACTCCCTGATTATAAACATACATATGTATGTACATACATAATAGTTACCAACGGATGCCGAAGTGGTCAAGCTCAAGACCACTAGCAAACGTCTCCGAAAATGTGTTTTTTTTTTAGCCTTTTAAGACTTTTGGGTAATCATTGTAATATATCCATAAAGCCAGTGTGTATGGATATGCAAAACTGAAAGACGTTAAATTAGCCCTCAAACCACCGCGATTTTTTCGAGTTTTTTGGCAGTTACATAAGTGGAGCTCAAATCGTCTTTTTGTTCGTATAGGTCTAGGTACTCTGGAAATCAATATTTGAGGTACCTAATAGAAAAAGTAAATGCACAAAAATATTGCACTTAGTTGCAAGAAGAATTAGCCATTTGTATTCGATCGTGAATTCTAAAATTGAATCACACCAAGCTAAAATATTTGTCAAATTTGTCCTCTTTAAATTTAGACCTATGATTTATCCGTCCGTGTACGTTGGTCATTTTTGCCCATATACGCGGAACAACGCAGCTGTAAATTATAAAACCGAGCACGAATAACGAAGAAATTCAAAGCCCTTTTTTAATTTTCGATGAACTTCATACGTTTTTCGGTGTTTGTGGAACAGCTTTCACCGAGTGGAGAACGATGGTTTATATGCAGCTTTATGGTTCAAATACATTGTGTAAAAGTCCAAACCATTACTTTTATCTGTTTTAATGGTCGCACATATTGCTTTGAATGTCTTAATTGCCAGTTAAATTTGCTAATCAATACTTCATCTGATCATTAAAATACTGAGAACTTTAACTACTAGTTAGACATATTCAGATATTGTGAAACGTAAATGAGGTTGTTAATTGACGAATAAGTTCAAAGTAGCTTAGTTGAAACTTTAATCAGAGAATGTGAAACAAGCCCTTAATACATGCTTTTATCTCTGTTTGTTTATCAAATTGTAATAAATACAAAAATTAAATTTTTGTTAATAACTTAAGATTTTTTTAATTTTTTTACTTTCGATATACTAGGTAATATAGGGTAAGTTTTGGATTAGTGAAAAAAAATTGATATAATAATCAAACATGTCACTACGATGACAAAATTAACGGCTAACCGATTGCAATCAAAATTTGTATGCAATAATTTCTATCACCTGTGCAAATTTCAGCCGTCTAGCCTGCATCATTTTTGCAACGATGCGTTTGTGAAATACCACATTGATGTTACACATAAGCAAAATAGGCAACTACTATACTAATTTTTCTTGGTTTTAAAATGAACTTTGTTTTCCCAACTTCATAAGAAAAAAAACCTTTTTTTTAGCTACTGTTTTAGCTTTAAAAAATGTTTTTAATTATGGTAAATAGGTACTTTTTACATCGACTACAATGGTAGAAGGACATTCCGTATTGATCAGTTGAAATACAAAATATTATACAATTACTAATACTACTTAAAGAATAAAAATTAATTTATTAAATTACTTCCGCCGCGTATTATACGTTGTTGCAATATAATTTTAAAATATTGCACAAATCCGTCAGGAAAGGTTAAGAATTCCAGATCAACATCTTATCATTCTTCCACTATTGGTGCTTGGAAATTGGTATCAAAAAGACTGTTGCACACAGCAATGGCAACATGCTTTCGGCCGAACTCTTCAGCCGACCTACACCAACAAATTCCCGGTCGTCAACAATACAAGTCAAGCGAGGTGCATCTGATAAATTATTTAAATTATTCTTTGCTATTTATGAATTCATTAAATTTCTTACAATGCACAAAAAGTGTAACTGGATCCATAATTTCCCAGTTAGGTGGTAACTCATTACAACCAACGGGCTTCTTTGATGCACTTCTGTCAGCTTTTTGTTGCGAATTATGTTGGGGTGTACTTCAGTGGAACTCTGGCATTGCACATGGAAGACCTCATTTTCCCAAGCAATGAATAGTTTATGCAAAGCAAAGGAAGCAAGATTAGCCATTGGTACGTCATCAGTTTCTTCGTGATTGTTCATAACTCTGAAAAAAAGTATGACAAAATTAGGTTTTCAAAAATAACTGAAAGTAGACTTCTTTTGTTCTAGGATTTTTTCGTTTGTTTCAAATACAAATCTAATGATGCAATTAGTAGCACTATTAAATACATACATAATCTAAAACTATAAAAACCATCTCTGTGCACCAAAGTGTTTGAAAATCCCATCACAGTCCAATTGCCTTTTTCAGATTTTATTGAAATTCTGAAAAAAGTCAATTGCTGTGATAATTTTTCCTAATGGTTTAACTTAGAGAGATGATATGTATATTTTTGAACTCTATATTAAATAGTGCTACCATTTAAGGTTAATTTGGCCTCATATTTATTTTTTTTTTGTGCCAGGTATTATGCTCCCACCCGTTTGCCTAAAGAAAAAATAACTTAAAATATGTGCATATGAACATATAATTTATTATTCTCCACCAAAATATTATATTTTATGGCGAGGACTACAAACGAGCGGGGCACTTAGGGAAAACGCCTAGACAATATACTTTATTAGAATTTAATGTAATTTTAAAGACTTACATGAACAGTGCCGTTCTTCAATTTGTATTTGTATTTACTTTGTATTATTAAACCACAAATGATTTATAAATAAACTCACAAGTTATTAATATATAAATTAACAAATAATTTATAAACAAATTCACTAAATTTTCACCAACAAATTCACAAATAGTTTCACAAATTCAGTTTCAGATTTCACAAGGAAAAGGAATGATCTTTTTTTATTTCTTTCATATCTGTCAAAATATTTGAGCTAATTGGGCTATAGTTCGCGGCAGAGGTTGGGCTCGTATGCATTGACTTCTTAGGGCGAGTTTCTACTTTTTCAATAAATTTTCTTTACTTTTAAGATAAATCATCATAAATATTTCTTTATTCTAATGCCAAACGAAGTAAAAATCTATATTCAATACAGTTTTTGTGGTTAAAGGGTTTAAAAAGACAATTTCATACAAAAATGTGTTTAGTTTTCAGTTTTTGAATTCAACGGATTCCTTTTTTGAATATCTAACGACCTATCTTACAAACTGAGCAATTGCTCAAATGAAATGAAATGAAATTTCCATAAGGATTCTATGTGTTGGTGCGGTGCCATTTAAAATGCATTGGCCTACTAACACATGCTCAGTCTTGTTGCTACAATTTACTCCGTTCAGCTTGTAGGGCGAAAGAGAGCAAAGCCCCTGAGTCGGTTCTCTAGATAATATACCTACTCTATGGAGTGGTTGGTGAATAGCACAAATATTATTTGAGTTAGGAGCCTCATAAACTTAAGAGCCGTTTATGAGTGCTCAGTGAATACCACCCTAAGTGTTATTTGCAATTTCTTAATTTGAAATGTCATAACATGATTTGCAAAATGGAGAATTATTTTATTTTTCTCTAGTGAGCTGTGGTTAATATGAAGAAAGAAGAGTTGCAATGTCATATTTAAAAAAGTTACTTTGAGTAACTTTTCATTTAGGAACGACAAAAGCTAAAAATATGGCGGATCTGTCAAACAAATTGGGTGAAAAAAAGTCGAAATAGATTTGGAATTACAAATCAAGAACAAATTGTGATTTCATTAGATTTATTGAAGAGAACTTTTATCAGCACTTCGAAAATGCATACGTTTTTCAAAATAAATTTCATTTAACTTCATTCTAGCACAAAATAAAATATTTAAGCAAAAATATTACCAATTTGTTTTTATCATTCATTACTAGCACAAATTTCTTTACTACAAATCGATCAAATCGGATAAAAAAATGTCGCAAAACGTAGAAAAAAAATTTCTAAACTTTCCCCCAGACCTGATCTGGATTGTATATGCATATGCTGTGTCTCCTCCCATACCTACCAGAGGAAATCGTCTTGCGTTGAACTCAGCACACTTCAATTGTGTTGTCACTTTGATTGTCAATTCGATATCATCTTACGGATATTGTTTTTGGTCAGTCAAAGTGCAATCATACAATAGTTGAATTGTGGTGACTCTTTAAACGTGCCGACGATTATCCACTGCGAATGTTTGGGCTTGCGACCACCGAAATGACACGACAAGTTTGTCTTTCGGAAACAGTAAAAGAAGTCGGTTGTTTCGTGTAGGTACATTTCTATTTAAAAACAGTTTTCAACACATACATGTATTACAAAAACAACACAAAATCTGCTTTGCTTTTGGATTTCGATTTGCAAATTAATTCTGACCATATACACCCTTAGTACTTTTTTGCAAAAATGAGTTTTTTCTCTGACAGGTAGGTGGCTTTTTGTATTGAAGATAGGGGGAAAAAAGAGTAGAGAGAAAATACAGAAACAAAAGGATAAACGGGGATAGGCATATAACACTCTTGTCGTACTGGGATCCTGTTTCTTTTATTATGATAATCTAATCCGGATCAGATCTGGGGGATACTTAAATTTAGTTATTATTACAAGAATGAGAACAATTCCAAACCGAACGATCGAGAAGCAAACAAAAGATAACTCAAAATGAAAACATCGTGATTTCAGCTGCTTTTGGCGGATTAACCATTTCAACTCAGTATCATGGAGATAAGTTGGAAAAATGTACTTGACACTTTAACTTTGATTCCACGAACAACTTTGTGACGTCATGAAGATAATTAAAGTAGCTTAATTTGTGATGGTTTATTTGTGGAGTAGTTTTCTCGGAAAGGGTTTTTAAATAGGTAAATTCACTATAAATTGTGTCGTGCGACCATTTTGTTTGAGCGCTTGTATTACAGATTCCTAATTTTTGCCATACGTGGTAGGTAATGACCCGATCCCTTACCCTCAGGTGAAAACCAATGTTTACACATCTTCAACGCGAGTCCCGGTACTCACACATTTTTTTTTTTTTTAATTTTTAGATTTGAATATTTCAAAAACGTAACGTGCTAGAGCAATTCCAAGGCCAGATTCGAACTCAGCGCATCAAAGTATATCTTGGTTCATGATACAGACAAAAGTTCAAATTTTGTCACACAAATAAATTTCTTAGCGCTTTCGATTGGATTTTCGAAAAGAGTGAAAATACGTCAATTTTCGACAGGCCCTTGAGTCCAAATGGGTTGTCGCAGAAAAAAACCTTGAATAGATATTGATTGTAAATTGTGTATACTTTCAATGGTACTTTGATGTAATTTTCGAATAGTTGGTAGTTTCCGAGCCAATAGTGAAAAACTCCCAACAAATGCATTTTTGCATAATTTTTTGCGTTTTTTCCATGTTGCGTCACGAAATTTTGTTGGCAAACCTCAGATTCGGATTCAGCATCCCAAAAAAACTACCCCACAATTTGCTCGTAGTGATGTAAAAAGTCGTTACTTTTGAGTAATCGTTACTTTCGTTACTTCTTCCAAAGTAATCGTCACTTTTGAGTGATTACTCTGATTACTTTTTTCGTAAAAAATTGTTTAATATTTGTTGTTTTTTTATTACGTAAATCCTGTAATTCTAGACAAAAACAGAAAAAAAAGTGTTTTTTGGTCAAAACTGGCAACTTAAGAGATGTAGGGAGATGGTTTTTATGAAAATATATGTATGTTTCACAAAACTTCAATAAATTTGTATTATATTTCTTCTTTTTTAAATAATTTATAAGACTAAAACTCTGAATGATTTCGTCTCTACCCCCTTCCCCTCCCCCTCCCCCACAACGATTTTTTTATGAAGCACATCTCCATGGTAGCGTATTACTTACCCTTGAATTAATCATTTCAACCTTGAGGATCCGTCAGCTAAAACTCAAGTTATGGTCTTCTAAGGAAAACCACATCTTAACTGAATTATTTTAAATATCCGTTTTGTACTCTAATGGATCTCAGATCTCACTATTGCATATGATTACTTTGATTACTTTCCTTACTTTCGTTACTTTGATTACTTTTTGGATTTGATTACTTTGATTACTTGTCGTTACTTTTGGATTTGGGTACTTTTGATTACTTTGGGATTCGATTATTTTTAGTTACATTTGGATTTGATTACTTTTGAGTTTGGGCTTCGAGCTCCGGAAACGAGGATAAAGTAGGCAAACGTTTCTATGGATATTTCTTTATTTTGGATTAAAACTTTGTAAAATATAATATTTTAACTACCAAGTACTGCGAAAATATATAGGTCAATATTTAAGCCATATTTATATGAATTAAAAAAATTATTTGCCTGAGGGTGGTCCAAAAAAAACTATCGAAATTTTGGGATTCAAATTGATTTAAATCATACGAAAGAAAATTGCTTGACTCACTCAAGGAACAACGAAGTTGCAATATGTTGACATATTTTTGGAGCACCCTACTTTGAAAATATTTTTTTCTTTTTAACTCTGTAGGTATCAGCTATCACCTGTGTCAATTTCGTTGGAATCGCTCAAGAAGCAATGAAGTTGACATTTTTTTTTGGAACACTCTAATGCAAATATTTATTTTGTTATTAATTCTGTTTCAGCTATCACCTATGTGAATTTCGTTGAAATCACTCAAGGAACAACGAAGATCCGAGGGTTTCGGTTTTCGGACAATTTAATATTTTACAATTTTTTTTCTCAAAATGTACCCATCAAGCAATTTTCTTGAGCCATGGTAAGTGGATGTAAACACACTATCGGGCGACCACGAAAGTGAATCTTGTATGTGGTTTCCTATTCGGAGTTTGCACCAAACCTCGATGTTGATCAGAGTAAACAAAATGTTCACAGCTAACCTTGAATTTGGAAGAGAGACTTTTTAAATGGACCAATCGTGAAATATGATGATTACGATGTTCCATAAATGTATAAATAAATCAATAGCAATTACAATTCTAAAAGCCCACCTCAATTGCATTGAATCTATTTTTGAAGCAATTCCAACATTTATCTCATAAAATAAGGATTAAACTTACTTACTTACTTACTTAAGGTGGCGCTACAGTCCGGGGTGGACCAGGGCCTCAACCAACAAGCTTCTTCCAGCCGGCTCGGTTTCTAGCTAGCTGTCTCCAGTTTCGCACGCCAAGTTGGTTGAGGTCCTCTTCCACTTGCGTGCGCCACCTTTTACGCTGTCCACCTCTACTGCGTTGTCCCACGGGGTTGGATTCAAAGACTTTCCGGGCCGGAGCATTGGTGTCCATTCGCTCTAGATGACCCAGCCATCTCAGTCGTTGGCTTTTCACTTTTGTGGCTAGGTCGGTGTCGCTGTACAGCCCATACAGTTCGTTGTTGTATCTTCTTCTCCATTCCCCATCTATGCAGACGGGACCAAAAATCACCCGGAGAATTTTCCTCTCAAAACAGCCTAACGCGTTCTCATCCACTGTTAGCAGTGTCCATGCCTCTGCACCATACATCAGGACCGGGATGATAAGCGTCTTATACAGGGACAGTTTAGTTGCTCGAGAGAGGGCTTTGCTTCTCAATTGCCTTCTTAGCCCAAAGAAACAGCGATTGGCAAGAGTAATTCTTCGTTTGATCTCAGCGCTGGTGTCGTTCGCTGAGTTTATAGCGGATCCTAGGTAGACAAAGTCTCTGACTACCTCAAAATTATAGCTGTCTATAGTGACGTTCTGTCCGAGACGTCGGTGTTGGGTGTCCTTTCTTGTGGACAGCATATATTTTGTTTTGCTTTCATTCACCGTTAAACCCATCTTCTTGGCTTCCTTCTCAATGCTCACAAAAGCACCACTGACATCACGCTTTGTTCGTCCGATTATGTCAATGTCGTCAGCGTAAGCGAGTAATTGGACGGACTTTTGAAAGATTGTGCCTCTGGTGTTGACGTGAGAGTTTTGCAACATTCTTTCAAGAACGATGTTGAAGAAGTCGCATGACAGCGCGTCGCCTTGCCTAAAACCTTTTTTGACATCAAAGGTGTCGGTGAGGTCTTTGCCGACCTTGATGGAGCAGCGTGCATTCTCCATCGTCATCCTGCACAAACGGACGAGTTTGGCAGGGATGCCAAAACTAGACATTGCTCTATATAGCTCGTCTCTATAGATGCTGTCATACGCGGCCTTGAAATCGATAAAAAGGTGGTGGGTATCGATTTGGAACTCCTGGGTTTTCTCCAAGATCTGCCGTAGTGCGAATATTTGGTCGATGGTGGACTTCCCTGGCATAAAGCCACACTGATATGGACCTATCAGGTTGTTGACGAATGGCTTCAGGCGTTCACAAAGTACGGCAGAGAAGATCTTGTAGGCGATATTAAGAAGACTGATGCCTCTGTAGTTGGTGCAGTCCAGAGGATCGCCTTTCTTGAGGATCGGGCAAACAATACTGAGGTTCCATTCATCGGGCATGCTTTCTTCCGACCATATTTTACAGATGAGTTGGTGCATACTCCTAACCAATTCATCGCCAGCCGCTTTGAATAGCTCAGCCGCAAGGCCATCAGCTCCAGCAGCTTTATTGGACTTAAGTTTAGATATGGCTATCCTCACTTCGTCAAGATCGGGTGGACGGAATTGTTGGCCTACGTCGTCCAGGTTGAATGGTGCAATTTGCATGGTAGCGGAATTCGGTTCGTCATCGCCGTTATACAATTTGCAGAAATGATTTTTCCATATCCTCAGCACCGACTGTGATTCCACCACGATGTTCCCCTGATCGTCCTTGCAGGCTTCGGTTCGGGGTTTGTAACCTTGGGAGGTTCTTTTTACTTTTTGGTAAAACTTCCGAACTTCATTCCTGCAGTGGCATCCCTCTAATTCCTCGATCGCGCGCTTCTCATGCTCTTTCTTTTTCTTTCTGAGAAGCTTGTGTTCCTCTTTCCTCTTCTGCTCGTAGAGCTCGCGAGCAGCTCTGGTCCTTCTATGCAGCGCCGCTTTGTATGCCTGTTGTTTGGCTGCATGTACTTGCCGGCATTCCTCGTCGAACCAGGGGTTTCGCTGTGGTGGTCGTGCGAAGCCCAGCACGTCAGAGGCGGCATCTCTGATGGCTTCCTGGCAGTTTTTCCACTGGTTCTCGATGTTTGCAGTTGGCGGCAAAGGACTAGTTAAGAGGGCGCGAGAGACTCGATCGGAAAAGGACCTGGCGATTTCTTGCGACTGTAGCCGTCCGACGTTGAACTTCCTGACAGTATTTCCCTGTTTTGGCTTTGGTCTGGATATCCGTAGCATTACCTTTGCTACAACGAGGTAGTGGTCCGAGTCAACGTTGGCTCCTCGGAACGTTCGGACATCCTTGATACTGGAGGAGTGCCTTGCGTCGATCGCAATGTGGTCAATTTGGTTGGCGGTTGATTGACCAGGAATTCGCCATGTCCCCTTATGAATATCGAGATGCGGGAACTGCGTACTAGCTACCACAACGTTTCGCCCCGCAGCAAAGTCGATTAGCCTGAGTCCGTTATCGGAGGTGGTGTCGTGCAGGCTGTATCTTCCGATTGTGCCACCAAAGACGTCTTCTCTTCCTAGTTTGGCATTAAAATCACCCAAGACAATTTTAATGTCATAGCTAGGGCATTGCTCATATGTCTTGTCCAGGAGCTCGTAGAACTCGTCCTTGGTGTCGTCATCTTTCTCCTCTGTGGGGGCATGCGCGCATATCAGGCTGATGTTGGCGAATTTAGCCTTGATGCGAATTGTCGTGAGGCGCTCGTTCACATAATTGAAACTCAAGACCTCTTGCCTCAGTCTGCCTCTAACAACAAATCCACATCCAAAAAGACGCTGCCCTTGTGGTCGGTAACAGTCACCGTAGTATACATCGCAGTCTTTCAGTTTTCTTTTGCCCGGCCCATCCCATCGCACTTCTTGGATGGCGGTGATGTCTGCTTTGTAGCAGTCTAGGGCCTCCGCTAAATGTTCGGCTGCACGTGGTCTATAGAGAGACAGAACATTCCACGTGCAGATCCGAAGTTCGTTGTCCTTATTTCGTTTGCTAGGTTCGTCAACAGTAAATCCGTCCGTATCCGAGGCTTGTTGATGCTTCGCAACTAAAATAGCTTTACGTGGCCGGGAAGTCACCCCGACCGCACGACCCCCAACCTGGAGGACCAGACCCTATATATATAACTCCAAGGGTGGGGAGCCGGATTAACCGCTCCTTATAGGCCTGAGCTCCGAATATGTCGTAGTAGCCCGTATAAGGTGTTCACTAAGTAGTTCAGCCTAACTGGAACTGTAGACGCCACCGTTGATTCCATCTTGAGAATTCTTCCGCTGCCGCCTGGATGAAGGAGAAGTGCCTTAGTGGGAACACTCCTCCCCCCCTCTCTCGTTTGCTGCCCCCTAAAACCGTCCACAGGGATTGGAACCCCATCTTCAGTTAAAGGTACTAGGCACCCGATGTTCACCGCGGGGAGGTGAGAGTAGGAGTTGATAGACAGAGGTTCGCTTTGAAACAAAGCTTGTGGACGCTTGTGTCCTCTTGAATGCACATGTCTACCCTTTGAACATCAAGGATTAAATAAGCTTCATTTATCATATTTTCCTTGAAATCCATTGCGCTGTAGTGCGATCAAGAACAAACTCGTTTGATTTATGATTTTAAGCGATGAAGCAACTTCTTGTAGCGTTGGCGTCGGTCGCACGGGAAGTCAGTTTCTGATAACGACATTTCCCTTTAGATATTGAGTTTGTTTTTCGAAAGCTTGTGTGAAATAGTTTGAGCGATCTCAAAATAAACTAGTGCGACTGTTATACGTCATCGCTCTACCACGTTTATATTCTAATAAGGACACATTGATTAATTTGTTGAAGTTTGATATTTTGATTGTCCGATGCAGCGAACATCGCTTGTTGCTCGGCCGTGCGATGGGTGCCACTTAAGACATATGTAACCTTATACTGCCAGTCCTTCTTTATGGTGCCGAGTATCAGGCGATATCAGGGCCCCAATCTATGGGGGGTGAGCCTGGCATTTTGCCTCGAGTGGCAAAAGTTGAGGGCGGCGACATTGAAAATTTAGGCTGCTTGGCAGCTAATAAAAGTAGTAATGCGTATTTAAACAGATCTAAAATCGTCCATTAATTCGCCCAAATTGCTGAGATCCGCAATTGTGTGCAGCTGAGTTTTTTTTTGAGTGGAACAAAAAGCGTTTGTGCGCTTTAAAAAAATTACGTTCCAAACCAATTTGTCAATCCTTCGGAAGAATATATTAGTCATTAACGTTACTTAATAGCTCGTTTTGCTTAAAAGTATTTATTTTAAATTTTATTTTATTTTTTGTAAAAATATAGAGTTTTGGCTAATGTGGTATACTAGCAGTGGGCTAATGTGGTATAGTATTCCTAATGCGATATAGTATACGTATACTACATTACATTATTAAAGTTTATACCTGCGTCAACTGCCTTTTGTGCTTTTGCAATGATGTGTTTTTTAAATGCCCAAAAAGGTGAAATTAGAAAATGGGACCCGAAAGATATGCAGAGACCCACTTGTACTGTTATGAATGATTAAATTTGCCTTCAAGACATTCGGAGGACCACTTGGTTTAGTATACCACATTAGACAGCAAGGTGTACCACATTACCCACTACTTTAAGTGAAGATTTCGAGGTCTTTTCATTATTGTGTCAAAATCTTTGTAAGTTACTAGGGTCTGCCAAATAACTTTTTTTTTTTTGAAAATGCTACTACTACTGGAGTGTAGCTTCGGCTGTGTGGCACGTAGCGCCGTCCTGTTGAAACCAAATGTTGCCAATATCCTCCTCTTCAATTTTTGTGAACAAAAATTCCTTCAAAATGGCCCGATAACGATCGCAATTGACTGTATTGGCAACTCGAAGAAAAATGGCCCAATTTTGCCTCTGGACCAAAATCCGCACCAAACAGTGACTCGTTTTGGGTGTATCGGCTTTTCAATGGCGTGCGGGTTTTCTGTGCCCCAATCGCGATAATTTTGCTTGTTTACATACTCGCCAAGGTCAAAATGAGCTTCATCTGAAAAGATGATTTTTTTGGCAAAATCGGCATCTTCTCTAAGTCGATCGCAGGCCCACTTAGCGAAGCAGCCATTTGAAATTATTTTCCATTATTAACCGGAAGGATTGTACTTTCAAATAAAAAAAGAAATTTGAAAAAATATTCAGTAGTTTTTCTTATAGCATTTTCAAAAAAAAAAAAGTTATTTGGCGGACCCTTTATTAGAATCCGACAAAAACCGTAAAAGTTGTAGCTTATATGTTCGTGTTAATATTTACCAAATTTGGGAGAATTCGTGTCCACAACAATACCCTAACTTCCTCTACTTTGAAGTTTGAACGAATGTGAGAAAACGTCAATATCAATACTACAATTCTGTATTTGGATTTTTAACAATGTGTCGTTTCCTACTTGAATTGTCATAAGCTTAAATGGTTTGTATACTTTATTATAATTTGGTATGAGGCATAATAGTTATTAGCATTGTCAGACGTTCCGATTTACCCGAGATGTCCCAGATTTCAGGCATAAAATCAACTGCCGGAACAGTTTTTTCCCCGGTTGCGACCTTAATTCTCAAAAAATACCGAATGGGAACATCTTGTATAATTCACATGTTTTTAAAATTTCAATCAATCCGACCAAACTACATGCAGAATATTATTTTTGCAAAATAGTATTATAAGAAAAACATTTGCCAATTTGTTTCTGGACTACGAAAGAATGTAGTTTTTAATACAATAAATTTAAGCATGTCTGTACAGCTATAAGTAATAGGTTAAGAACTGACTTATCAGATCATTGAATACTTAAAACAAAAATTAAATTAAATATTGAACAAAGTTTTTTAGAAGAAAACAAAAATGTTTAGTTTAAAATTTTTTGTTTGTAATAAATCCACAAGTACCTTAACAACTTTGAAATATTGAAAAAAAAATTGCCAAAAAAAAACATTTTTTTCTTTCAAAAGTTTTTGTTTTAAAATAATTTAAAAAAAGCATAAATAAACAACTTTATTTAAAAAAGAAATTATAGGATGAATTTTGGGATTTTAAAATGAATATGAATATTCTCAAAAATAGTTATATTAATTTTTTTAATATTTCTAAGGTTTATTCTTTTTGTGGCTCACATAATTACTGCGTATTTTTTGCAATATAATTTAAAAAAAAATAATTCCATTTAAACAGAAGGCAACAACTATTTCAAGTTAGTCAATGTTGGCAAAGATACATAAATATAAACCGACTTTAAGACATTTTAATCTTTGATAGATTTATTGGGCAGGAAAAAAATGTATTAAATTGCTGTATGTAGAAAAAAAAAATTCCCTAATTTTTTCAGATTTTTATTTTCATCCCCTATAGTCGCTGTAGGGGTGAATTAAATTTCCCCTTTTTTTTGCTTTCTAGAAAATTCGCGTAAAATCTGCCAAAAAAATTCAGAGTATGTAGGTGGGAACTAGACAAGAACAAAATCCTATGAGAGTGGGGTAATATCTCCCCCCGCTAGGACGGGAGGGGCAATCTAATAAAATATTTGCACAAAATAGACACAAATTAATTAAAAAACAACGGCAATACTTACAGCAGTAGCGTAGCTACCGCGGTATCAGCCGTACCAATGATACGGGCCCCCGAGATAAGGGGGCCCCCAGGATACAGAGGACTTGATAAGTGTAAGAAATTTTTCATTGAGATGAATACGACACACAATGTCGATTACATATTAAAATGTACTTATTTATTTTGCATCTGACTTTTCGATAGTTTTCCTATGTATACTATGTATTTACATCCTACCAATACCAACTAAACGTGACTGTAACGTGCAACCACTTTGTTTTTATTTGAATGCGTGCTAGAAGCCCAGGAAAATTAGACAAAAATGGCAAAACTAGTAAAAAATTCTACAAAACTGAATTTAGATGTGGAGCTTCGTCTTAGCGCCTTAAGCATTAAATAAAAAGTTCCTACTCTTAATTTGGACTGGGGCTAATATTTTAAGGGGTACATCGTACATAGGCAAATTTTAATTTGCACTAAAAAAATATCTTACTTTTTATCATACAATCAATAATTAAAAACCTGCAAGAACTTCCTGGCCAGTTTAATCGAGAAAATGTATTGAAATTTCGTTAGAGCAACTGATTCTAAGAGAAACGTGCCTCACTACGACTGCGGCATACTGGATTAAATCTAAATACCAAGCACACTGAGCGTTTTACCGTGTTTTTTCTAAAAATCTGTTGCTCTGCCGAAAAAAGTGTTATCTTTTTTGTATACAACTTTATGAGCTAGAATTTAAATCTTTTGAAAAAATAAACGGTTTTTAAAATATTTATAACAAACTGTTGTTTTTCCCTTTTAAAAAGCAATCATTGAACCGTCATAACTTTAAGACGAAGGCTTAGATTAGACGGTCAATGCATTGACTCCTTGACGTCACCAGAAACATAGTCAATGAACTGTCAACGTAGACCGCGCTAACGCATGAAACGTTGACGATCACACGAATGACACCACTCGATCAATGTTGTCCCAAAATGCGTTGACGTGTTATATGTGTCAACGTGATTGATGCTCCTTGGTGTCAACGAATTGACACGTGAAACGCTGACTATTACACTACTTGACGACATCCAAACACTATGTGACGCGGAGTTGAAGAGAACAAAATTCAATCATGACAACATGACATTGGCTGTAGTCGTAGTGTTACCGATTAATACACTGTAGATGGATAAAAAGACCTCTAAAAATCAAAAATCTTAGAAATACTCCGGAAAAAAGTGATTTTAGGGAAATTGCGGGACATTTGGATCAAAATATACCTTTGCCGTCAAAATATAGTTTGTTTTCCATCTGTCAAGCCATCAACTGTCAAATTCCATCAAAGGATGGCTTCGATGTCGATGGATTAAAAAACCTCTTAAGATCGAAGTTTTTGAAGTTTCTTTACGGCTTCGGAAAAAAGTGATTTTAGGGCAATCGGGTGACATTTGGATCGCAATATACTTTTGACGTAGTTTGTTCCTCATCTGTCAAGTTATTTTAAATGTTGGTGTAGGTATTACAAATCCTCAAAAATAAAGCAAAATTTTCTAGATTGATATGAAGGTCAACGCAAGCTACGTTGACATACCAGCAAATTCTGCTGTGTCAAACTTAGAATACAGTCAACGCTAGGTGAACGTGCCCTAACTTCGTTGACAGAGTGATTACACGGCCAACGGAAATAATCATCGCATTGACCCTTAAATTTTTGTCAACGAGAGTGTCAAAGCAGCCGTCAAAACTTCGACATTATTCTGCGTTGACGATCACACGACAAGACAACTCTGAGACAGAATTTGAAGTCACCTTGACAGAGAGTCAACGCGTTGACCATTTGCGTTGACCGTCTAACCGTAGCTTAACTTATGTAAAGTTCCTAAATTGTTACTATTTTAAAATAAGTTGATGTAAGTTTATTTTGCAAGAAACAAAAAAATAGTGTCACTGTCAGGAAAAAGGGGGCCCCTAAAAATTTTTTGATACGGGGCCCCTGAAGTGCTTGCTACGCCACTGACTTACAGTAATGTTTTGTAGCTTTTTTAAAAGCCAGAAGTACATTCTTGCGGCTTGTTTTTAAATTAAGTTATTTTGATGAACAGTTATGGCGAAAAATTGTTTCAAACTCAAAATGTTGAACAAAAATTATTTTGTTTGTTTTTAAATTATAGATTTGAAAACAAATTTTGCTGAAATTGTTTATTCAAAGAATTTTTTTATTATCAACTATTAAAATGGACTTCTGTCTTTCCAAAAAGGTGCAAAACATTACTGCAAGTGCTGCCTTTGTTTTTTAATTAATTTTTTCTTTTTTATGCAATTATTTTATTAAATTGCCCCTCCCGTCCAAGCAGTGGGAGATATAACCCCCCTCTTTTAGAATTTTTTTCTTGTCTTCTTCTCACCTACATGCTATGAATTACGTGAATTTCCAAAAAAAAGGGGACATTTAATTTACCCCTACAGCGACTATAGGGGATGAAAATAAAAATCTGAAAAATTAGGGAATTTTTTTTTCTTCATTTAGAGCTGATTTAGGCCCATCCAAATGTTAAAACTCAAAAAAAAAACCATTATAACGACCACCCTAATGTACACACACTCATTAAATTTGATAAACCTGTTTAGAAGCTCTAGTAGGTATACTAACATTTTGATGTGAATATCACATAATTCCAACCACATCGCATTCATACCGATGGAAATTATAACCTACTTTTTTAAAATTTGGTTAAAAATCGCTCCATCTTTGCAGTGACATATGGTAGATGGCAAGAACTAAGTTACTCGATTTTTCATCCTCCAAGAGTATACTTGTCATGAATAAGTTCTTCTCATCTAGCCGTTCAGACTCGGCAAAAAATTGTAGGTCCCCTCCATTCTTGTCAGCATCACGCACACAGGAATGGTTGAGAGTTGGAGTCTCTATGGAACGACATCTTGGTGGAGAATATAGATCCGAAGAAATTTTTCTCTAGGAAACCGCTGCACTGATGAACAATTCCTTCAATTTGGTGAAATAAATGGGCTCAAAACTCATTAAAATCCATCCTTTTATTCAAAATTTACAACACGATATCGCTTTTGTTAGTTTTCCGTTCCACTGTGCAGTCCTGCAGAATTTTGGAAAACAGTGAATAATTTTCAATTAATTTATTTATCTGCAGTTCAACAAAAGATACATATAAGTACCTTCATAAAAGAAACCACGGAATAAAAAAAAAAAGAAAATTCAAAAATTCACCCTAAACTATATTTATAACCCGAACAAAAGTCATTAGGGAAATTCACAGACTTTATGCGGCAGTAGGCCTGTAAGATCGGAGCATACTGAACCCAATCAAGGTTATATCACCGACAAAGTGTAACTTATCGCACCATATAAAATAAATAATTACTGAAGTAATAAAGATCACTAAATAAACTTAAATGGCTTAAAATTCTTACAAATATAATGGCTACTTTGTTTAAATGTTGTCATTTAAATTTAATCGCTGTTCAAACTTTAATTTTCATTCATAATAATCAAGATTTTGGTTTTTAACTCTAATTTATTCATAAATCAACCGGTTATGGTAGAAACTTCGCATCAAAAAGTTGTTCACAAATTCTTTAATTTTCATGTTTTCCATTTTTTGTGGTATGCCTGTCTTAAATTATACCTACTTAGATCAGTCATTCAGACCTATTAAAATCCAGTTCATCTTGAAAAATTGAAGCTAGAATGAGTGAGAATTAAAAGTATAAAATAAAATAGCTCCCGGCATCAGTCAATATTTTTGTATTGAACTTTCAAGCGAGACCTTAAGTTAGTTTACAAAATTAAAAAAAAAAAAATGTATCGATTAGTGTTAAATTTAGTTCTACTGTTGGCGGCTTTATGTGAAGGAAAATTTCGTGAGAATACATTTTTGTGATTAAAATGAAGAAGAGAAGTTTTAAAATAATTTTTATTCTTCGTAAATTTTAGCGAAAAACCCGAAACCATGTCCGTACGGTGACGGAGAGTGTATAAAGAACCTTGTTAACTTTTTGTTGAGCGAAAAAGTAAATGGTATACATTTTTGAAACCCTTTTGAAGTTCTTGTATAGTAATAAGAACAACCATATTTATTGTTTAATTTTAAAGGCTACTCATCACTTAATATAGTTAGTCTAAATCCGTTAAAAATTTCTGAGATAAATATTAAACAAGGAATGGAAAGTCCAGTTAATATCGAATTGAAATTCAAAAATACCGAATTAACTGGTATAAAGGATGGAAAAGCTCTTCAAGTCAAGTAAGAAACTTTATTGGTATAAATAATACTGCTTGCGGTGTGGATAAAATAATAAAAAATATAATTTATTTTACAGAGGTTTTGATAAGAATATTGATCAAGTCCACGAAATCACCTTATCGACTGATTCAGTTACACTATACGGCGATTATACCATTAACGGGAGAGTCCTTATTCTACCAATTAGTGGGTCTGGAAAAAGTAACATCACAATGGGTGAGTTAAATTAAGACGCTGTTTAGATTGGGAGGATTGAGCCCGGTCTCAGAGCAGTTTCCGGACAAAAACCGTGGAGGGTCAGGGATGTCTAGAGGCATGCTTGTTGCTGTTTCAATGTGTAAAACATTGAATTTGTTGTTTATATGTGATTTGAGCCGCCTCAAATTTTCTAATGTTAACGCGATGATACTCACGAGTTCGGACTCTTTTTTCCCAACCTTAACAGGCTCTAAATCCTTTAAAATCAATACTAAATTTATTTCCTCAATTTTATTTCACCAATCAGACAACGTTAAGCTTAAGATGTCACTTTTGGGAGAATCACTTGTCAAAAATGGAGAAACCTACATGAACGTTAAAAATGTCAAACTTCACATTGACACAACTAGATTACATTTTGATTTTAGGAATCTATTCAATGGTGACAAGACTCTGGGTGATAATATGAATTTATTTTTAAATGAAAATTGGAAGGACATTTATGGAGAAGTACGTGGGTCCATAACATCTGCCTTTGCATCGATATTCAAAAGTGTAATTAATAATGTTTTTTCAAAGTATCCCTATAACAAATTATTTACTTCTGAATAGTATGTACATTATTTATTACTATGCTAAATGTAGATAATTATAAAATACATGACTGAATTTAAATATTTATACATAATTTTATGTTAAATATTTATTTAATTTGAGTGTCCTTTTACATTGTAATTAAAAAATAAATAAAATAAACAAATAATTTTTATGAAAATTGTTTCAATGAAAGATTTCGGTTGTTGCAAACCTCGTAATGAATTTATTTAATAGTGGTGGTGCATTTAGATTTGATCCCTCTTGGACCAATTTAATCTGTTTTAAGATCTGTTTCAAGACTTGCAACAAAATCACCTGGGTGCACCCGGATGGTCAAACCGAAAACCAAATTGACCATTATCATGATTCACCAGCCATGGAAGAAGTCTATGTGCGATATTCGAACCTTCTAAGAAGGAAAAAGAAAGAGCATGAGAAGCGTGTGATCGAGGAAATAGAGGGATGCCATTGCAGGAATGAAGTTTGAAAGTTTTACCAAAAGGTAAAGAGAACCTCCCAGGGTTACAAGGCGCGGACCGAAGCCTGCAAGGATGATCAAGGAAACATCGTAATGGAATCGCAGTCGGTGCTGAGAATATGGAAAAATCATTTCTGCAAATTGTATAACGGCGATAACGAACCGAGTTCCGCTACCATGCAGATTGAACCATTCAACCTGGACGATGTAGGTCAACAATTCCGTCCACCCTATCTCGACGAAGAGAAGATAGCTATATCTAAACTTAAGTCAAATAAAATTGCTGGAGCTGATGGTTTTGCGATTGAGCTATTCAAAGCGGCTGGCGATGAATTAGTTAGGAGTATGCACCAGCTCATCTGTTAAGTATGGTCGGAGGAAAGCATGCCCGATGAATGGAACCTCAGCATTGTTTGCCCGATCCTCAAGAAAGGCGATCCTCTGGACTGCACCAACTACAGAGGCATAAGTCTTCTTAATATCACCTACAAGATCTTCTCTGTCGTACTTCGTGAACACCTGAAGCCATTCTTCAACATCCTGATAGGTCCATATCAGTGTGGCCTTAGGCCAGGGAAGTTCACCATCGACCAAATATTCGCACTACGGCAGATCTTGGAGAAAACCCAGGAGTTTCAAATCGATACCCACCACTTTTTAATCGATTTCAAGGCCGCGTATGACAGCATCTATAGAGACGAGCTATATAGAGCAATGTCAAGTTTTGGCATCCCTGCCAAACTCGTCCGTTTGTGCATGATGACTATGGAGAATGCACGCTGCTCCATCAAGGTCGGCAAGGACCTCACCGACACCTTTGATGTCAAAAAAGGTCTTAGGCAAGGCGACGCGCTGTCATGCGACTTCTTCAACATCGTTCTTGAAAGAATAGTGCAAAACTCTCACGTCAACACTAGAGGCACAATCTTTCAAAAGTCCGTCCAATTACTCGCTTACGCTGACGACATTGACATAATCGGACGAACAAAGCGTGATGTCAGTGGTGCTTTTGTGAGTATTGAGAAGGAAGCCAAGAAGATGGGTCTAACGGTGAATGAAAGCAAAACGAAACATATGCTGTCAACAAGAAAGGACATCCAACATCGACGTCTAGGACAGAACATCACTATAGACAGCTATAATTTTGAGGTGGTCAGAGAGTTTGTCTACCTAGGATCCGCTATATACTCAGCAAACGATACCAGTGCTGAGAACAAACGAAGAATTACTTTTGCCAATCGCTGTTTCCTTGGGCTAAGAAGGCAATTGAGAAGCAAAGCCCTCTCTCGAGCAACTAAACTGTGTATAAGACGCTTATCATCCCGATCCTGATGTATGGTGCAGAGGCATGGACTTTGTTAACGGTTGATGAGAACGCGTTAGGCTGTTTTGAGTGGAAAATTCTCCGGGTGATTTTTGGTCCCGTCTGCATAGATGGGGAATGGAGAAGAAGATACAACAAAGAACTGTACGGGCTGTACAGCGACACCGACCTAGCCACAAAAGTGAAAAGCCAATTGTTGCCATTATTAGAGAGTCCTATAACAACGCAAGATGTTTTGTCTTACACAATGGGCAGCTATCTGACTCTTTCGAAGTGCGGCAGGGTGTGAGACAGGGTGATGTTCTATCGCCAATTCTCTTTCTATTGGCGATAGATGATGTTTTCACGGCTAGCGTTGGAACAGCGGAGAGACAGGAAATTCAATGGAGATCGTTTGAAAGGCTTAGTCATTTAGACTATGCCGATGATATATGTCTCTTGGCAAATAACATCAGCGGGCTGAACGTAATGTGTCAAGCACAGAAGGTAAAAGGAGAGTCGGGTGGTCTATAAATAAATAGCAAGAAGACAAAAATAATGCTCACAGGCTGCTTTACACATCAACGTATTTTTATACAGGAGACGCCAGTTGAAGAGCTTGAACAATTTAACTACCTTGGAAGTATTGTTTCAGCAAATGGTGGTACTGATCGGGACGTTCAAAACAGAATAAATAAAGCTCGTGCAGCCTTCAGTTCCCTGTCTCAAATTGGGAAATTCAGTCAAATCTCCTTACGCACTAAGCTGAGATTCTTCGAGTCCAATGTCAAACCCGTGTCGAAACAGCAGGGTTTCGCTTGCGAAACCTCGAAAGTCACGACTACCATCTCGAGGAAATTGCAGGCTTTTGTCAATCTATACGCCATATTCTAAAAATTCGCTGGCCACGAATTATATCAAACGAAGAATTGTGGCGCAGGACAAGTCAAGAGCGGCTGGAAGTTGACATAAGAAAGCGTAAATGGCAATGGGTTGAGGAAATCAAATCAATCAAACGATGAAATTGCAAAGCAGTCCTTTGAATGGAATCCTCAGGGAGCACGGCGGCGGGTTGGAAGACCAACAACAACATGGAAATTAATAGTTCAGCAGACTCTCAGAGAAAGACGTGGCTACAGTTAAAATATCTAGCTGCAAACCGTGAAGGATGGAAACGATTTGTTGGCGCCCTCCTATGCCCTAATATGGGTTACAGGACTTGATGATGATGAAAGATAATATGTTTGTTTGAAATAGTTCCGAAGAGCTTTTCCCTAGTTGCAATATTGCCTCGCGGGCTTTCTTATGTCAAGCGATACAACTGAATCATTTTTCTTGGGATACCAGATTCACCCATCGCTCCTGACGATGAATGTTTGCATATGAAGCTTTGAAATCGATGAATAGATGGTGATTCTCGACTTGAACTTTTCCAGGATTTGCCTGAGAGTGACTATTTGGTCTATTATCGATCTGCCTGGCCGGAAGCCACACTAATACCTCTTGAGACGCTCACACAGTACGTTAGATAGGATCTTCTATGCGACGCACGTCTATTAGTGATGCCTGGATAGTTTTTTCCAAACTTATGGGTTCCCTTTTTTGTAGATGAAGCTGATAGACCAGTTATCGAGCATGCTTCCTTCCACATAAACTTGGTTGATAAGTTGATGCAAGTTCAAACTTTCAATACAGCCCCTTTCTGCCTGAAGAGCAGGTATAAAAGGTTTACTAATTAAATATGAGCTTTTTTATCTTAAATAAATTCATTCAGTTTGGTAGTGAGATTTCAGTGCGGATTTTAAATATTGATAAAGGTTACGATAATATTTTCCATTCAAGAAACTGGGGCCTGCTTATCTCATAGCTTCCTAAAAATTTCATGCGGTAACTTTTGAGAAGAGGACAGACTCCGATAAAATGAGAGGTGGTCTCCGCTGCATCAAGATTGCAAATCGTACACAAGCATGTAGTGTTGGTTTGAAAAGGTCTAGCGTTTAAACTCAACAATTTACTACGCGCTCATAATACCAGACTGATTATCTCTTGAGGGAACGTGAAAGTAGTTTGGGATATCACAGTAAGATAAGTTGCAGTACTCCTCGTGGAACTGCGATTGCCGTGCATTACTGACAAAGTTACTCCAGCGTTTTTCCTTGAGGTTCGCTAAGAGAGCAATTTGTACGCTGCGCAACTCTGGCATGGTTAACGTGAAAGAAAACGCGATCAAAGCCTCAAAACAGCGAAATTCAGTAAATATTCTTTCTAATAACAATTTCCGAAAGGATGGTTGGAAGTCTGTTACTATAGGAGCTTCATAACTCTGGCTATAAATTCAAAATGCAGTTTGAGGGTAGTCAAGAATGTTTTTGGTAATCCTGTTACTATGTGAAGTACATAATTTGGAGTACTATCCGGAAGCAGAAAAAACCTATTCAGGAAGAAACGTCGAGGCTTTTCTACTTGGACGTGTTTCTTAAATCCCCACACTTGGGCAGAGTACCTACAGCATTATTGCTCTGGAAGAGGCATCATTTATACTGAATTTCGCTGAATGGCAAACCGAATTGTTTCTTATCAACTTGGACCATGTATTTATGGAATTTTTGGACGAAGTGAGTTCTGTTGTTGGGGTGCTCCGTCCAAGATATATTGAAATTAAAAATGAATCCAAGATATTTGAAATGGTTGGATACTATTATTTCAGAACCATTAAGAACCATTTAACTGGCTGCACGTCTTCCTCCGTTGCACAAAATTACAATTTTCAATTTATCCAGGTTGACTGTCGGGTCCTATTTAAGACATTAGGAGAGAAACCTCTCTATAAGCCCTTGCAGCTTGTCAGTTCTGTCAGACAGAAGTACTTTGTCATCGGCATATAGTAAAAGAATGTTAATCCTTAGTCCCTCTATAACTATAACAGTTGGTAGCTCGGCAAGTAGGTCATTCATGAAAAGAAGAAAAGGAACGCACCTAGAACACATCCTTGTTTGACGCCTTTGTTCGTTCGGAAAAAATCGGTTGTCTTTTTAGGCTATTGATTATGTCATATAATAAGGAAGTAAGACATTCATAGGATTTTATTGTAAAAATCATCAAAGGGGTCATTGAAGATGAGAAAACCGCGGAGTGCTACTAAATTGGAGGGTGCATTTTTTAGAGGGGGGTGCAAAAGCACCCTTTTTGGTTTTTTGCATATAACTCGAAAACGAAGCAAAATTTCGAGATAGTTCTTAAGACCTTTTTTGTAGAGAATAAAATTTACCATCAAAATGGATTTTAGAAAAAAAAAATCAAAAAATCATTGTAAAAAATGTGAAAAATCGCATTTTTTGTTTTTTTTTTAACGTATTTGCTTATAACTTTCTTACCAGCAGAGAAAGGTATACGCATTGCTTCATATAAAAGAAAGATAATTAAATTTTCTTTAAAATAAATTTAAAAAAAAATGATTTGGATAATATCGACCGAGAAATAGTCGTTCAAACTAGGCTGATTTTAAATTTTTAAAGCTTTATGAATGGCATTTTTGGCTATTTTGATGGACTTGTTAGATTATACGCTCAAACTGGGTGTATTAGTGAGCCATGACCAGTTAAGTCAAAAATAAAAGTCAAGTTTAAAATTTTTCACAGTTTTATGGTTGCCACCTAATCTTCTTCAAAATTTTGAATAACTGCCAAAATCAACACACTTGCTCTTACAAAGTCGGGAATTTGAACACGTATTAGCGTATAGTGGTCAGGGCACAAACTTGTCCTCGGGATGGTTAAAAGCCCCCTTAAGGCGGATGAACTGCAGGTGGCGGTCAACGGCATGATAGTCTGGTGGCGGAGGAGCTTTTTTTGGTAAAAGGCCAACGGCAGCAGCAGGTAGCGTCTGTAACCCATATTGGGCGGCTACAAAACGCGTCTGTTTTCCCATAGTGGGCGGCCTCGAGCAGTTATGTGTTTGACCATACAAAAGGCGGGTGTGCCTGTCAAATCTGAGCTTATGTATGTTATTAATCATATCTCGGAAAACACCATGGTGGAAGGATATATGCAAATACATGAATTATGACAACAAATGGAAATGAGTCCCCAAGAGGTAATCTTTTTATAGAAAATCCTTCTGTAGCTTCGGCTGCAGTAAACCGCACTTCGGATTTGGGGGTGCGGCATCCTTCATGTACGAGCGTCAATCAAGACGCCATAATAATAAATGAATCGTTGACAAATAGAAGAAGTCTTTCAAGAAGCGCAAATGTTACTTTTGGCTACCGCATACGTACGAAAATCGGAGCATGGAACGTTCGATCCTTGTACAGCGATGGTAGATACGAGCAGGTTGAGCGTGAAATGCTTCGCCTAAAGATCAGTATCCTGGGCATAAGCGAAACTAAGTGGAGAGGAAGAGCTGAATACAGATCAGACACTGGACAGACGAGAATGCTGTATTCCGGCGAAGATGAGAGAGAGGGTGGCCAAAGACTACATGGTGTCGGAATTATGTTGAACGAAGAAGCGAGGCGTAGTTTGATCTCATGGGCGCCCATTTCTGCGAGATTAATGACAGCAAGGTTTCGTTCAAAAATTCGTAACGTCACAATTATTCAGTGCTACGCCCCCACAAATGAAGCGACCGAGGAAGACAAAACCGCGTTCTACACTCATCTTAACTCGGTTTACAGTAGTGTTCCGAGAGCCGACATCATAGTCGTTATGGGAGACCTTAATGCCCAAGTCGGTTCAGACAATTACGGACTGGAACGCGTGATGAGAAGAAATGGCGTGGGGTCACGGAATGAAAATGGTGACTTGCTTGTCGACTTTTGTAACGCGAATCGTCTTGTGATAGGTGGGACTGTATTTAAGCATAAGACGTGCAACAAAATTACCTGGGTGCATCCGGATGGTCAAACCGAAAACCAAATTGATCATATCATGATTCAGCAGCGATGGAGAAAGTCTATGTGTGATGTCCGGAGTATAAGAAATGCCGATGTGGGAAGTGACCACCATTTGGTTCTGATGAGTCTCAAACGACGAACCGCTGCCGTACAAAAACCAGCGCAGGATGCAGCAAGGAGCACAAAATTCATTACTAATGCTTTAAATGACCCCAACATATGTAGAAACTATGTCACCACCCTTAACGACAGAGCCTCGTCATTAAATGGAATCCAGAATTCAACAATTGATGAGATGTGGGGTGAAATTAAAAGTGTTTTAATGGAGGCTGGATCCGAAACTGTACCCAAGCGAACGAGACGTAGAGACTCTTGGATATCCCAAGACACCTGGGATAAGATCGAACTTCGCAAATCGTTGAAAATCCAAATAAATGCCGAAGCTGATGTTCAACGAAAGGCTGACTTGCGAAGAGAGTACCGCATTGCACATAAGATGGTCTACCGCTGTGTGAGACGTGACAAGAGGGTGAAGTTGGATGGACTCGCAGATAATGCGGAAAACGCTGCCACAAGAGGAGATATCCGGGAATTGTACCAAATAGCCAAAGATGTTATCGGGAAAAAAAGCAACACCAATCATCCTGTAATGGATGTGGATGGCACACTTTTGGTATCAATTGAGGATCAGCTTCGTAGATGGAAGGACCATTTTTGTGCCCTGCTAAATGAGGATTCAGTTGAGCAGAGTGCTGAAGTGCCCCAACTAAACGAGATGCGCAGGTCCTATAGGGGTATTGACATCGAACCCCCGTCAGAATCGGAAATTCGTACAACAATAAATCTCCTCAAAAACAACAAGGCAGCTGGACTGGACGGAATACCAGCTGAATTCATGAAAGCCGATCCCGTAGCAGCGGCTAGTATTTTACATCCGCTGATACAAAACATTTGGGAAAACGAAAGCTATCCCAGGGACTGGAAGGATGGTGTGATTGTTAAGTTGCCAAAGAAAGGTGACTTAAAGAATTGCAACAATTGGCGTGGTATCACCATTTTGTCCGTTTTCGCAAAACTAATAGCAACAATCATACTCGAGCGAATAAAGGATAGAATCGAGTCTACACTCAAGAGGCATCAAGCTGGCTTCCGCAGTGGTCGATCGTGTGTCGACCATATCAACACCCTGCGTATCGTCCTCGAGCAGTCGATGGAATATCAATCACCGCTTTACCTCATGTTCGTGGATTTTGAAAAGGCCTTTGATCGAGTTAACCGAGAATGTATATGGAGATCGTTGCTTGGTAGAGGAATTCCACCAAAAATTGTTGCAATTATTAAAGAGTCCTACAACAACGCTAGGTGCTTTGTTTTGCACAATGGGCAGCTATCCGACTCCTTCGTAGTGCAACAGGGTGTGAGACAAGGGGATGTTCTATCGCCAATTCTCTTCCTGCTGGCGATGGACGACGTATTGACGGCCAGTGTTGGTACAGCTGAGCGACAGGGCATTCAATGGAGACCGTTCGAAAGGCTCAGTCATTTAGACTATGCCGATTACGTATGTCTACTGGCAAATAACATCAGTGGGCTGAACGGGATGTGCCAAACACTGCAAGTGAAGGGAGAGTCGAGTGGTCTAAGAAGAAAAAAAGACAAAAATAATGCTCACAGGCCGCTCCACACAGCAGCGTATTATTTTACAGGAGACGCTAGTTGAAGTAGTGGAACAATTTAACTACCTTGGCAGTATTGTTTCTGCAAACGGTGGTACGGATCTGGACGTTAAAAGTAGAATAAATAAAGCTCGTGCTGCCTTCGGTACTCTGTCCCCAATTTGGAAATCCAGTAAAATCTCCTTACGCACTAAGTTGAGATTCTTCGAATCCAATGTCAAATCCGTGCCGTTATATGCTTGTGAAACCTGGAAAGTCACGTCTACCATTTCGAAGAAATTGCAGGCTTTTGTGAATCGCTGTCTTCGCCACATCCTAAAGATTCGCTGGCCACAAATAATATCAAATGAGGAATTGTGGCGCAGGACAAGTCAAGAGCGGCTGGACGTCGACATAAGAAAGCGTAAATGGCGTTGGATTGGTCACACACTGAGGAAACCAAACGATGAAATTGCAAAGCAGTCCTTTGAATGGAATCCTCAGGGTGCACGGCGGGTTGGAAGACCAAGAACAACATGGAAATCAACTGTCTTAGCGGAAGCAGAATCCCAGAGAAAGACGTGGCCACAGCTAAAGTACCTTGCAGCAGACCGTGAAGGATGGAGACGTTTTGTTGACGCCCTATGCCCCAGCCGGGGTTACAGGACACGATGATGATGATGACCACCTTTTTTCAATAAGGGAAAAATAATTGACTTTTTGAGTGAATTGTCAATTAATGCATTTTCAAAAATATCACAAAATAACTTGGGCTTCATCAAGGAGTAATGGAGCTACATTCTTGTAGAACTCGGATGGTATTCCGTCCATACCAGGAGCTTTATTATTCTTTGATTCTACAATTGCTAGAACGATTTCATTCCTCTCTAGAGCACGATCCAACAGTGGTTCATTGATATCAGGTATTTCCGGAAACCATAATGTTCTCTTCTTGTCCTTTTTCTCGTTCTTCCTGATGCTCATTCAGCAGCTGCTTGAATACATCTGCTATTCCCTGTGATGACTAGGTAACTAGGTTACCTTTGCTGTTTGGAAGAGCCTGCGTTCTGGCTTTAATGCTATGTTTCCACCAAAGGTTTATCTCAGATTAGATTTAATAAATCTTTTTGGAGTTTCCACCGCACAAAAAGATTTAAAAAAGATTAAATTTGACAGCGCCTTCAAAAATGCAAATGGCGTTCCAATTTTTCTTATGAAGTGCGAATGAGACAGAACGTTTGATTCGTGTGAAACAATGAAGAACTGAGTGCGAGTCTCGAATGAATCGTTCAGTGCCATTTAAGAAAAGGTTAGTTCGATTTGTAAAACTATTTGTCCTAGGAAGATTTAACAAGATTAATTTCTAATCTTCAAGATTTACGAAATAAATTTGTGTGGTAAATCTCCGAGATTTGAAGGAGATTTGAAGTTAATCTTATTAAATCTCAGATTAGCGTCAGGTGGAAATGTAGCATAAGACCAGTTCCTTTTTTGTTTTTGTTTGTGATACACTTAACATCAACTCGTTATTCTGTATTTTTCTACACGGCATCTTACAAGTAAGCTATGGATTAAATGAACAACAATAATGTCCACTTATTTGAATAGTTCTAACAACTTAATTGATTTTAATTTACCAAAAAAATTGCATTAAACGATGATTACTTAGTATGTAGGCATTTAAAAAATGCATGTTAATTAATTAAAAAAAAAGTTGATCTATTGTAAGTCTTAACTATGTGATATGTAAATTTTTGTTTTGATGCAACTTAAACATTCACTTATCTATGCATATGTAGCTTAAAATAAATAAATAAATTAGAACAAAATACTGGGCTTGAGAAAAATTATATTCGTTCATTAACCTTTGAGTAAGATGAACATAAAATCCAATGCCAATATTAAAAAAGTAAAGAAGTTTTTCAATACGATCGTTAGCTTTTTAATATAAAAAAACAAGTGACATAATGTGTTAAATAGGGGTATCATTTAGTTTTATTCTCAAATACCTGTGGTTTCGAGAAAAAAGGAAATAATTAGAAAATGGGCTATTGGCTTTAGACACAGGTATACAAAACATTGTCTTGCCGTTGTTTTTTACATTTTGCTTTTCATTTGAAGTACTTTTTTCAAAAATTTGCCACTTCCGCCTAAATGGGGGAAATAGACCTCCACTCACAAACGAGTTTTTTTTCTTGCCTGGACCCAACTAACAAGATCCAGCTTCTTTACACATTTTACAAAAATACATGGTGTATTATGGCTGATATTTTCAAAACGGAATCCAAAAATCTGTGGAATCAACCATGAATTCCTCTAATAAGTTTGGAAGAAGGAGGAGCTTCGTAAGATAAGTAAGATAAGAAGTTAGGATCTTTTTTCAATTTTCTTCATGATTATCCACTAATCATTTCTGTTTGATAATTTGAAAAACATTAAAAAACAAGTAAAGTAAGTAGGTAAAGCTAATTAGAATTCTCGAGTAGTACTCGCAGATAAGTTGGGGGTCAAGCCATCGGGGTACATTTCTGCCTACGTTAAGTTATTTAGTTGCGAATCAACAACTAGCCTTGGATACGTACGGATTTACTGTCGAAAACGAAAATAAGGACAAAGAACTTCGAATCTGCACGTGAAATGTTCTCTCTATCTATAGAGCACGATCAGTCGAACATTTAGCCGAGGCCCTAGACTGCTAGAAAGCAGACATCACTGCCATCCAAGAAGTGCGATGGGATGGGACAGGCAAAGAAAAAATGAAAGACTGCGGTATCTTCTAAACGTCTTTGTATAGTTACCATTGTTGTTGTTACCTACAACAAGGGCAGTGTCTTTTTGAAGATGGATTCGTTATTAGAGGCAGACTTAGGCAAGAAGTCCTTAGAGTGTCAACTATGTGAACGAACACCTCACAACATCTCACATTAATGCTAAATTCGCCAACATTAGCCTCACATGCACGCATGCCCCCCAGAGGAAAAAGATGATGACACAAAGAATGAGTTCTCCCAGCTTTGCACAAGACATTTGAGCAATGCCTTAGCTATGACATACAAATTTTTTTGGTCGGTTTTAATGCTAAACTAGGAAGAAACGACACGTCTCTGGTGGTACGATTGGAATTTATAACCTGCAGGTTATAATAACATCCGATAACGGACTCACGTAAATTGATTTTGCTGCCAGGCGAAACGTTGTGGAAGCTAGTGAGCAGTTTCCTCGACATCACAAGTAGACATGGTGATTTTCTGGACAATCAACCAACAACGAGATTGACCACATCCGACCACTACTTCGTTGTAGTCAAGGTAATGCTTCGAATATCCAGACCAAAAACCAAACATGAAGACAGTTTGAGGAAACTCGACGTTGGCGTCGGACGACCACAGTCGCAAAGAATTGCCTAGTCCTTTTCTTATCAAGTCTCTCGCGCTCTCTTAAATAGTTCTATGTCGGCCTTGCATGACCACTTCAGCGAAACTCCTTCCAAGTACATGCAGCCAAACAACAGTCATTCAAATCGGTACTGCATAGAAACACCAGAACTCCTCGCGAGCTCTACGAGCAGAAAAAAGAGGAACACCGGCTTCTCAAAAGGAAAAAATTAAATTAAAAAATTAAAATTAAAAAAAAATTAAAAAAAAAAAAAAAAAAAAGGAGAATGAGAAGCGTGCAATTGAGGAAATAGAAGGATGCTATTGCAGGAATGAAATTCGAAAGCTTTACCAAAAAGGTAAAGAAAACCTCCCAGGGTTACAAGGCCCGAACCGAAACCTGCAAGGACGATCAGGGGAACATCGTGGTTGAATCTTTGTCGGTACTGAGTGGGAAAAATCATTTCTGAAATTTGTATAACGGTGATAGTGAATCGAATTCCGCTGCCATGCAGATTTTACCAAACAACCTGGACAATGTAGGCCAACAATTCCGTCCACCCAATCTCGACGAAGTGAAGATAGCTATATCTTAGCTTAAAGCAAAGTATACCCGATTGGAAGACCTTTCAATATTGGCAGACCTGTCAGTAGTCTTTAAATTGCTTCCAATAAGTTTCCAATTGAAAATTAGCTATCAAGTGAAAATTGTCCGTTTACACGGTTGGTTAATTTTATCCAAAAATCAGCCAATTTTTTGGTAGAAAATTGGTCAAAATTTTGTGTCTTTCGTTTAAAATTTTTCGGCTTACAAGATTGGAAGACCTCTGACAGATCTGCCAATATTGAAAGATCTTACAACTGTGTAAACAGCCATGTTAAACTATCGTCGACGACAATCAAAACTTATCTGCCAATTAAAAATTGGAAGATGTTCTTCGCACGAACAATTTCCAATATCCAATTAGTTGGTCAATCGTCCATTTATCTGTCAAGTAGAAAAATTATGTGTTTACACGTATTCACACAACTGCAGCCATTCGGCCATTTTTTTGTTTAAAAAACTGGCAGACAATTGGCTGAACAATTTTTTTCTGTCAATTTTGGCAGATTGAATTGAATGTTTACACGGTTGATAGAAATGTTCATGTTCAAAAACAAATTAATGAATTTGATTCAAATCGAAAGATAATTATTTATTTTTTATTCATGTTTATTTACATATCTGTTTTTCAATTTTCCGTAAGTTATATAATTTATTCATTATTATTTAGTTTTTAAGCAACAAATTGTTAAAGTCTAAGGAAGTTTTTGTACTTATAGACAAATAAATAAATAAATTAAAATTTGGTTAAAATTTTTTGGGAAAAATGTGCCAATATTGGAAGAACTTCCAATCGTGTATACTTAGCTTTAGTCTTATAAAACTGCCAGAGCTGATGGCCTTGCGGTCGATCTGTTTAAAGTGGCTGGTGGTAAATTGGTTAGGAGTATGCACCAGCTCATCTGCTAAATATGGTCGGTGGAAAGCATGCCCGATTTATATGGAACTTCAGCCTTGTTTGCCGGATTCTCAAGAAAGGCGATCCTCTGGGCTGCACCAACTACAGATGCATCAGTCTCCTTAACATCGCATTCTCTGCCATATTCTGTGAACGACGACGCACAGTGGGCCCACTCATATGAAGGAATCGGAATAAACTAAAAAAAAAAATTGTAAGAGATGAAAATGAAAACTGATTTTCCCGTAAGCACACATTCTAAGCTTTCATTAGCTTAAACAGTTATATTTTTAAGTAATTTTTCTACTCCGTAAGGCTGAATTGGAAGTCACATTTCATTCACTCTTAAGACAAGTGTTAAATAAGTTGTGTTATCAGTTGGCTTTTGTTTATATATATTTTAATAACGTGAAAACTAAAAATAATATGGAATTAATAGTTTCAAGTATTTACTTTATTTCTAAATATATTTTAAGGTTCTATTTTTCCTTTTTCAATATAAATGGGATATAAATGATGTGATATTTATAATTAAGGGCATATTGCACGTATAGTTAGAGCAAAAGTAGGTTTCTAGACGTTTCTATGTCGAGATTTTTATTTGTAAAAATAGTTTAATGAAAAAAGAATCTGGTGCGCATATGTACACCATTTTTTTTTTATTGAGATTTCTTTAGTAGAGTACCTCAGAAAATTTTGAATGTTTTTTCACAAAAAAAGCCTTTTTTGTGTAGGTTCACATTCGAACAGTATATTTTATACTGGAATGGAGTTGTATGAGCTCATGAGAGATTCAGGGCTCCAAACACTGAAAACAAAATTCAAATTTTTTTGGAAAAATTGTTTTAATTTTTTCATAAAAAAACTATAAAACAACAAATTATTAAAAAAAAAAAATAAAAAAAAACTAACTGCAACGTTACCAAAATATGCGTAATACCGAGTTATGATTAGGAACAGGGTTGTCAGATTGGGCTATTTATCATAAATTGGGCTATCTTTTTCCTTAATTTGCGACAAGAATTTGAAAAAAGGAGCCCAATTTCATATTACTTTTATAACTTTTAAGAAAATTCGTTACATAAGGTCAACGATATGTTTAAGTTCGTCCAGATTTTAAGGATTTGTCCTTGGAAAATATTCCAAAAAACAAGAAAAACGTGGAATGTTTAAGTAATCCTAGATTTTTTAGATGAGATTTGGCTAGTTTTTGGGCTACATTTTGGGCAGCGATTTTGGGCTACAAGAATTCTGAAATTGGGCTACACAAGTGCTTCTTGAGCTGGCAGCCCTGATTAGGAATCGAACTACTAAGGCCTAATAAGCTCTCTTATGGTTTAACAACATATATTACAAGCTGAAGGCCTAAATTATATAATTTCAGCAATTTTGATTTTTCAAGAACTCTATGACCTAGTGTAAATCGGGTCACCAAGACTCATTCAACGCCGAATCATTCATCACAATCGGTTTTGTCGTTGAATTGTTACGAATGGACAAACGAATAGACGAACATAGGCCCACAATTTGCCACCAAAAATCCGCCATTTTGTTTTTTCGAGAATTTCATATACCTAGTTTTACTCGCGTCATCAAGACAAATCCAATGAGGTATAATTTTTCAAAATCGGCCTAATGGACACTCGAATACACATACATTCCCAAAATCACTATTTCCCGCCTAAAAGCCGCCATTTTGATTTAAAAAAAAATTCAGGTTTATTGTTAATCGTGCCGTCAAGCCGAATTCAATGCCGTATCATTTGTTGTAATCGGTTCAGTGATTCAGGAGTTACGTGCGGACAAACATAAATATCTACAAAAACACCATTAACGTGCGGACAAAAATACATATCGACAAAAACACCATCGGTAATAAGGATCAAAACATAATTCTAAAACTCAATTTTGGTTTTCCTATTAATTTTTATGGTACTTCAACTAAAAAAAAATGTATTCAGTAAAACAGGCCCATCTGCTGAATTAATTCCGGTTATCGGGGTATCTTGCCCCAGTGTGCGACACCTGAAGCCATTCGTCAACAGCCGAATAGGTCCATATCAGTGTGGGCTTAGGCCAGGAGGGTCCAGCATCGACCGAATATTATGGCAGTTCTAGGGAAAAAAAAAACAGAAATTTCAAGTCGATACCAACCAACTTTTCATCGATTTCAGGGCTGCGTATGACAGCATCAATAGAGACGAGCTATATAGAGCAATGTCTAGTTTTGGCATCCCTCCCAAACTGGTCGGTTTGTGCACGATGACGATGGAGAATGCACGCTGTTCCATCAAGGTCGACAAAGATCTCACCGATACCTTTGATGTCAAAACAGATTTAAGACAAGACAACGCGCTATCATGCGACTTTTTCAACATCGTTCTTGAAAGAATAGTAATCTCACGTCAATACTAGAGGCACATATCTTCAAAAAAGGAGCGCTACGATATCCCGCAAACCAAAATCTCGAATAACGAAATCTCGCATTTTTTTAAAAATCTCGAATAACGAAATTTCGCAAATTAAAAATCTTGTTTTTCATAATCTCGCAATTACAAAATCTCGCTTTTACAATCTCGCATTTACCTACATCTTGAACCTAAAAATCTCACAAATTTCAACCAAAATCTTGCTATTTAAAATCTCGCAAATCAAAATCTCAGAACTTCAAATTTCACAGCAACGAATCGCACACGGCTTTTAGAAAAAATTGTCTTTTTTTTTTGAGAATATACCTACCCAAGAGCACTTTGGATATTTTTTCTTTCCAAATAATAACTATACCTACCCAATAAAAAATTTGTACATCCTTTATTACTGTTAATAACCTCTATAATCATTTTGGTTGTCTTTTACGCGTTTAGAATGGAACTAAAAGTATTTTCTAGTTCAAGGCCAAATACGAGTAATGCGATTTGCACATGACATTTTACAACTGGATATACCATCTCTATGTTGTCTCTCCTTCTTGTTCTTTTGAAAACAATAATATTCGAAAATCAAAAGCTCAAATTAATAAATTACAGTGTGGTCTAAAAGTACCCAGACACTGGATTATATATTTTGCAGTAGGTAGGATATCTCGCAAAATTGTATTGCATTGCAACAATACATTTTGTTGCAATGCAATTCAATTTTGCGGGATTTTGATATGGGAGATTTTAGTTTGCGGGATTTCGTTATTGCGAGATTGTGAAAAGCGGGATTTTGTAATTTCGGGATTATGAAAAGCGAGATTTTGTAATTGCGAGATTTCGTTATGCGAGACTTCGAATGCGAGATTTTGATTTGCGAGATTTCGTAGCCAACCCCTTCAAAAGTCCGTGCAATTACTGATGTGATAATATTGACACAATCGAACGAACTAAGCGAGATATGAGTGATGATTTCATGAGTATTGAGAAGGGAAGCCAAGAAGATGGGTTTAACGTTGGATTATGGCAAGACCAAATATATGCTGCCTACACGAAAGGACACCCAACACCGACGCGACGTCTCGGACAGGACGTCACTATAGACCACAGTACACATATCTAAGGTATCTTACGCAGGTTATCTGAAATGAGTCAGAAGAAATTCAAGATGGCAGCCTTACGTGACATCGTCGCTGTAATACAAAAACAACGAAGAAAACAAACACAAAAGGATTATTTAAATAACACTTAAAACCAGGAAGGAATGTTGTTTGCATGATAAAATAATGTTAATAAACACTAAAAAGCTTGAAACAATTGTATTTGCTAATAAATAAGTAATAAATGAACACATAGCACACAACAATTTTTGAAGTTTAACGAGTGGGGGTCACGAGAGTCGCCATTTTCCACTGATTTTGATGGATGCGCAGAACTGAACAAAAATTAAACGCTAATGATATTACCACAGATACTAGAGTTACATAGATATCGCATCCAGTACACATAAAAATTACAATTTTTCAATATTTTGTGATTGCAAGCTCTTTTGTTTCGTCCTCAAAATCGAGTCGGTTGATCAAACTATTGATGACTTGCTACTGACGTTTTGTATTTATGTCTATGTATGTAAATCTATCTTTTTTAACATCATATTTGGTCCATAACTCACACAATATTGATATAACTGGGATATAGCTCTACGTCCCACGATAAAAAAGTATAGTCATTTTTATTTGCTCTGCGTGCGATATCTATGCAACTATAGTATCTGCGATATTACCTTTAATACGTGTACTGTGACTAAAGGCAGCTTTAATTTTGAGGTGATCAGAGACTTTGCCTACCTATACCAACTCAGTGAATTACCAGCGTTGAGATCAAATGAAGAATTACTGCTTGAACAGAATGCAAGACGGAGCTGGATTAGATGGCAAAAATGCTGCAGCTTGAGCTGCATGAGTTGAACAATTGTTTACTTTTACTGCAGCATTTTTGACATCTACTGCAGCACTTTTGACATATATTCCAGCTGCGTCTTGCATTCTGTTCAGGCAGTTAATCTTTCTAATCGCTTCATCTTGGGGCCGTGGAGGCAATTGAGGAGCAAAGCCCTCTCTCCCTGATGTACATATGATGCAGAGGCATGGACGCTACGGTGGATGAGAATACCTTAGGCTGTTTTGAGAGGGGAACTCTCGACTCTCCTGGCGATTTTTGGTTCCATCTGCATAGACAGGGAATGGAAAAAAAGATACGAAAACGAGCAAAAGGGAAAAGCCAGCGACTGGGGTGGCTGCGTCACCTAGAGCTTATGGACATCAATACTCCGGCCGAAAGGTCTTTGTATTCCACCCCGTGTGGCGATACACTAGAAAAGGAAGGGCGTAGGAGCTGGCGCCGCAAGTGGAAGATGAATTCAACCAACTTGGCGTGTGAAACTGGAGACAAGTAGCTAGGACCCAGCTGGGTGAAAGAAACTTATTGGCTGAGACCCTGGTTCACCCACGGCCACGACTATGGCGCCACCTTAAGGAAATAAGAAAGTGATTAAACTAAAATCTAACACAAATTACACATCTAGGCCTTTTCCAGAAACCCCATATTACTGCGTCTAGATAAATAGACAAACAGGCATAATCACGAGACCTAGGGCGGTATTCACCGAGCGCTCATAAATGGCTCTTAAGTTTATGAGGCTCATAACTCAAATATTATTTGTGCTATTCACCAACCACTCACAAGCGTTTTTCGAAGTTCGAAAATGAGAGCCACTCTCTCTTATTCAGACAAACCCAAACTGTGAAATCAGACTGTTTTCGAACATGAATGACAGTTGACGTCAAAAACAAAAACAAACAAAAATACAATCTATTGTGCTTGTCTATATTTTTTAATTTGTTTTTTATAATAATTTATTTTAAATTTATTGAAAACTTTATTCAGCTAAAAGTGGTATCAATTAGTTTATTGTATCTTAAAGCTGAATTTGTTCAGGCTATGGCGATTAACAATTCTGCCGCAAAAGGATTGCAGGATGTGATGAGAACTATCCTTGGACCAGAAGGAACCATGAACATTTTGGTTACTGGCCCTGGTGACATTAAAATCAACAGATGCCAGTACAGCTCAAGATGACTCCGACACCGAAACACTGTACCTGACCGTTTCCTATATCGATAGATTCTTAAGTCAAATGTCTGTAGTACGAGGAAAGCTATCTTGTTGGTACAGCTGCAATATGTATCGCATCAAAATATGTAGAAATCTATCCACCAGATGTTGGTGAATTTGTATTCATTACCGACGATGCATACACAAAAGGTCAGGTATGGCGTATGGAGCAGATTATCTTGAAGATTATATCCTTTGATTTGTGCCTACCCATATCGTATGCATTTTTGAATACATATGCAGTTTTGTACGATATGCCACATCAGGTTTAATTCCTTGCCCAGTACATTTTGGAGCTTTCGCGTACTGGTTTTTGTGCCATCATTGGTTTCAGCGGCAGCGCTTGCTTACCCGTTACATATTATATTTCCCCATAGTATTCAGAACTGAAGGAAGTCACTTCACATAAATTCGAAGACATGGAAGAAATCATCTTACATTTGGGCAAAACACATATCGGAGCGCCTGAATTGGCACAACAAGGTCTTATCAGCCAAAGGCGTTGAAATTAATTTCATAATAATAAAATTTAAAAACACTTGAAAAACCTGTTCTTTTTAATTAATCCCAGAACACGAATGGAAGGTAAAAAATGTGCACGAAAAAAAAGCTTATTTTGAGCATGTTTATAGTTGAGAAATTTATGAAATCATTTAAAATTGTAATATACCGTAAAGCTATTGGATTGACCACTATAAAAGCAATAATTTATTTCTTCAAAGCAGTTAGGTAGTTAGACCTACAAGAATTTTGTATCTAATACAAAACGTTGTCATATTAAAACTTCTTGCTTGATTTTGATGATTGAAACGGTTTTGAGTTTCAATTAAAGTATACTAAGTAGTTTTCTAAACCATTTGCATACGGAACACGTTTCATCATTTTCTTGAACATTGAAAAAATGACAAAACTAGTTTTATATGGAAAATTTTCGAAATTTTTGTTTTTGTTGAAAATGGTTTGTAATACTACTTAGGACACTTTAATTGAAACTTAAAACCGTTTCAATTATCAAAATCGAGCAAAAAGTTTTGATCACCAAAATAAATCATCAAATCAAAATAAGCCGACTCATCAACAAAAACAAAAACCAAAAACCAAAACCTCAAAATCCTGAACGAATGGAATCATAGAGATTTTCGTTTTTCTAATAAAGCCATAACTACATAGAAAAGTGGGAAAAAAGTCAAAAATTTAGACAGTTGAGCGAAATACCAACTCAGGTTATTAAAAAAAACGTAGCTAAGGAAATTAGTCATTTAGCAAATAATAAACATTTGTAAAGAATTGTTAAATGTAGTTTTGGCTTAAGTTTTGTAGAAAATACAAAATACAACCTTCAGTGTGAATTGTTTTTATTTTTATTTTTTGGTCTGAATTCTTATTCATACTTTGTGCGTTTTACCAATTTATACTAATAAATAAAAATTTGTGTACACCTACCGAACTTCTTTCGTCTAGAATTAGTCAAAGAGCAAACAAAAAATCTTTGGTGTCGAAAACCCAAACAAATACGGTTTGAAGTTAATTGATATAAACAAAATAATTTAAATGATATAAATATAATATTGTTTCGAAACCCATAGTTGATGGCGAAAAATGGATTTGAGTTCAGTGCCCAAAAATATGTTCACTCTTCTTTTTTTGTTTCCAAAATTTAACCGACATTTGAAAATCTGTGTTATTAATTGACCTCCTGCGTTTGGGGCCCGTTAAAAATCTCTTCAAATCTTTCAACCGTTTTTACGACCATATTATCGAAGTCACTCTTATCAGAAAAATCACAGTTTAGCAATTCTTCAAATTCCCCTGAGGCACTAGGTATTTCTGAATGTTGACCAGAATGTTTTCTAAGACTTCTAACAGTTCTTCTTCAAAGTAACTAACTGCTTATAAGGATTTCAGTTCAGTCTACAACCATTTTGTATCTTCATTTACATTTGCATTTTGTTTTCCTCGTGGATGATCTATCAACTTCGAGCTTTGTAATATTTTCGTCTACTATTCGATAAATCGCCATTTTTCAAACTTTTAAGTGTCGTGATCCCTAAAAACCAACAAAAATTGATAAAATACCTTGCGATTGCGACCCCTTACTCTTATATTTTTTCCATTCCTTTCGACGAACGAATACTCAACGGACGTATCGAGAATGGTTCTAATTACACGTCACCAATATCATGCAATAAAAACCCTTGAACGCAATCTTTTTGTTTTCTTTCCCTCATTTTCCGGTATATTCAATAAAAAAAACACAATGCTATTTGATTGCATACATAAATGTTTATTATCATTGTTCATTTAATATTTCGTCTTAAATTATTGAGTGTATAATAGATTTTTATTTATTATTATTTTAATTTTTATCTCATATTATTTTCATGTAACCATTTTATTTATATTCTTTTAGAGGATCCACACAGTTTATTTTATTGTTGTTGCATTTGTTGTTATTATTATTTTATATTAATTTCCAATGGAGTCCTTAATTAAATTTCAAATATTTAGGGCTTGTTTCACATTCTCTGATTAAAGTTTCAATTAAGCTACTTTGAACTTATTCTTCAATTAAGAATCTCATTTACGTTTCACAATATCTGAATACTTTTAACTAACAATTAAAGTTCTCAGTATTTTAATGGCCAGATGAAGTACTGATTAGCAAATTTAACTGGCGGTTAAAACATTCAAAGCTGTAAGTGCAACCATGAAAACAGAAAAATTTAATGGTTTTGGACTTTTACTGAATGTGGTTCAAACATAAGAAGGCGAATTTGATAAATGTTTGCATGCAGTGATGCAATTTTAGAATTAAAAGTATAAGGATGATACCTACGGATAAATAAAAAAATATTGTTTCCTTGAAAAATCTTTATTTATTTCGGGAAATTTTTGTTTTGAATGAATGTTGTGTATTGGTTGTTTGTTTTTTGTTAAAACTATTCCGAAATTTTATTAAAAATTAATTGATTCAACAAGACAATATAAATCTAGAAAGGATAATAGCAATAGGATATAGTACTGATGAAGTGATACAAAAATAAGAACTTGAAGTCATTCAAAGAATATTTTCTTCTGAATATTCGTTGTCCTGAACTAATGCAATTATTGTTATCAGGTGGAAAATACCTGGAACGTGATTTCTCACACCTATTCGGCTGCATTTACCCAAATAATGCACAGCAAAAATTTTCTTGGAACTTTCTTTCGTCACATTTAAAAACTTTTGTTAATATCGTGATATTGAAAATGAAGTAAAATGTATTTACGGAGAGAATAATAAACATAAGCTTTTTATGTTACTTACCCCAAGCTAAGAAGTTCATTAGTTTATATAAAAGTAATTTAATGCAGCCAAACGAGCAAAGTAGCGCCTGTGACAGATACAAAACAAAACTTGTTAAATTGTAAAAAATTTAAACACTGATAAAAACAAATTATGAGTAAACTAGTAATGTAATAGGTGGAATGCATTGATTTAAATTTTCTACACTCAAAATATGTAAAAGTTTACAAACGTATCGTTGCAGAAATGATGCACAATCATTTCCGCCAAACATTTATAACCCGCATTACTTTTTGCATAACGTTTTTACTACTGCAAACTTGCATCAAGTGAAGCGCAAACTTCAAACAAATTGAAGTCAAGAAAATTCTTGATCTGTTGTTGTTGATGCATTTGTATCAGATAAACTGCAAACCATATACGGTCTAGTACGTCAAATTCTGATTTCATAAGATCTGTTTATTCCTTAAAGATATAATGAGGATGCAACATCAAGCCTCGAATGTAGATAGATTTTATGATTACGAATCTTACTAACGATAGAAGAACACCGAATCTCCGAGTACTTCATTTTCCTGAAAAATTATTTGATATCATCGACACCGTCATTTTCTATGAGCCCTGAGATAAACATAATGCATTGCATTGCCACCATCTCCGTTTCGCATCGCTACCACAAAAAAGCAGTAATGCACCAATATTTTACGTTAATGAATTTACCCTTAATGACAGTGTCGACTTACAAAGTCGACTTGCGAAAGTCTTAAACTTTTTGGTGATCCCATATAGCACAGCTATTTGTTGAGTTAAGCCGATTCCATCGTCCTATCTTAGGAAGACCACCAGGCGTAAGATTTTCTTCCTCACTGATTGGAACGATTAGATTTTCTTTTGACATGAGATTGTATTTGGTAACGAAATGCGTAAAACGGTGGCATAAAAATGTCTCAGCCTCGAATTCATCGAATATCCTTCGATGATGGAAATATGCATGCGAAAAAATCCTATACACTCTATGACAAACCGAACTTATTTTAGTAACTGATGATTCTTTTATCGGGACCCTATTTTTGGGGTTATATCAAAACTAAAAAAGAAAAGAAACTCAAGTATCTATTGGAATTTCAGTGGAATTTTTTTAAGGTGACTTACCGGCTAGAGAAATATTTATTGCTATTTAATAACCAAGCAGCACCGTCTAGTGTGTGACGTGTATAGTCAATAGCAGGACATTCTTTTGCTGTTTTATGTGCAGCACATAAGAATATCCATTGTCCGGTTGCTGTCATCTGTGCTGTGTACATGATGTCGGAGAGCAATTGGTCTGACAGTCGATCTCGTACTGTGGAAGTGTGTAGACGTTTTCGGCTTCCCAGTTTATTCAACTAGCTATTCGGAGTGATTAAATCAAGTTTTATTTTAACCAAGCTATTTTCAATAGCGACGACAGCTCAGTGGTAGAGGTGGCGGACCGAGAATCCGAAGGTAGTGGGTTCGAGTCCCAGTCGGGCAGTAAATTTTTGGCCGCTTTTTTCCATAATCGAGAGGTGGAAAACATTATCGAGAGGGATAAGCGGCTAATGGAAAGCAAGAAAACGGCGGGGGCATCGAAAGGTGTCCCAACAACAACAACAAGCAAGCAAGCTATGGCACCACCACCAGCCTTAGCAACAGCAAGTGCACCAGCACCAACAACATCAAAGAAGGCGATGGCACCACCAGCCATACCGTCGTCGAATGCCGTAGCAACAACGGCAAATGTATCAACGGCACCAACAGCCGACACCAAAAATAAAAGGAGGAAGAGGATTAGCTGTGCGCCGAACCTCGTCAAGCGCCGCTCCACAACCACCACGGCCCAGCTGCCAGCCGGGGTGAAGGAGACGGCGCGCACAGCCAAAACTTCAGCAGCAGCCAAAATACAAGAACAACTTAATACCTCGCCATCCGACGATGACATTGAATATATGTCTGAAGGTGGCGAGGGATTATATACGACAGGGGACAGCAACAGCAACCTGCTTGTAGACCTGACATCACCAGAGGCGTCCTCCGAAGAGGAAAATGAGGCGCAAGAAACACTTGATGAGCAGGCCATCAGCCAAAAAATCGATGCCATTCGGGGGGAAATGGAACGGCTTAATGCCATAGTTACCCCTCTTATAGAAGCCCTAAAAGGGAAACAAGAAGCTCGACGAGAACGAGAGAGGCAGGAGCGCGAGCAGAAAAAAGCGCTACAGGCGACACAAAAAGCAGCGCCACAACAAGAGCTGCAAGCGAAAACGTCGCAGCCAGAGCCAAAGCAAGCTCAGCAGCAACAACAGCAGCTATCACAGCAAAATGAAGGAGGAGAAGAAACTGAACAACCACAGCAGCAACCGAAGGTGCAACGCACAAAAAAACAACTGCAGCAGCAGCAACAAACACCACAGGAGCGGAATCACCAGCAGCGGAACCAGCAGCAGCAGGGAGGTCACCAGCAGCAGCCACAGCCGCCCCAAAATAAAAAAGAAAAGGTGCCCCCAATAAACACTTATAAGATGGAACTTAAGGAAACCATTGATCTATGTAAGTCGGCCATAGGCCAAAACTTTTTTATTAAACGATTAAGTAGTGATAGACATGCGATCCACTGCTCCACAGTCGCGCAGCACAAGATAATTAAAGAATTGCTAAAAAAATCCACGACTGAGTTCTTCAGTTTTACCCCCAAAGTGGATAAAAACCAAACGGTCCTACTGAAGGGCATAGATTCCTGCACGGAACCAGAGGTGCTCTATAAGGAGCTCTGTGAAAAAGCGAGCGGCGATCTCGAGTTTATCGGGGTCAAGCCGTTCACTACAGTTAGAGCCAGACGGGAGAAGCGGTCTTTGCCGTTCTTCTTAGTTCAGCTCTCGCCCAACAGCAAACTGGATAGTTTGAGGAGTATCTCCGTCCTCAACTACCAGGTTGTAACTTGGGATAAATTAAAGAGACGCGGTGACATGCTTCAATGCATGCGCTGCCAAAGGTTCGGCCACGCTGCAGCAAACTGCGAAATGCAGTCACGCTGCGTGAAGTGTGGTGAGAACCACATTAAGGGGGAGTGTAAACTCGGTGAGGAAAGGGTCGATGATATGACCCAGCTTAAATGTGCACTTTGCGGAAAGGAGGGGCACCCTGCTAATTATCGGGGTTGCTCAGCCTTTCAGCAAATTCGTACCAATAAAGTAGCTAGGCAGACAGAGGTAGTGGTACGCCCATCAACGCGTGCTCCAACAACAACACCCGTCAATCCCCAGATCTCCTACGCCCAAATGGCGGCAGGAAGGGGAAACACGGTACAGCCTGCAGCTAAGGTAGCCCAACCGGCCCTCGTGCCTAGGGCTCCGGACGCTCAGGCCGAAATAAGAAGCATGTTGCTGGCAATTCAAGGCCAGTTGACAGGACTTCAGAAAGAGATAAGGGAGCAGGCGAATAGGGTGGACTATATCTACTCTGTTTTGCCTAGCTTAACGCAAATTAGAGGTTAAAGGCGCGCTGTCGGAGAGGCCTCTTAGGATCCTTGCTGTGAATGTAAATTCACTGATTAGGACCGAACGCAGAGCTAATCTTTTCCAATTGTTGAAAGACCAAAGTCCAGATGTGTTTATGGCCAGCGAAACTAAGCTGAACCAGAAACATAAGTTGACTAACAACAATTACAATATCGTCAGAAGAGATCGACCCAACTCCACTCAAGGGGGGGGCGTCGCAATCTTCATACGAAAAGGCATTAATCACAAAGTTATATATAATAGTGATCTGCGCAGATTTCGGCTGTTAGAGGCGTGCATCGTGTGCATTCCTCTCCAACAGGGGAAGCGAATGTATGTGATCGCGGCTTATGCACCGGAATCACCTCAGCCAACTGATTTTATGACAGAGCTTGTAAAACTTTTCGAATGTCTACGCTTGAGCTTGGAAGAAAATTACTTTCTCATGGCCGGTGATTTGAATGCCAAACACCTTGATTGGGGAAATCAAATACAGAATCCAAGAGGTATTCATCTTTTTAATTGGATGAGTCGATATAACACTGAATATGGTGTCGACCTGCTGGCTACGGATCGGCCATCGTTTCCAAGAAGCGGTGCCTATCTGGATCTATTGCTAATAGACTCAAGACTGACAATTACTGACACTGTGGGTCAAAGACCAAGAAACTGTTTACGAACGATCGAGTACGACAGTGACCACTGCGGACTCGCCGCCGTAATACTGCTTCCGAACGAGCTCGTGGAGTTGGATGAGTATGTGCCTGTGCATACTTACAATTACAGTAAGGTGCGCTGGCCACGCTTTACCAACGCCTTATCGAGCGAAATCAGTTCGAACAACTTATCCCCACCAAATGACAGGAATTTGACAAATAACGAAATAGACCAATATCTTGAACAAATGGACGAGACAATCAAACGAACAATGGACAGAACGATACCAAAGTACAAACAACGGGACGCAACCGACATGTACCGGAATGCGACCATTGACGCATTACACAGACAAAAAAGTGGACTGCTGACAAGACTCAAACGCTTGTACCGACGGTTTACTGACCCAAACGATCTGGAGATTAGGACATTGAAGTCTTCGATCAAGAACATCAACCAGCTTATTAAGGAAAATTATCGGTTGTCGATTAATTTGTATTGGGATAACAAAATTCGGGCTGTTAATTCTAGCGACCCGAGTATGTTTCCCCAAATTAACAAAATATTTAGAAGGAATGATCAGAACGACCTTCCGTGTCTTAAGCTCCAGAGAACGACAGATAACAGAGACGTACTTCTGACAGCAGGAATTGATCCAGAGGACGCCGTCTTGGACGATGACCTCTTTATTGTCGAAGATCCGCAGGAGAAAGTGGAGGCTGTGGGGGCTGCTTTCCAGCAAGTGTACAAGGTGAATGCATGCATTCGCCCGAACCATGACCTGGAAAACAGAGCCTTGCTCCACCACTTCTACCTTCGGAATGACATAACGCAATGGCGATCAGAGAACCTCGGTTTCACCGGGTTCAATGAAGATCATTTGGCAAACGCCATAATCGCCGAGCGAAATGGGCCCAGTTCCCTGTTAATTACGAAGGTGGAGCTTCAGCTCATCTTCGATTCATTAAAGAAGAAGAAGTCAGCAGGAGTCGATGGCATATCCAACGTTGTACTTCGACATTTACCGCAAGAAGCAGTAGACATTTATACCACACTGTTTAACAACGCTCTGAATAATGCATATTATCCAGTGCGGTGGAAGACAGCTGTGGTGCATCCTCTCCCGAAAAAGGGAAAGGACAACTCCAATCCGGCGAATCTCCGGTCGATAAGTCTTCTTCCGAGTATCAGCAAGGTATTCGAAAAAGTTATCAATAGAGCTCTGTCTAAGTGGGCAGAGGACAATAATATCATACCGGATAATCAGTTCGGTTTTAAGGCGGGACATGACACCATTCATGCCGCGTCTAAGCTCGTTTCTGATGTCCAATGGAACAAATCTAAAAAGCAGTGTACGGGTGCCTGTCTGGTTGATTTGGAGAAGGCCTTCGACACCGTATGGCTAGAGGGTCTTTATCTAAAGCTGACCAGACTTGGCATTAGTAAACCACTATTATATATGCTTTATGATATGCTCAATGGTAGAAAGTTTGTTGTCAAGAGTGGCAATGTGACTTCTACCACAACCTTTAATATTAAAAATGGTCTTCAACAGGGAGCGGTCAACTCGCCGATTCTATTCAGCATTTACACCAGCGATCTGATAAGTAGCCTAACTCAGGCAATTGCGTATGCCGACGATCTAATTGCGTACAGAACAGCCCCAAAAGTCGAGGTCATCAGAATTCTTTTGCAACGTGACTTCGAGAAGATTCAGCGATATTGCGATGACTGGAAGTTGAAAATCAACTTCCAGAAATCAGAAACTATCTTGTTTAGGACTCCGTTGCATGGAGCCACAAGGGATACGAGAAAGAACTGGCGTAAGCTGGTGATCGTAGGGCCAAATGGACAGCCACTGGCGAGTAAAAGTGTAGTTAAGTACCTTGGCATCTGGATGGATCAGTATTTGTATTTCGACAGACATATAAATGCTGCTCTGTCCAGGGCTAGGGGAGCTTTTGCCCTGACGAAACGGTTGTTTTATAGCAGCCGGCTTGACAGCAGGGTGAAGGTGATTTGCTACATGGCCCTTATACGGCCGATGATTGCCTATGGGTGTCCGGTTTGGTTCAACGTTGCCCCATCTCAAATGGAAAAGATTCGGGTGTTTGAGAGGCAGTGTCTTAGACGCTGCCTTGGATTACACAGAACACCAGAGTCGGAGTACAAACATTATTATTCTAACCTGGTTCTATACAACGGCGCCAACATAAACAGGATAGATAATTTCTTGCTGAAGCTTATTCGAGGTCACATTGCAAGAGCAATGTCCTCGACCAACAGCTTAATTTTTGGGGCTTATTACCCTAAAAACGACTATTACGAGAGTGTGCGTCTAAGCGGCTTTATTCCGCCCGATGCATTCCTCTATTTAGACAGTCGAGGGCTGATCCAGGATAGAGCGGCGGTTCCGCTAATCTACCACGTCGGCCGTAGAACTGTAGATCGGCGGCTCCTTTATGACCGAGACGTCCTCGCACAACACGGAGCGGAGCACCTTCGGTTCAGTAGGACTGTGTCCGATCGGGACCGAAGAGATAGGGTAAAGCAGGAGAACCAGTTCTGGTGGTTGAAACCTGAACAAGAAGATTCTTCGGATATTTAAAAGTTGACTGCATTTTTCTATGCCATGGCCGACTTACATAGGTTTAGGTAGTTAGTTTTAAGCAGGGACAGTCAGGGTGGCACCAAAAAAAAAAAAAAAAAAAAAAAAAAAAAAAAAAAAAAAAAAAAAAAAAATTATAAAACCAATAAAAACACAAAAAAATTATAAAACCAATAAAAACACAAAAAAAAAAAATCACAAAAACCCGAAAATGCTTGCTGTGGCTGTTCTAGTTTGTAAGTAGTCTGTAAGTAGTTTGTAAGTAGCTTTAAGTAGTTTTATAGTAGTTTTAATTAGTTATAATTAGTTTTAATTAGTTTTAATTAGTTTTAATTAGTTTTAATTAGTTTTTTTTTTAATTAGTTTTAATTTAGTTTTATTTAGTTTGTAAGTTTTATATAAAACACAAAAATAAAGTCATTGATACCGAGTTTTTTTAAAATTCTTCTCGGTGAAAAATAAAACCGATATGAATTCTAGTTTTAAGATAGTTCGTAGGCCGAAAGGCATTAGCATTAAGTTATTAGTTTAACTTAGAGCGCCCGAATGGGGCCAGTAGGTTAGTTGTAAGATATTGATAAGTAGGCTAGTTTTTATGAATTTTTGTCTAGCTTTAAGATAGTTTTAAGATGAATGAAAAATAAAAATGAATTTAAAAAAAAAAAAAAAAAAAAAGCAATTGGTCTGAAGACGCACAGCCAAACCATTTAAATCCATGCAAAATTGCCTGAGGTGTAAAAAGAAAAAAAGAACGATTGTTTTTTTCTATGGTGATTTTTCTTTTCGCCATTGGTGCTTTATGAGAATGCAAACCTTTGTTGTATACCTTTATCACGGCTCCAGAATTGACAACTTCCTCAAGCTTATCAGCAACAATGTCTTCATGAAACTTGTGATGGCTACCAATAGCTTGGCATATTCTTTGGACACTTGGCCGCTGTGTTTGTGAACGAATCTTAGCAATGGCATCCAATATCCATTGATGGCAAACATCTTGGCCAATTTCCTGAGTTGATTCCCGCATGATTTTCTATTTACCCTGAAAATATTTTACTTATATAAAACAAAAAAACATGAGTGAAAAAGCTAAGAGATGTATAACCTTAATTGTTATAAATATTTAAGTTATAAATAAAACTAAAACGATTGGATAAAAAGAAAAAATCCATATCACTCTGTTGAATTTAAGTTTATAGTTGTAATTTTAGTTTTTGTTCAATTTTCTTATTCACAGTCACACTTTTGGTTTGGCCTTTGCTTGTTTTTTGTTTTTGTTTCTAACATGCTGGCTCAACTAGACATGAGCGATGCCCAACATCCAAACCACAATCCAATCAGCAGTCTGATTTGTATGGATATGTCACTGCTCAGACATGGATATTTGAGGCTCCATTAGTTATTTTCAAGAAACGTTCATAATCTAGCATGGCTCAGACCCAGTGGAGCTGGCATGTAACAGATGAACAATTCACATACATAATTAAAAAAAGTAGGTACTAAGAACTGAACTGGTGCAAAATATTTCAAAAATAATAAATCTTACTTCCTTGGATGTGTTAATAATATAGGATACTTTTTCTCATAATTATAATCTTTCGAAATAGCATCTTTGGACTGGAAGGCTGGGTTTATTTTCTGTGTCAATTGATTTTGATATTCCTTGAGGAACTTATTCAAGCTTCGATGAACTCTAGCAACATTGCTCACATGCTGAAGTAAGACAAGTTTTTATTGTAAGATTCTATCTTAACAAACTCTTTGAGCTTTTCTTCACTTGGAGCACGAATTGACTTCTTGTTCTCATCGATTTCAGCCGCGAATTGACTAAGATTGTGAAGACCAGCAATCAGAGTGGTCTTCTTTTCCTCTTCGCCAATTTGTTCATAATGTAGGTACAGCTCAAAGGATTTAAGCAAATCCAAACGAACTTGAAAATCACCGTAGCTGGACGGTTCGACAAATTGTTTCAGAATGCGAAGGATGATCTTTGAGAAGTTTTCTGTTGTTCAGTTTCCATTGTTTCACCTTCAGCAAAACGTTTCTCGGTGTATTTCATATAAGTGTAGGATGAATCGATTTTGTGATCCTGGATGTATTCTTGGAGTAGATTATAAATGAAGAACCAGTACTTGTAGGCATTCGATTGAACTCTGAAACCATATCAGTATGAGTGTCAAATATTTTGTAATAACTTGATATTTACCGTTCTTGAGTTTGAGATAGACATGCTCTACAAATTTGCAGTTTGAGCTTTGTCCATTTTTGAACAAATTCAGCAACTTCAATTTCCAAGTAATATCAATGATTGTTCTTATGTGCAACTTCAATCCACTGCGCGACTTTTTGGCGTAGAATTTGGAAATCTGTATTGAATCGAATTACTGGCGATGTTGATGGTTAACCACGGATTTTTTTATGACACGAATAATCTGAAATAATAATTAATAATAATTAGCTACAGGAATGACATGCTCTTTAGGTACATACGTATTACAGAATCCAGAAAGGAAAAACTATTTAAATATATTCCGAAAGTTCTTTTAGAAAGTGACTTTTAGGTTGGAAATAAAAACACGAACACTTCACCGCTCTTCGTCCAAACAAGAAGCATATTGTTTTTTTTTTTTAATATAGGCAATTTATGCAAAGGTACACAAATATCAACTACCAATAATTGAATACATAATTGTAACTTGAATTTTGAAAAGGAAATATATATTTTAACAATTAAATAAACCAAAGAACACAAAACCGATAAAAAACCTGTGACAGTAGTGAAAGATAGAGATAGAGAGTTAGGAAGTGACATTTTATTTCGAATGATTTCGAACAAGTTTTCGAAGAGAGCGCTCATAACTTAAGAGTGGTCAGGACCACTCATAAGTTTTATGAGCGCTCATAAATATTCACTAATATTGCTTGGTGTAAGATGGTTTTTCTTTATAATGAAGTTTTCTTATAAATAAAAGTCGTTTTCTTTAAGTTTAAAACATACATATACATAATTTTATTCATTTAATTTTACAAGTACTTCTTATTTTTTAGCTTAAGACAAGACAAATTATTATTTGTGCTCGTGCTGGCTTCCAAATCAAAAGTGAATATTTTCATTATTTTATTATTTACAATATTTTTATTAATGCTCAAAAGTTTTTACATTGGTTATTATTTATCTACTATTTACAATAATTAATCAATTTCTTAAGTCTAATATTTTTTAATCTGCGAGCACAGAAGGGGCTCTGCTTCGTTAAGTAGGTTATTTTTCATTTTTACATTTGTATTACAAAAGTTTCTTAAGTCTAACATTAGTTTTTTTTTTTAAATAAATGATTTCACGTCGGCTTGAGCATTGCTGACGGTCGTTGGCTGGTATGATGGTGGTGGGGTGATGAGATGTAGGTCCTTGTTGAGTGTAGGTTCGGTTTCGACCTCTGTTGTGCATGCGCATCTGCTTAGTTAATGCTGACAGTCGCTGGCTGGTGTGGTGATGTAAGGGTGGGTTGCTTTTGGTCCTTGTTGGTAGTGAATATTTTCTGGCTGAAGTCCTCTATTTATACTGATTCCTGGCTGGGTTTCTTTTTGTCTTTCTTTGTTTCTTCTTTCTTTACGAAGGGAAAATTAACCGTAGGTGCCGTCGGCATCGTGTTGTGTGTTGGTGCTTGCTTGTGTTGGTAAATGTTTATTTAGGGTGTGCAGACAGATGAACAAGGCTGCCAATTTATTGTACTTTTTGGTGGTGCCACTGTATGATTTTGTTACAGTCTCCCCTTTTGTATCTGAAAGAATAATAAAAGAGTGAAGATACAAGAATATTAGTTTACGTGTTTTCGAGGTCTTCCTCGACGTCTAATTGGTACGAGAGGCTCTTCAGTTTCATTTGGATTGGTACATTTGGATAGTGCAGATGTATGATATAGTCCAAGAACTTCACTTGGGTTAGAAGGACTGGCTATTTCATAATTGTTGCAGCCTTTACTGCCGAGAATGATGTATGGCCCATCGCGTCTAGGTGCGAGTTTGCTGGTGAAGCGATTACTTGATTTACTGTGAACCCTGGTGTCAACCCAAACGTAATCTCCTGGACAGTAAGTTGGGTTAGGACGTCGTCTTACACCAGCATAGGATTTTTGGCGATCTTGTTCTCGTTCAGTGATTTCGCGGGCATTCTTTAGAGTTTCTGCCATCTTAGTTAAATATGGGGTAATTTCTGGTACAAAATTCTCGGATTGAATAACTGCACGGAAGTCACGTTCAACATCATCAGGAGCGCGTAGTTCTCTTCCAAAATTGAGAAAAGCTGCACTATATCCGGTAGTTTGACATCTGACTGTGTTCATAGCAAATCTGATGAAGGGTAACTTTTCGGGCCAGCTGTGGTGTTCGTTCCCAACTAGAATGGCTAGTTGAGTTTTTAAATCTCGGTTCTTTCGTTCAGCGGGATTTGCTTGTGGGTGGTAGACGGGGATGAAGCATTGCATAATTCCAAGGCAATGAGTGATGTGTTGCATGACGGCACTGATAAATTGCGTACCGTTATCGCTGAGCAATCTTCTTGGGAGACCAAATCGGAGGAATATTTCTGTGATGAGCGTCTTTCCGCATGCAGCTGCTGTTGCTTCTTCTAATGTAAAGAGTTCGACCCAGCGGGTTGTTACATCTTCAATGACGAAAATCCATTTCTTGTCATCATTGGAAGGAGGAAGTGGCCCAAAGAGATCAATAGCAAGAACTTCAAAACGCTGACACTGAACGGGAGTTTGCAAGAGTCCAGCTGGTTTCAAGTTCGTGATTTTGTACCTTTGTCATAGAGTACAATCTTTGACGTATTTTGTGATATCTCTTCGCATGCATGGCCAAAAATATCGGGCTGATATTCGTTGAATAGTACGTTCAGATCCATAATGTCCAGCTGTGGGTTCATTGTGGTACGAATTCATTATATGTTGGCGTTCATCTCTAGGAAGTACAAGTTGAGCTTCTTCGTTCTCAGTGTCTTCGTTGTATCGGTAAAGTACACCTTCATGAAGCATATAACCTCGTGAAGTCCAGCAGGTGAATCGTTCTGGTGTGAAAGATTCAAGATCATCGATTATTTTTTTAAGATCAGGATCTCTTAATTGGTTGTCACGTGTTTCCTTTATACTTCTATGAGGAAAGTCGACAGAGATAATACAACTTTCTAAAGTTGGAATTTCTTCATCAATTGGTGGACGGGACAACATGTCTGCAAGTACGTTGGCTTTACCTGGTGTATACTGAATATGAATGTCATACGGTTGTAATTCTAAACACCATCTCGATAAGCGACCGGTTGGTGATTTGAGAGTCATTAGCCATCTAAGGGCCTGATGATCCGTAATAATTGTTATTTTGCTATTTTCTATGTAGCTCTGGAATTTCCGAACAGCCCATACTACGGCTAAAGCTTCTCTTTCCGTAGTGTTGTAGTTTCTTTCAGCTGAAGAAAGAAGTCTGCTAGCGTATTCTACTGGTCTTTCATCTGTATTCTCCCCTTGTAATAAGGCTGCACCAAGAGCGTAAGCACTGGCATCGGAACGTATGGTGAAAGGCTTGGTTTCGTCAGCTTGTCTAAGGATTGGAGCGGTAATAAGTCGATTCTTAAGCTCTTCGAAAGCATTTTGTTGGGGTTCTTCCCATATCCACTTTGCTTTCTTTTTGGTCAGATCAGATAATGGCTTGGAAATCTTCGCGAAGTCCGGGATGAATCTTCGAAACCACGAACAGGTTTGCAAAAACGATATCATCTCTTTTAAATTCTTTGGAGCTTGGCGATTTTTGATGGCTGACACTTTGTCAGGATCTGGGGATATACCATCTTTTGTTAAGATGTGTCCCAAAAACTTAACTTTACTTCTACAAAAGTTACTCTTTTTGCGGTTGATTCGTAGGTTGTATTGATTTAAAACTCGAAAAATTGTTTCAAGATCAGTCAGATGTTCTTCAAACGATGATGAGATTATCAGCAAATCGTCGAGAAAGGCTAGCACACGTATATTACAAACTTTGATTTTAATTCTATCAATCAGTCTTTGAAATGTAGATGGCGCATTCCGCAGTCCAAAAGGCATACGGAGAAAACGATAAATACCGAATGGAGTTATAAAGGCGGTTTTGTCCTTATCTTCGTCTTTCATTTTGATTTGCCAATATCCGGATAGAAGATCGATTGTAGACATGACTTCGGCGTTCTTTGCGGCATGGAGGAGGTCATCTAAGCGAGGTAGTGGATAAACATCTGGTTTCGTTATTGCATTGAGCTTGCGATAGTCAATGCAAACTCGAATGCTACCATCTTTTTTGGGAACCATTACCACCGGGGAAGCCCAAGGAGATTCACATTCCTCAATAATGCCGGTTTTGAGCATTTCAGCAACTTCATCTTGCAGAACTTTCTTCTTTAATTCTGAAAGTCGGTAGGGTGGAACTGCAATTGGTTCATGATCGGCTGTTGATATCGTGTGCTCAACAGCTATAGCTGGCTTATCGGATAGCTGGAACAATTCCTTGTTCTGGAGAAGAATCGCATTAAGTTGTTCTCTTTTGTTTGACTCAAGATTAACTGCTTCGTTTTCCTTGAGAGTGATGTCTTCTGTACTAAAAGCTTCGAAGAATATGAATTCTGGATCATATAGTGAAAGTTCGAGATGAGATAGTGTCGATTGTCTGGGAAGTGTATCTTCGAAGATTTTATTTATGGAATCTGGTGAATAGTCTCTTTGATTGGAGAAGAGTTTGCTTGGTTCTTGGATCGGTTGCTGTTGATTTGAAATGTTATGCAGTGGCATCAACGGAGTTTTTGGTATGGGACTAATCGGATTTGGAATTGGCGACTGGATTCTGAGTAAGCTCAGTGGTGTTGGTGGCGTTTTCTTATTTCCATCATCTGGAGTGGAAACAGACAATGAAGGTGCGAAGTTCAATGCAGTGATTGATTCGGTTTGAACAAAGTCATACTTTTTTGACGGTGCATCCGCAAAATACCACATTCGTTGGGGTAGATTAAGAATTATTTTGGCATCTTCTATGAAATCGATTCCAAGTAGCGTCCGATTATCTGTGGAACTTTCTATTTCTATTGTAATTTGGACCGAAGGTCGTTGACGGAGTGGTGGCAGGGTTTTCTTTGGGAAAGAATCAATGGAGCAGAAGTTTATGCTTGTTGCTTCTTTTGCTTGGTTGCAATTAGGGCATTGACTCCTGACAAAGCCTTGCTTGCCACAACCATAGCATTTGAGGATGGCACGCGAGTTGGCTTTGTTTTCTTTGCTTTTATGTTCTTGCGATTTTTAACATCTCTTTCTCTTTTTCGGCATTCATCAAGGGTGTGTCCAAAGTTGGAGCAGTAACCGCACTTGATGCGCTTTGAATTTTGTTTCTTCGCGTCATTCTTTTTTAATGAGTTCTCTTGTTGTATTTCATCAAAATTCTTTTCAATTTGCCGTGCACAACAAAGCAGCTTTTCGAATGACTGTATGTTGTCTCTTTCTATCTTCGTTCGTATGTTTTTGTGTAATAGCCCAAACACCATGTCAATTTGTTGTGCTTCATCATGGGCTCCATCTTTCAATTCGGCAAAAAGAGCACGCTTATTACATATAAACAAATCCGTAGATACTCTCTCATTTTGTTTTTCGTTAAAGATATCAACGTATATCTGATAGGCTGGCCTTGGTGCAGCAAAAGAGCTTCTCAGGAGCGTCATAGCTTCTGCCCAAGTCTTTGGCTGAGATTTTACTCCTTGCCACCAAGTGGCTGCTATACCTTCAAGAAGAAGAGGCATCCCTGTCAGAGCGTTACTGTCGCTCATATTTGTTACGTCTTTGTATATGGATGTGCTGGAAATGAAAGCTTCCACTGTCATTTTGCAACGTTCTCCGTTGAATCGGGAAGTGCAGGTGGCGAAATTTCCAGTTGACATAGCTGTGGTTGTTGTTTGGGACCTTGTGCTGGCAATAAGTGTTTTCAGCTGTTCGTCGGTCATCTGAATTATTGCCATTTCATTTAGTCGAGGACTTTTTCGGTTCGTATTAAATGTGAACATGCAACTTTAGGAAACTAGGACCAGTCGAGGTGCGCAAGTTTTTGTTGTTTTAAAAATAATTTTATTATGCTTGACCGCTTACGTGCAGAATTATTTTGACCTAAGTGTTGGTGCAAAACTAATTCATCCGATGGGTGCAAGAAATGTTATTAGAATTATATTGTTGTGGTCGACCAAGCTATGGTGCAACGCACTACAAATTTTATTAGATATTGTCGACCAAACAATGGTGCGACACAGTATATTGTATTAAAAAAATAAATTTGTTCGGCCGTTCGGCGCCTCGATGTCGGTTTTTTTTTTTTTTTGGCGAAGGTGTATCGGCTGAACGTTGGGCGTCAGTTTGTAAGATGGTTTTTCTTTATAATGAAGTTTTCTTATAAATAAAAGTCGTTTTCTTTAAGTTTAAAACATACATATACATAATTTTATTCATTTAATTTTACAAGTACTTCTTATTTTTTAGCTTAAGACAAGACAAATTATTATTTGTGCTCGTGCTGGCTTCCAAATCAAAAGTGAATATTTTCTGGCTGAAGTCCTCTATTTATACTGATTCCTGGCTGGGTTTCTTTTTGTCTTTCTTTGTTTCTTCTTTCTTTACGAAGGGAAAATTAACCGTAGGTGCCGTCGGCATCGTGTTGTGTGTTGGTGCTTGCTTGTGTTGGTAAATGTTTATTTAGGGTGTGCAGACAGATGAACAAGGCTGCCAATTTATTGTACTTTTTGGTGGTGCCACTGTATGATTTTGTTACATTGGTGAATAGGTTTGTGAGCCTCTTAAGTTATGAGCCGTCGGTGAATACCGCCCCTAGTATCTTTTTTATATTCTCTATTATTTTAATTGATTGAAATCTCCAATTGTAATTTTTTACGAATGCAAAACTTGTTCTATAAAGACTACACACTTATTATTATGCTAAAGGGTGTTCCAACAAGAAAGTTTGATTTTTTACCATTAAAAAAAAAACGAATTTTATTAGAAAAGTGATGAAATTTGTATTCATGCATATCTTAAATTCAAATCCTGCGGTATATAATAGAATACATTACCTGAGCAATAAATTGCCACCAAAAGCAGTGTTAGGCCAGGAAAAATGGGTTCCGAGGTTGAAAAAATTAATTCATGAAATATTAAAATTGGAATCGACGCAGAATTGCAACCTCTATAACATATCCAAAGTCCCCCAAAATCCCCGCATTGGCTTTTTGTGTAGATGCATTTGAAGAGGTGCAGACGGGGAGAATTTGGAGGTCTATCAAACTAAAATATTTGTTTGGGTAAAACCTGATCATATGATACATGTTTTAAGAGTAGTTTTAACGCTGAATCTAATGAAACCAAATTCAAAATGATACAACCACCCAAAAAGAAGTTATAGTCCTTTTTATGTAATGATGACTTTTTTTCAGGTACAACAGGTAAAATATTACCGAAAACCCTTTAAAAATAATGATATGTTTATGAAACTTGGAATGAATGTTTCATTTGTCATAGGAACTAAGAATCAAGAGAGTCCATAAAAATATCCATGTTGAAAGGGTGTTTTTTTTAAGGGGGAGGGGCAACAAAGAATGTTAACCATAACACCCACGTAAAAACTGTTACACTGCAATTCTGCATCGATTCCAATTTTAATATTTCATGAATTAATTTTTTCAAGGTTCATCATACGATTTGTGCTATTTTTCCTGGTCTATATGAACTTTACAAAATATTACCACGATTTTTTCGGGAACTAAACCCCCGGGAACTTAGTCCACCGAGGCACCGAGGGACTTAGTTCCAATTAAATGGGAACTGAATCCACTTTAACGAAGTGAACTTAGACAGTTCTCATAGAAGGTTGGAATTAAATTCCTCAAAAACTGAGAGTGGATTTAATTCCCACTTCCAAGTAAAAAATCAATCTTATAAATAAAACAGGAATACTAGGGGTATTCATGCAATTGCGTAAAACACTAGATAAGTTTATGATTTGGTTAATTTTATCTTTTGGTTAATGAACTGTCAAATTTTGTATGGGAAATGGTTTACACAATTTGGTTAATTTTATCCAAGGATTTAGCTGCGGAAAATTAACCAAATATTTGGTTAACCTTATCCAAACGTCATTGTGACTTTTAGAGATTGAATTAGGCGTGTTTGTGACTTTTCGAATTGAGCATGTTTAGAAACATGATATAAATGATATCTCGGAGAACTAAAAAAGCTCAGAATGTGTTCTGTAATTATTGCATTGCAATTAGTTGGTGATAAAAGTTGTGAATTAATGCTATGTTTCCACCTAAGGTTTATTTCAGTTTAGAAAATCTATTTGGTGTTTCCACCGCACAAAAACGATTTAAAAAAGATTAAATCTGACAACACTTTCAAAAATGCAAATGGCGCTTCAATTTTTCTTATGAAGTGCGAAAGAGACAAAATGTCTCGAATGAATCGTTCAGCACCATGTTAAAATAGGTTAGTTCTATTTGTAAAACTATTTGTCCTAGGAAGATTTAATAAGAATAATTTCTAATCTCCAAGATTAACGAAATATATTTGTATGGTAAATCTTCAAGATTTAAAGAAGATTTGAGGTAAATCTTATTAAATCTCAGATTAGCGTTAGGTGGAAATGGAGCATAAAACGTAGTTTACATAAAAAAAAATAGAAGGTCTACATTTACTCAACGATTAAAGGCTCTGTCCAACCAACGCGAAATTATAGCGAAGCATTCACAAATACAGTCTTTTGTTGTTTTTTAGTATTGAGATCATTCACTTTAATTTCGTGTTCGTTTGGGAGAGCCTTAAGGAAAGCTACTTTTCATAAATTATTAGGGTAGAACTATAAATTCTCACCCAAAACAATGCGAATCTTTCGTTGACGACGACGAACGTGTTGTTTTCATTTACAACAACATGTTGTTATTAATGTTTTTGTTGTGGTCAACGAATGATTCGCACTGGTTTGGAAGATTCTAAATAGTCGGAAGCTGTTAGAAATATATTTCATAAGCCAATGCAAAGTATCTTTCTGAACTGTCAAAATCAGAACCAAGCCATAATTCAATTTTTCTCTTTTTTTCATTCCTACCTCAACAAATTTTAGTCACGCCCATAATGTACTTTTCTTCATTTTCGTGAACTATTGCTTTCGGAAGTGAATAGAGCGCCCTCGAGTTGCGACTTATATATTTCTACCTTACAACGCGGCTATTGTCATGTATATTAAGGTAGAACTATAATAATTGATGATAGTTCACTGAAGTGGTCGGTTGAAAATGAGCGAATACATGAAAACCATACTCATCTCACGGGAGTGAAACTGACATTTGGTGAAGTTGGAACGAAAAAAAGAGAGGGATGATTCATTTTACTTAAGTGGAATATTCCTCACTTTTTCGTTTTTCTAACCCATTGATTTTGACAGGCAAAAGTTTCGTTGTCGTTCCAAATATTTCGCATCGGTTTGAGAAAGCCTTAATAGTTCTGGCTTTACTTTTTGTTTTATCCTTCCGAGTTTCCGACTTCGGGAGAGGTTCTCTATTTAAAAATTACTACGTTTACAAGCAGGATCGGGAGCTCCAGGTTTTTTGTCACTTGAGTTGAGTTGAAATGGTATTGAGATTCCAGCAAAATGAATGGCATTGATGTATTTATTTCAGTGCAAAACAAATATACATGCCGATTACAGAATCCGACGAATGAGCTGCGGATGGAGTCTGACTCATTTTTGACATTTGGCTCATAGTAAAAAGGTCAAAACTGAGTCTGATTCCCTCCGCAATTCATTCGTCGGATTCTGTAATCGGGGTGATAATTGAATTAACAGGAGTACTTACTACACGTATCTATTAAAACAAATATATATTTGTACACACACATGCAAATAAACTGACCATAATGCATTATCTGTAAAACCAACTCCTCGACCCAAGCCGAACGCGCCCAAATATTTGACGTTTAACGAACAGCTGATTCAATTACACAGCATTTAACCAAATTAATAAAAAGGTCGTTCATGCTAACTTTTGCGTAAACTTATCATTTTACACAATTTGTAAACTTACGACGTTGCATGAATACCCTTACTTTTTACAATCGTTGGATATAGGATAAGTTAAAAGTTTCTTTACCTACATCCAGATTCCTTAAATGTAAAAGAAAATTTGTGTTCCCCCAGCCTCACAGCTTCCCCAAATCCTATAGTGTGCTCAAGCAGGGGGTTTGCATGCCCCCCAATACATACCTCACTGTTTATTCGCCGTAATGCATTGTCTTACATAAACCCAACATTACGGCGAATAAACAGTAAGATATGTATTGGGGGGCATGCTGCCCCCACTTGGGCTTGGGCACACTATAAGATTTGTGGTAGGTGCGAGACTTCGTGTATGCAAAGTTTTCGCGCAATTTTGCATTTTTTTAATTTTTATCGTTGAAAGTTAGTTCCCTCTTTATTTTTCAAAATGTGAACTTAGTTCTCATAAAGAAGTGGACTACTTTCTTACCTTGCCTTGGAACTAAGTCTACTTCGTTAAAGTGGATTAAGTTCCCATTTAATGAGGACTAAGTCCCTCAGTGGACTAAGTTCCCGGGGCCTTAGTTGTCTGAACTGATTTTGTCACCATTTTTATAGTGAATTTTCACTGCGGGTATACATTTCCTATACCGTTCCATTATTAATAACCGCATAGTTTTTGCTGGTTAAAAGTGATCGCGGTGGCAATTAAGTGTTATCAATTAAAAAAATGGTGTGCAATTTAAAATAAAACCTCTTGCTGGGTGACCCTATATTATACAAGTAAAGTGTGTCAAGTGGCAGGTTCTCCCATAGTAGAGGAAATTGATGTATTGGTTGTAGATTTATAGATCGATTCTCATATGAACTAACTAGGTATTTTAAACCTTTAACCTTTAAACCCTTTTTATGCGTTGTTATCGCACCGTTGTTTTCGTTTTTATAACAAAAAATTAATATAATTATTATGGAAAAACAATTCTATAAAAGCAAGTGAGAAATCGTAAAATAATTTGTAATTGATATGAAACATTTATTGTGGCAGCTTGGTAAATTAAGTGATCAGTCTAACAAAATATTTAATAATTATTGCTGATCGACATTATAATTAATAAAGAAGCTAATAAACAACACATTAATAGAAGTAAGTTGCAAAATATAAATTGAATATAGCAAAGTGACTGCCTCTGCTATTGATTTACTATAAAAACGTTGCATTCAATTGCAAAGTTTGCATTCAGTTGAACAACTGCATCGTTTGAAGTTTATTTCTTAAATTCTTAAATCAAATACCTCTGTCAACATGATCACCTTCTGTGGTGTTTTAATAGTTTTACTTCTAATCACATCAAACGAAGGAAAATTACGTGAGTATAGTTATCTGTCTGGCTTACGCATAAATTTAACAAAAAAAAACTAATTTCTACAGCTGCTGATATTAAGCCATGTAAGGCGGGAGATAAAACATGCTTAATTGAAACAATTAACAAGATCATTGAGACAAAATACAAAGGTAAGTTAAACAAAAAAAAAAAAAAAAGATATCTTAACTAAAAAAAGGAATTAAAATTTATTTATAATTAATGTTTCCCTTTCTAGGCGACCCTGACCTAAATCTTATCAGCATTGATCCACTTCACATTGACTTTATGGAACTTAAACAACCTAAGGATAGTCCAGTTAGTGTGGATCTTTCATTCAAAAATAGTGAAGTTTATGGCTATAAAGATTTTCGAGCATACAAAGTTCGGTAAGTAAAATTAAATATTATTGTAATGAACATGTAACAGTTACAAAAAAAGTTCTTGATGTAATTTTGCATTTTATTATTTTCAAGATCTTTCAGTGTGGTATAATTTATGTTCAACATTTTACTTATTGTGAATTTACAACATGAAAGTCAAATTGGTTGTTTGATAATAATTGTGAATTGGAATTTCTATAGTGGAATTCAGGGCCTTACGGCGAGAGTCTATTCAAAATAGACTTTAATGGCCAGTTTCATGAAACGCTTTTAAATTATGTTTTTTGGTTTCACCAAATATTTTTAAATTTAAGAAGATTTTAAATGCCCTTGTAAACTTAAAGCTCGTTTTTTGTATCATTAAATTTTAAAAGTCTTTTTTGTTCTGAACGTTCGTAGTACTCCTTTTCCACTCCATTTTAAGTCTTAGTACTCCAAAAGCCTTCCATTATGGCTGTTCCGAAAATTGTTTTCGGAGTCTCTTTCTGTTCCCGATTTCAAGATGAAGTAGATTTGGAACACACGCATACATATACAGTCTTTCGTCGGACTACTTTTCAAAAGTGATAAATGTTTGAAGAAGCCATTTTATAAAATGGCGTCATTCAGTAGTTTTCTCTACAGTCTACACTTCGCATGTGCAAGGGAAACAACCTCTTTTTTTGTATCCAGGGTTGTGAGACATACTCAGTTAAATTAAAATATCCCTTTTTTATATTGGTGAAACTGAAAAATTTTAAATTTCTGATAAAATTTAGAAGGAGTTTAGATAAAAGCGATTTTAGTGTTTGTTTATAGAACTGGCCACTGACTTTTTTATCTAAACTCCTTCTAAATTTTATCAGTAATTTAAAAGTTTTCAGTTTTTTTTTTTTGATGAGGGACAATTATTCTGACAGCAACATATCAGCTGTTTTTGACTGGAATGGCTTAATAAAAAAGACTTTTAAAATTTAATGAGACGAAAACGAGCTTTTAGTTTACAAAGGCTTTTAAAATCTTCTTAAATATAAAAGCATTTGATGAAACCAAAAAACATCATTTATGGCCAATTTCACGAAAGGCTTTTAATTATTTAAAAAGCCATTTAGCCTTTAAATGATGTTTTTTGGTTTCACCAAATGCTTTTATATTTATGAAGATTTTAAATGCCCTTGTAAACTAAAAGCTCGTTTTTGTCTCATTAAATTTTTTTTGCTAAGCCATTCCAGTCAACAACAGCTGATATTGAGCTGTCAGAATAAATTGCCCTTCATCCATGATGCTTTTTCACTTTTTCTCATACACCTCGTATGTGCGAAGGAAATAACTACTTTGTTTGTGTCCAGGGATGTGAGGCAAACTCAGTTAAGTGCCTTTCACATGAGCTGCGAACTGCGAATGCGAATAAATTTATTTAGGCAATTCCAAGCGCAAATATCAACAAATAGGTGTTTTAACTTTTCAAAAAAGTGAATAAACGATCCTATCTACAATTTTAAAAAGAAAACACGAACGAAAATTAGATTAAATTGTTGAATTTAGCATTTTTTTATATTCTACGCGACCACCGAGGTATTTGCTGCGAACTGCAAAACACTTATTCGCAATCCACAACATTAAGACGCATTCCACAAATCTGCGAATGAAAAATTCGCTCGAATTTAACCTCAAATTTTGTCAGCCCCATTTCACTAGTTTATTTTCTATGACTATTCGCGTCTGTCGGCGACCACTCATGTGAAAGAAATGTCAAAACTCACGACCATTCGCAATTCGCAGTTCGCTATTCGCAGCTCATATGAAAGGCACTTTAAATTAAAATATCCCTTTTCTACATTGGGAAACTGAAAAATTTTAAATGTCTGATAAAATTTAGAAGGAGTTTAGATAAAAGGAATTTTAGTGTTTGTTTATGAAATTGACCATTAAAGGCTAAAAGGATTTTTAAATAGTTAAATTTAGATAATTACATGTTTTTTTATTCCTAAACGACTTCTGGCTATTCGAAATTTTTCGAAAAGACTCGCAATAAGGCCCTCAGTGTTTTGCATTTCCGTTTATTCCATATATTCGTTCGTAATTAATTCACTTTGGACGCTGTTTAGATTGGGAAGGCTGAGACCGGTCTCACGGCGGCGGTTTCTAGACAAGAAAAGTGGGGGGGTCAGGGATGTGGTGAGGCATGAACAAAACATAAACATCCGACTCATGAGTCTCATTTGTTGTTGTTTCAATACGCAAAGCACTGAAGTTGTTGTTGTTTCTATGTGTTTTGAGGCGCCTCAATGTAGGCACGATGAGACTCAAAAGTCCGGACTCAATTTTCTCAATCTAAACAGGCTCTTGTTTGTGCTTGTGAATGGCCGCGTTCAAGTTTCAATGGATAGCCTGTCTAGGATAGCTTTGTAACCATGTATTTTTCTGAACGCCAGTCAGTTGTTGTTGACATTTCTCATAGGATAGCTTCGTATCTTAAAATTTTTAGGATAGTTTGGGATCTCTTTTTTGCCAAAAGCTGTTTTGTCATCAGCTGTGATTTTACAACGGATTACAACAACACAAACCTATCCAGATCCAGATCGTTTTGGATATAATTTTGACCGCGGCCATTTACTTGTGAACTAACTTATTTGGTTATTTTTTTATCGCGAAATGTTAGCAATTTTTTTTTTTAATTTTGAGGGTTACCAAATAATCTAGAGTGGATCAGGGCCTCAACCAGCAAGGTTCTTCCAACCAGATTTTTCCCTAGCTAGCTGTCTTGAGTTTCACATTCCCAGTTAGTTGAGGATTGAGGTTCTCTTCTACTGTTCTGGCCTTCATTTATTGTCCGGACCCTCGGGGTAGATTCAAAGACTTTCCAGGTTGGTGCTGGAGCATTGGTGTGTTTTCCCTCTTAGTGACCAAGCTTTCTCACTTTTTTGGCTAGGTCATTGATACCACAACGAACTTTACGAACTGTATAGTTCGTTATTGTATCTTTTCATTCAGTTACCGTTTATGTAGGAGTCAAAATAACCCGAAGGATCAGTCTTTCAAAGCAGCCTAAAGCATTTAGACGGAGAGCTAGCGACCGATTTACTCACCTCATTTTAGCAAGGCTAAAACTTTGGTCATAGAAAGATTGAGGCCCAACAGTTATAAAAATGCCCGTCTTACACTCCGGTACCCTCCATGAGGCCTTAAGTTTAAGGCTTGAAGTTGTAAAAAAAAGTTCCCATTCACCTCATTTTAGCAAGGCTCATCTTTTAATATATCGTTCATTGATTCAATATATACACGAAAATAACAATGTAAGACGTTTTAGCCCTGCATGACATGCTGTAAGACGCTCGTGTATATGTAAAAAAAATTACCCCATTCACCTCATTTTAGCAAGGCTGGAATTTACACATAATTAAGATGACATAAAAACAAACACACATTTCAAGTGTAAGACGTTTTTTCGGTCAATAACCCTCCGTAAGACGCTGAAAACTAAATTTCGTTTAAGTCAAGATAGCCCAGTAAAAATAGATTTTTTTCAAGGAAAAAATTTTTAATAGGCTAATTTTTGGTATACACGTTGGGATTGGCGTTACTTATAACCTGTCAAAAGTCCTCAAACATCCAATGCCCGCTAGTCCCGTTAGGGGGGTCAAGGGTCACGAAAATGGGTTTTTGCTATATATATCGAAAACGGTAAGTTTTAGAAGAAAAAATTGTTCAACAAACATGTAGCTGAGGTAATTTCTAACAAAAAACATGCATGACAAATTTTTCTTAGCATTAGCTGTTACAAAGTTACAGTACTTCAAAGATTCACAGTATTCCAAAAGAATGCTTTTTCTTCCACACCACCAGAATTGGTCGAGCGCATTGTGCGTTTTTTTATTGTGGTATCCCCAGGAGGCCTATTCTACGATGTTTGCTTGGTGAAGGTGTGTATTAAAATTCATTTTTCATTAAAACAAATTTGAACTAAATTTATTTAATCGTCATTTAATATTTGGTGATGCGTCTTTCCTTGTGGCATTGAATGTATTTGTTCCATGTCATCATTCAATTCTTCTTCTTGTACATCAATTTTGATAGAGTTTGCACATGACTGTCCATGACATTGACCACAATCAAGAGGGCAATGTAGTCATGCTTTTCGACAACCACAACTTTTACGGCAGTTATAAAATATTGTACAAAAGAGTTCATCTGGAGCTGGCTGGTGGAAGCAAAGTAGTTATAGGGTCCAAAATATTATTTGTTAATGTCTAACCACAGTCTTCCGGCTTCATACCTTTGTGCCCAAGCCAAGTTTGAACTTGAAGGTATACCGTATATATAAATGTTATTTAGCAGCACTAAAAGTTGGAGGAAGGGAAGATAATTGCACAGCCTTATTTAGCATTGTCAATCTGATAAATGTTGAATACCTTTGAGTATCGATGGAATCCACTTCTGCTGGTGCTTTGTAAAATGCAAGGAGTAGGTATATTTAAGCCGTTTTCGGAAATAATATTATGAGAACAATTGGGTTTGGCAAATATTTCTCCATATTTCATTAGATATTCACTCTTTTCAAATAGTTTGAAGAATTTAAGTTTGGCTTTAATGTATAAAGCCGAAGTTGAATCTTGTAAATGAATGCAAACATAGAATATTGACTTGACATTTTGGGTATATGAGTAAGCTTTGCAACGAATATATCTTTGTTCAGCTAAACCATTACCAGGTTCTTTGAAATAAATTTTCTTGTCAGGAAGAGCTCTGCTACCAGTATTGCCAGCAAGTCAACATATCTTCGCCAACAACAATAGCAGTGCGCGTTTTGGATTGCTTTTTAGCTGTTTCGATAATCAAAACATCGGCATCGTCTAGCCTCGTAGAAATATTCGGTGCCTCAAACTTCTCCGAAATCATACCAATTAAACTACTTTTGTTGTTTGCATTCACAAGAAATTGTTGTTGAGAAGGTGGAACCATCATTGATGCATCAAATAAAATATCCACTGATAATGGAGCTGATCTAAACCGACGACGCTGCTCAGTGATCCTTGTAACCATCGAAAACAACCATAACTTTTTTTCCAGAACGTTTTTGAACATAACTAATGTAGCTATTGCAAACCGGCTCCAAGCAACACGATGCAGCATAAATCCTCCATCTATGATGTATGTATATCACATTGTTATAATCAATGTCATCTTCAACTGGCTGTAAAAAATAATTTTTTATATTATTTTAATGAAAAATTAATTTAAAAATACAAATTCATTAATCAAACGTTGTGGAAAAGGCCCCCTGGGGATATCAGAATAAAAAAAACGCACAAAGCGGTCGACCATTCTGGTGGTGTGGAAGAAAAAGCATTCTTTTGGAATACTGTGAATCTTTGAAGTAGTGTAGCTTTGTAATGGTTAATGCTAAGAACAGTTTGGTATATTTGTTTTTTGTTGGAAATTACCTCAGCTACATTGTTATTTTCGTGTATATATTGAATCAATGAACGATATATTAAAAGATGAGCCTTGCTAAAATGAGGTGAATGGGCACTTTTTTTTTACAACTTCAAGCCTTAAACTTAAGGCCTCATGGAGGGTACCGGAGTGTAAGACGGGCATTTTTATAACTGTTGGGCCTCAATCTTTCTATGACCAAAGTTTAAGCCTTGCTAAAATGAGGTGAGTAAATCGGTCGCTAGCTTTTGGTCTAATTCTCTTCCACCTTTGAGCCTTGTTTGCAGTTCCTGTGTGAACAAAAATGTAAATATTGAGGTGAAATATAAAATTATTTTTTTTGCATGATTGGTTTAAAGTTTCATCGAAAAAAAACCATTCCTGTCATGGAATGTCATACAAAAAATGAACCGGCAATTATTTTACATGTGAAAAAAAATGTTCCCTTATTAGCCCAAAGAAGCAGCGATTGGCAAGTGCTTTCCTTTGTTGGATCTCAGTGCTCGTATTTTGGTCAAATTCAATAGTGGAACCTAGGAAAATAGTGGAGCATATTCATAGATGTTGTTCAAGCTTTTACTAGGTAAACCTGCAGATTATCTTATAAAAATTTCATCAGGTAAACACCTGTTCTTCCTTGCAACAACTTAAACAAAGTCTATGAATGAATATGCCCCAATACCTCTAACTACCTCAACGTTAGCTGTCTCTGGAAACGCTCTGCACAAGACATCGCGTCGGTATTAGGTGTCCATTCTTGTTGACAGCAAATGTATTTTTCTTCTTGTTTCCAGTTTCTTGAGTTCTCAGTTCACGAACCGTTCATGACCTAGAAAAAAAAAACTTAGAAAAAATCGTATAAAAGAATCTATAACTGACCAATTGCTGAAACTAGCTGACCTTTTATACAGATCATAGGGCCTTTCAGGTGGTATTAAATTTTTGTAAATTTCCCATAAATGAGGTGCCAAAAATCACTATGACCTTGAAATTTTTAAAAATTCATTAAATCTATACCTGGCCAATTACTGAAACAAGCTGACCTTTTATATAAATCTAGAGATCTATCTTTCAGATGGTACACTTTTTTGGCAAATTTCCCTAAAATGAGGTGCCAAAAATGGTTTTGACGTTGAAATTTTTTTTTTAAATTCATTAAATATTCATAAGAAAAAATCTATGGCTGACCAATAACTGAAAATAGCTGACCTTTTACACCCGTGAAGAGGCATTTCAAATTGCATACTTTTTTTTGTAATGACCCAAATGAGGTGCCAAAAGTTTTTTTGTGAACTTGAAACGAACTTCAAAAATTCATAGAAAAAATCTGTGGCTGACCAATTACTGAAAATAGTTGACCTTTTATCACGATCTAGAAATCTTTCGGATGGTATAAAATTTTGGCAAATTTCCCTTAAATGAGGTGCCAAAAATTGCGCGTGACCTTGAGCGACCTTGAGAAAGTTTAAGCCTTGATTAAGTTATCTAGGGCTGACCAATTTCTGGGACCAATTGACCTTTTCTGACCAATAACTGACCAATTAGATGGGATATTTTTTGTATCAAATTTTCCTCATATGAGGTGCCAAAGGTCCAGAGTCCAAAAATGAGGAATTTTTTTGAGGAATCAGTCTATATTTCTGAGTCTTCTGAAACCTCTGAGATCTCAGAAATATGAACTGGCTTACCTCCTTATTGGCTTCCTTCTTAATATTCACAAAAGTGCCACTGACATGCATGACGCTCTGCTCTTCCGATCACGTCAATATTGTTGACCAATGCGAGTTATTATACTTTTAAAATTTTGTGCCTTTAATATTGATGGGAAAGTTTTGCACAATTCTGCCAAACACGATTATAATTCAAATCGCATGACAGCGCTTCGTCTTGTCTGAAACCTATTTTGACATCAAAGTTATCAGTGAGGTTTTTCGCAACCTTGATGACCAGTTTGCGTTCTCCATCGTTATCTTGCACAAACGAATGATCTTAGCAGGGATGGTTAAACTAGAAAATGCTCTGCCTATATGTTTATAGGTCGTCTCTTATAGAAACATGCAATACAGAGTCTTGAAATCAATGAAAAGATGGTGGATGTGGATTGTTAGTCCCAGGGCTTTTTCCATGAAATGCTTAAATGCGATGTTTGGGTCGATTGTGAACTTTCCTGGCCTAACGACATGGACCTATTGGGCTGTTGACGAAACGCTTCAAACGTTCGCATTCCATTTATCGGGTGTGCTTCCTTCCAAGTTCCAACCATATTTTGTAGATGAGCAAGTGTATACTTCTTACTAATTATTCATCGTCTATCCCTTTGAACAGCTCGATAGCAAGGCCATCAGATCCAGCAGCTTTATTACACTTCAGTTTAGATATAGCTTTTTTCACTTTGTCGAGACTGGGTGGTTGGAATTGTTGGCATCCATCTTCCTGTTTGGATGGTTCAATATGGTTTGCAAAGGAATTTGATTCATCATAGCCTTTATAAAATTTTCAGAAATGATCCTTAGCACCGACTGTGATTCAACTATGATGCCTGTAACTTGTAGAGGCATAGTAAACTTCCAAACTTCGCCGATGCCAGAAAGCTTGGTCTAGTAAGAAGTAATCTTCCATTCCTGCCATGGCATCTCTCTATTTTCTCGATCGTGCGCTTCTTGTGATCCTTCTTTTTTCCTTCTGAGTAGCCGGTGTTCCTCTCTTTTCTTCTGCTCGTAGAGCTTACGAGCAGTTCTGGCCTTTGTATGCAGGACCGTTTTGTATGCTTGCTGTTTAGCGGCATGTATTTTCCGGCACTCATATGCAAACCAAGAGGTCCGTTGTGTGCCCAACACATCAGAGGTTGCATGGCGATATTTCCACGAGTAATCAATACTTGATGGTGGTGGCATAGAATTAAGAGACTCGATCGGAAAAAGATCTGGTGTCCAATCTTAAATCTCCTCACAGTATTTCCCTGTTTAAGCTTTGGTCTGGATTACCTAAGCTATAACGAAATAGTCGTCTGGGCATCGGTCATGATTTTCTTGAACCACGTGGAGTCTTCCTCTGGTGTGAAGTCCAAAATTAGATGGCACGTAAGGCTAGTATTTTGGTGCCCATGCGCTCACTACCATATTCCCACTCTCATCTCAGCAGGCTTTTACTCAGGCTTTGAGTGGATTGTCCCATCCTTTGGTAGAACTATTCAAAACTACCTCTGCCGAAACAATTTCGCTCCCGCATCTCGTGCTTTCTCTTTTTCTTCCTGATTGAGGCGTCAGTTCTCCTTCTTTCTACCTTTCACGAAGAGCTTCTGGGCTATTCTTTCAGCAGCTCTGGTTCTAGTCTACAACTTTTACTATTTAGCCTCGTTCTTGGTCACATGTGTCTCTTAACACTCTTCACATGTGTCTCTTGACTTACAACTCCCAACCATTCCCATTCCTGTGTACGTGGCGTGTTGTTGGCAGGAAAGAAGCGGACCTACAAATTTGCCTAGTCCGGCTACATAAGAAGCACTCTGTTTGAATAGGCCTTAAAGATGAATTGAAAATGGATAAACTGTGAATTTTGACAGTTCGAAGAAGTATGGAATAAGTGCGAAATTTTCGAAAATTATCGAAATGTGGAACATAGAATTTTTTTCGAGTGAAATTGAAAATAATTTTCAATTCAATTTTGAATGAAATGCCAAACATGCATTAACTGAGTATTTTGTTAATGCACTATCATGGAATTTAATAGATTATTAATGTTTAAAAAATTACAGAGGATTTGGAGCAAATCCCGAAGGCAAGCACCACGTATATTTCCAAGGACCTTATGCTTCGTTGGTTGGTGAATACTCTGTCGATGGAAAAATTTTGATTTTACCTATTGTTGGCAAAGGTAGAAGTAATATCACACTTGGTATGTAAATGCTTTATTATATGCCTGTTTGGTAACTTGAAATTTTCCCGCAAGTTTCGCAAAGATGATTTTTTATCTTCTGAGTTTTATCAGAAAATTGTGAAAATTTTGAGAGAAATTTCACGTTACCAAACACACTTTACATAAAGTCTGTTCGCGTACTGAAAAAAAGCTGCCAATTTCTACACAACTCAATATTATTAGGTATCTTCAGAAAAGTTAGATCTCAGGGACCTCAGCTATATTAGCTCGCGAAAAAAGTGAATAAGCGAATGCATTTTTTTTTCCCCTCAATAATTTGAGACCAAAACTGAGAAATTTTTCCGAGGAATCCTGTTCAAAAGACTGAGATTAATGGGGTTTCTGAGATCTTATTTTCCTGAATATGCCTATTGACTACTCACTTAAGCAGACATTGGAATAAAACTAGTAGAAATTGGTAGTCTTAAGAAAGTAAACGAACAGGTCTAATGACATTATTAAATCAACACAATTTTGACTTTTTTTATTTTAAACAACAGATGATGTGTTCTTGCATGTTTTGATCGATGCTGGCTCTAAAATCGAAAATGGTGTCACATATTTGGATGTTAAAAATGTTAAATTGAATTTAAATACGAGTATGGTGCATTTTGAAATGTCAAACCTTTTCAATGGAGATAAAGCACTTGGCGATAATTTAAACAAATTTATGAATGAAAATTGGAATGATATTTACCTGGAAATCAAACAAGCTGTTCTGGATGGCTTCGGAAAAGTTTATACAGGTTTCATAAGAGCATTGTTTGCTGCACATCCTTATAAGGAACTCATTGAGGGTGGAAATTAGTTTAAAGAGATTGTATTAGTATTACAAGAATAAAGCTTTAAATTGTTCTTTTTATTTATGAAAATACATGGTTTTTCCTGCGACACAGTTGATATCTGTGGTGATTGGGAGAAACATCATAGCTCCATTTTAATATTTTCGTCTTTACGTCCACTTTACATCAAGCTATAACCTACACGAGTGCACCGATTCTCTTCAAATTTGAAACATAATTTGACAAAGAATATGTTCGTAACTGTTCAAAAATTTTAAGGAAATCGGTGAAACAGTTTCACTTCTAGTTCCATGAAAAGTGGACGCAAACATGCAAATTTTTAAATGGATTTATCATGTTACTGCTTTGTGACCATTTTAAATTATTCTGGGACACTATAATTGGCAAATACATACCATTGAGTGTGGCTTCTGAGCTGGATCTTAAATAAAGATCGACCATAGGCCAAGTATTCAAAACGAGGCCGCATGCTACAACGTCAGCAAATGAGGAAAACTAATTGCGGTTCATTCGTGGTTCTTACAGTCTACAGTTAGTTGAATCAGCAAAGTCGACTAGTGAGGGTGGGAAATCCACCAAAAATGAGATTCTTCTTGCTTGATTGTACCAACATTGTGTACTATCTCGCTTTTATTAGCTAATAACTAATAAAGGTGCTGAGGATATGGAAAAATCATTTCTGCAAATTATATAGCGGCGATGACGAACCAAATTCCGCTGCCATGCAGATTTCACCATTCAACCTGGAATGTATATAAAGTTAGCAGGACACTTTTGGAAATTCATGTTAAAAACTATCCTATCATTAGTTGCTAATTAATTGCGAATTAGTTACGCAAACAAAAAATTAATTGCTTTTTTAGTTTAGGAAAAAATGGGTGTCCTGCTTACTTCATATGAACTTAGCAGGACAACTTTCTCAAAAATAGAGATAATCGAGGTGAAAAAAGTTTATTATTGAGGACTAATTAATTGCGAATTAGTTACGCAAACAAAAATTTTATTGCATTTTTGGTTTGCGAAAAAATGGGTGTCCTGCTAACTTCATATGAACTTAGCAGGACAACTTTCTCAAAAATAAAGATAATCGAGCTGAAAAAAAGTTTATCATTGAGAACTAATTAATTGCGAACTAGTTACGAAAAAAAAAATTTAATCGCATTTTTGGTTTACGAAAAAATGGGTGTCCTGCTAAGTTCATATGAAGTTAACAGGACACCCATTTTTTCGCAAACCAAAAATGCAATACATTTTTTTTTTGCGTAACTAATTCGCAATTAATTAGCTCTCAATAATCTAATTTTTTTTAGCTCGATTATCTTTATTTTTGAGAAAGTTGTCCTGCTAAGTTCATATGAAGTTAGCAGGACACCCATTTTTTCGCAAACCAAAAATGCAATAAAATTTGTTTTTGCGTAACTAATTCGCAATTAATTAGTTCTCAATGATAAACTTTTTTTTGGCTCGATTATCTTTATTTTTGAGAAAGTTGTCCTGCTAAGTTCATATGAAGTTAGCAGGACACCCATTTTTTCGCAAACCAAAAATGCGATAAAATTTTTTTTTCGTAACTAATTCGCAATTAATTAGTTCTCAATGATAAACTTTTTTTCAGCTCGATTATCTTTATTTTTGAGAAAGTTGTCCTGCTAAGTTCATATGAAGTTAGCAGGACATCCATTTTTTCGCAAACCAAAAATGCAATTAAATTTTTTTTGCGTAACTAATTCGCAATTAATTAGTTCTCAATTGTCAAATTTTTTCAGCTCGATTATCTTTATTTTTGAAAAAAATGTCCTGCTAAGTTCATATGAAGTTAGCAGGACACCCATTTTTTCGCAAACCAAAAATGCAATTAAATTTTTTTTTTGCGTAACTAATTCGCAATTAATTAGTTCTCAAAAACCAACTTTCTTCAAATCATTAATCTTCATTTTTGGGAAAGTTGTCCTGCTAAGTTCACGTGAAGTTCGCAATACGCCTATTTTTCACAAACGAACAAAAAATTAATTTTTTTTTACGTAACTAATTCGCAATTAATTAGTTCTCAAAATCATTTTTTTTTAATCGTTTATACACATTTTTGAGAAAGTTGTCCTGCTAAGTTCATATGAAGTTGGCAGGACACCCATTTTCTCGCAAACCAAAAAAGCAATTAATTTTTTTTTTGCGTAACTAATAGGATAGTTTTTAACATGAATTTCCAAAAGTGTCCTGCTAACTTTATATACATCAACCTGGACGACGCAACGTAGCCAACAATTCCGTCCACCCGATCTCGATGAAGTAAAGATAGTTATATCTAAACTTAGGTCCAACAAAGCTGCTGAAGCTGATGGCCTTGCGGCTGAGCTATTCAAAGCGGCTGGCGATGAATGCACCATGCTCTTCTGCAAAATATCGTCGGAGGGAAGCATGCCCGATGAATGGAGCTTCAGCATTGTTTGCCCGATCCTCAAGAAAGGCGATCCTCTGGACTGCACCAACCAGAGAGGCATAAGTCTTCTTAATATCGCCTAGAAGGTCTTCTCTGTCGTACTTTGTGAACGCCTGAAGCAATTCGTCGACAATCTGATAGGTCCATATCAGTGTGGCTATAGGCCAGGGAAGTCCACCATCGACCAAATATTTGCACTACGGCAGATCTTGGAAAAAAACCCAGGAGTTTCAAATCGATACCCACCACCTTTTCATCGATTTTAAGGCCGCGTATGACAGCATCTATAGAGACGAGCTATATAGAGCAATGTCTAGCTTTCGCATCCCTGCCAAACTCATCCGTTTGTGCAGGATGACGATGGAGAATGCACGCTGCTTCATCAAGGTCGGCAAAGACTTCACCGACACCTTTGATGTCAAAAAAGGTTTTAGGCAAGGTGACGCGCTGTCATGCGACTTCTTCAACATCGTTCTTGAAAGAATAGTGTAAAACTCTCACGTCAACACCAGAGACACAATCTTTCAAAAGTCCGTCCAATTACTGGCTTACGCTGACGACATTGACCTAATTGGAAGAACAAAGCGAGATGTCAGTGGTGTTTTCGTGAATATTGAGAAGGGAGCGCTACGATATCCCGCAAACCAAAATCTCGAATAAAGAAATCTAGCATTTTTTTTTTAATCTCGAATAACGAAATCTCGCAAATTAAAAATCTTGTTTTTTATAATCTCGCAATAACAAAATCTTGCTTTTTACAATCTCGCATTTACATAACAAACCTAAAAATCTCACAAATTTCAACCAAAATCTCGCAATTTAAAATCTCGCAAATCAAAATCTCGCAACTTCAAATTTCACAGCAACGAATTGCACACCGGCTTTTAGAAAAAATTGTTTTTTGAGAATATACTTACCCAAGAGCACCTTGTATAATTTTTCTTTCCAACTTATAACTATACCCGTCAGTAAAATTTTGTACATCCCTTATTACTGCTAATAACCTCTATAATCATTTTGGTTGTCTTTTACGCGTTTATAATGGAACTAAAAGTATTTTCTAGTTCAAGGTCAAATACAATCAAAGCAATTTGCACATGACACTTTGCAACTGGATATCTCTATGTTCTCTCTCTTTCTTGTTCTTTTGCCAACAATAATATTGAAAAATCAACAGTTCAAATTAATAATAACAGTGTAGTCTAAAAGTACTCAGACACTTATATATTTTAGAGTATTATATATTTTGCAGTACGTAGGATATGTCGCAAAATTGAATTGCATTGCAACAAATACATTTTTTAATCAAAATCTCACGCGAGATTTTAATTTGCGAGATTTTGATTAAGAAAATGTATTTGTTGCAATGCAATTTAATTTTGCGAGATTTTGATCTGCGAGTTTGCGGGATTTCTATATTGCGAGATAATGAAAAGCGGGATTTTGTATTTGCGGGATTATGAAAAGCAAGATTTTGTAATTGCGAGATTTCGTTATGCGAGATTTCGAATGCGAGATTTTGATTTGCGAGATTTCGTAGCCAACCCTATTGAGTTCCTTCTCAAGAATATGGGGTTAGCGATGAAAGCAAAACGAAATATATGCTGTCAACAAGAAAGGACAGAGGACACCCAAAATCGACGTCTTGGATAGAACGTCACTATTGATAGCTATAATTTTGAGGTGGTCAGAGACTTTGTCAACCTAGGATTCGATATAAACTCAGCGAACGATACCAGTGCTGAGACCAAACGAAGGATTACTCTTGCCAATCGCTGTTTTTTTGGGCTAAGAAGGCAATATTGAGAAGCAAAGCCCTCTCTCGAGCAACTAAACTGTCCCTGTATAAGACGCTTCTCATCCCGGTCCTGGGGGTCAATTCTCGATCCGTGAAACTGTGAAGTGCTAGATATGATAACCCTTCACGCCAAATGCGATTCTCGAAGTGTGAAAAAATGAAAACAAATGTTTTCAAATGATGATTCTTTTATTACAATCAATTCATTCTGCGAAAACCTGTGCAAAGAAAAATGATAAACAGAAACAAATTGTGCTCATTTGATACACCCAAGTTGCCATCTTGGTCTTTCTCTGACGTCAGAATCATCATTTTCTATGAGCAAGTGGTAGATTTTTTTCATTTTAGTACTTTTTAGTACTCTTTTTTGACAGCTGTTTCTCATAATGAGTTCAGGAATCGCCTGCCGCGTGTTTTCAGAAGTGACTTTGTTTTCATTTCACAGTTTCACAGATCGAGAATTGACCCCCTGATGTATGGTGCAGATGCATGGACACTGTTTACGGTGGATGGAAACGCGTTGGGCTGTTTTGAGAGGAAAATTCTCCGGGTGATTTTTGGTCCCGTCTGCATAGATGGGGATAATAATGGAGAAGAAAATACAACAACGAACTGTATGAGCTGGATCACCTAGAGTTGATTGACACCAATGCTCCGGCCGGAAAGTCTTTGAATTCAACCCCGTGGGACAGCGAAGTAAAGGTGGACAGCGTAAAAAGTGGCGCACGCAAGTGGAAGAGGACTTCAACTTTCCAGCTAGCTGGAAACCGAGCTGGCTAGAAGAAGCTTGTTGGTTGAGGCCTTGGTTCGACCCCGGACTGTAGCGCCACCTTAAGTGTTAAGGAAGCACACTGCTGAATAGTGCACCAGATAGTAGCTTAAACACTTCTTGGCTTTCGCCGTAAAAATAACCCTTGTCCTCCTCCTTCCACCTTTTTCTAGATTTGTTTTGCTGCTTTCAGGACTAGGGAGTACGTCCCAAACTACGCTGTCTTAAGGTTTAGTCACACTAAGGAACCCGTGCCTCCACTTTTCCGTCAAATAAAACTTGGTTCTGCAGCCACTTTAAGACTAGGGAACCCGTTCCTCCACTTCTTCGTCAAATAAAACTTGGTTCTGAAGCCGCTTTAAGACTAGGGAGTACGTCACAACCTACGCTGTCTTAAGCTTCGGTCAGACTAAGAAACCCGTCCCACCGCTTCTCCGTCGAATAAAACTTCGTTCCACCGCTTTAAGACAAGACAGAACATCCCAATCTACGCTGTCTTAAACCCCGGCTAGATTAGGGAACCCGTCCCACCGCTTCTTCGCTAAATAATCTGGTGTCGTCATTGATTTGAAGACTAGGGAGTACGTCCCAACCTACGCTGTCTTAAGGATCCACCCAAATTCCGCTCTATCAGTAGGTTATATGAAATAACGTGTTATTTTTTAAGTCGAATTTATATTTGTTGTGTTTATGAAATACCGTGTTGGCATACAGTTAAGCATCACTACCTCTGTAAAAATAAGAGACCTGCAATAAACACTTACTGGAGTTCTGAACTTTTATACACACCGAGTCTTACTGCTTTCTACGGTTATACCCTGGACCCCGCTGGGCGCCGACCTACCTCAGCTGGAAACAAAAAAGCATCACAAGTAGTTCGTCTCTGAATTAGCAACTCTAACCTCAAAATTGATGTTTGTGTGCACATGAATATCTAAATGAATTTTTTCAAAGATCTTTAAAATTAGTTTTTCACACAGAATTATACAGACTAGTAAGATTTATTTATAATTTTTTATTTTTTTATTTTTTCAAAATATTTCCAATAGTTGACTAAGAACTTTAAAGATATTATGATAATATAAATACTTCAGAATATTCAAATTTTGAAAGTACACCATTTGCAATTGTCTGCAAAATTTTACCAATAGCTTCCATAATTACTGGCTTAAGTGCAGTGTAAATTTCCTTCCAGTTTTGATTCAACAAATCATTCATATTTTTTCCAAGGGTTGCATCGCCGTTAAAAAGATTATCGAAAGCAAATGATGTCTTCTTGGGATCCAAGTCCAAATGAATTTTATCAATGTTTAGGAATTTTTTGCCATTTTTTTCCACAAGAGAACACTTTCCCTTGACTTTAGCATCAATATTATCTGAAATCAAAATTTTAAAAAAAGGAAAATATTATTGCACTTTTGTATCTTTAGTTATAAATATTATGTTGAATAAAAAGTGTTATCACTTTATCAACATCAAATCATTAATTAAAATTAAATTTAATTTTTACTGTCATTATCAGAATAACCAAAAAATCAAAACTATATACCACGTATACGCCACGGTGTCCACACAAATGGTTTTATTTTTGTTAAGATTTGCATTACGTATTATATGGAATAATATTCCGTTTGTAATAAAGATTTTTTTTTTTGGGAAATCAGCACTATGTGCTTCAAGTAAGAACTTGAATTACACATTTTTGTAGCAAGTTTAGTTTACTTTTACTTTAAGTCCGGGAGCCCACCGTAAGATTACCTATCTCATCGCGGCCACGCAAAAATTTGATGCCAACCGATAGCTTTAGTCCAAACATTTACAAAACTGCTGGTCGGATAAGCTTTATCTGGTTGCAATGGTAAGAAAATGCACTTTTCAGGTTGCATTTGCTGCTAAATGTACCTATAAAATCTAAGCAACTACTGAAAAAGGGATATCAAATGAAAGGTAAGACTGTCCTCTGTCTACACGATACCAATGGTCGCACTGAACCGGCATCCTGCCTGATCAGGAAACTAATGATTGCTCACAACTTGGTCTGGGCTAGTAGCGCACCAATCAGACACGATGAAGTGCTTATTTTACCTCCTCGTGATGGTGGTCTCCGGGCAACTATCTGCGTATCCCCATATATATATGTAAATAAGCTAAAATTACAAGTACAAAAGGCCTAGCTTTCTAGAATAGGTTACGGAGGTAAGCACTCTTCGTAACTGAAATCAAAACCTCTAACGAGCTCAACACTACACCTCGTATAAGAAATAATTGGCTATTGTACGGACAAAGATTGGTTTCTGGAATATGAAGATTCTTCTTGACAACAAAAGTGAAGGTCCTCGAAAAAAAAGATTCCTCCAATTATAAAAGGATTTGTTGAATATTCATGTTTATCATTCTATCATCACCCTATACTTTGCGCTCTTATACTTATATCAATTACTCTTGCTAAAACAGTTCAACGCAATATTATACCAATCATTGTATGTACAAATATTTTTTCTATCAGCATAATAAACTATGTTTTAGTTCACGCTAAGATCTCAGAACAATCGGCTGTTTTATTTAACAGGTTATGGGCCCAGTCACCCATAGGCGATAGTTTAATATACATAGATTCTTAACTTTTTTGGTGTACAGTCGTTTCGTACACTCGATAGCTCAGAGCCTTGACTAAGCAAAGTCGTACAGTCGCTTCGTACACTCGATTGCTTAGAGCTCTGTTTATATTACACAGTCGCTTCGTACACTCGACAGATTAGAGCTCTGATTATATTACACAGTCGATCGTACACTCTCAGATTTTTTTTTAATCAAAAATTGTACAGTCGTTTTGTACACTCGGGAGCTAAACACACAATAGGTCTGATCTACAGCATGGATAGTGAACTCGTCAAGATCGACAAACTTGTCAATAGTGAAAATTGGAGCTTGTGGAAATTCCAATTGAAAGTTATGATGAAAGCGAGCAAAATTTGGGATGTTGTGACTGGTGTAAAAGTGAAACCAGAATCTGGAGCTGCTATGGCGGAATGGATTGATTTGGACAACAAAGCTCAAAGAATGATTGTGACGACAATCGGACAAGAACCTATGCTGCACATAATGAACTATGAGTCATCGGCTGATATGTGGGCGAAGTTAGAAAGCGTTTATGAGCAGAAATCCGAAACAAGCATTCACTTGTTACAGCAGCAATTTTTCAATTACTCGAAGGAATCGGACGATTCTATTGCTGTTCATATTTCAAAGCTTCAAAAGCTTGCACAGCAGCTAAAGGATCTTGGTGAAGAAATCTCGGAGAATATGCTTATCACAAAAATTCTCATGACTCTACCCGAGAACTTTAGTCATTTTTTTACATCTTGGGAGTCAACTGAGAAGAAGGAGCGAAATTTAAGAAATCTAACTGCTAGGCTGTGCATGGAAGAATCCAGAATTGGTGTGCAAAATGGGGTATCTGGAGCTTTTTTGGCTAAGAAGCAAAAGTCAAAAGGTGACGCGACAATTGGTGGTAATGTGCTAGAGAATAAAAAACGTGGTAAGTGCTTTATTTGCAAAAAAGAAGGCCACTGGAAGAACGAGTGCCCGAGGAGGAGAAGAAAATTCAGTAGTAACAGAGTTGGCGATGCTTTTGTTGGTGAGATGAATTCTTGGGCTACTGCTGAAAAAGATAGCTGGTTTTTAGATTCTGGGGCTAGTGACCACATGTGCTTCAGGAAGGATTGGTTTCAAGACTTGCAAAATTTTGAGGAGCCAATGTTCATTAGAGTTGGAAATGGAGACGTCATAAAAGCAGAGGGAAAGGGATTGGTTAAAATTGTTGCATTTAATGGTAAATTTTGGGAGGAAAGATTCTTATCTAATGTATTGTTTGTTCCAGACATTAAGCTCAATCTGTTTTCATCAAATTCCACTTTGGACAAGGGCTTCAATTTGGTTGCGGATAACAATCGCTGTGATATTCGTAAGGACAACAAGGTTGCAGCAATTGCTCTTCGGGAGTCACATAAACTGTTTAAGATGGTGTTTAAAGTAATTTTAGCAGAGCAGGAAGGCACGGCGAATGCTGCTATAGCAATGTCTTTTTGATCATGGCATCAAAGACTTTGTCATCAAAACGTTGCTCATGTAAAAAATGTATTAGTTGGTCAAAATATACCCTTCGAAGATGACGTAGATTTTTTTTGTGAAGCCTGCATATTTGGTAAGCATCATCGAGCTCCATTCAATGCAAGTAGCAACAGGGCAAAAGTGGCAGGTGAACTCATTCACACGGATCTGTGTGGTCCAATGCAAGAAACATCATATGGTGGTGCCCGTTACATGTTATTATTTCGAGATGACTTTTCCAACTTTCGAAAGGTTTACTGCATTAAATCTAAGTCGGATGTTAAATGCTATATTTCGTTGTTTTTGGATCAAGTACATATTGACACTGGCTTATATGTCAAAACATTGCGCTCAGATAATGGCCTTGAATTCGTCAATGACGAGGTGGATGCTGTTTTACGGAAATATGGAGTTCGGCACCAGAGAAGCACACCTTACACCCCCGAGCACAATGGCAGAGCTGAGCGGGATATGCGAACCATTATCGAGTCTGCTAGGTCAATGCTACACGCAAGATCCATGACCTATAAATACTGGGGAGAAGCAGTTACGACAGCAGTGTATACCCTAAACCGGACTGGGTGCAGCCCAGAAAAAGGTAAGAGTCCTTTTGAATTATGGTTTAACAAAACTCCAGAAATAACAAATCTACAAATTTTCGGTTCTGATGTTTTTGTACATGTGCCTAAGGAAAAAAGGCGAAAATTTCACCCAAAGGCAACAAGAGGTGTATTTATCGGCTACGAGGACGATACGAAGGGCTATCGTATATGGTTGCCTGAAAGCCAAAAGGTTACCATCTCCAGGGATGTAATTTTCAAGGAACCGATATCGTCCGCTTCAGTAATAATCCACAACGAAAAAGCTGGGGGTGAAGGTGGGATCGAAACGGAAATACCAGGCTCTCAAAAAAGGCATGACAGTCTACATCCAGTGGAAGAACAGGTAATTAAATCTGAAGAAACTAATAAGGAACCTGTTTCAAGTGAAGGTAAATTGGATTCGCAAACTGGTCAAGAGGTAATTGGTTTTGAAGAAACTAGTCAAGAGCCTATTTTAAATAAACGTAAATTGCGTAATAAAGAAGGAATCGTCTCCAAAGAAACTAGAAAAGAACCTGTCTCGAATCAACGAAAATTGCGTTCGCATACTGTTAACGCCTGTGCTCTGAATGAAGGATTTGCTTATTTAGCTGGCTATCAAGAGCCGCAATGTTTTGAGGACGTTGAAAAATCCGAGTTTTGCAATCAGTGGAAGATTGCTATGGATGACGAAATCGCTTCACTAAACTAAAATCACACCTGGGATCTTGTGGAACTACCTCCTGGCAAGGAAGCCATATCAAACAAGTGGGTTTATAAAATTAAACTTGGAGCAAATGGCACAGTTGAACGGCATAAGGCAAGGTTGGTAGCTAGAGGATTTGCCCAACAGTATGGAATTGACTACGAAGAAACCTTCAGTCCTGTGGTGAAATTTACTTCAATCAGGCTGATTCTGGCCCTGTGTGCAACCGAAAACTTAAAACTCAAACAGTTTGATGTAAAAACAGCCTTTTTACATGGAAGTTTATGTGAGGATGTTTACATGACACAACCAAAGGGATATTGTGATGGAACCAACAAGGTTTGTAAACTCCGAAAAAGCCTCTACGGGCTTAAGCAGGCGTCTAGATGCTGGAACCTCAAATTTACAGATTTTTTGAAGAAATTTTGTTTGAATGTAAGTACGGCCGATTCGTGCGTTTTTGTAAGCAATAGAAATGGCAGAAAAATTATACTGGCTATTTATATTGACGACGGATTGGTTGCAGCAAATGATGAAAGTGATATTGAGTCTCTGATATCATATTTGAGTCAAGAATTTGAAATTAAAGTGTCAAATGTTAACTACTATCTAGGATTGGAAATTAATGTTTTGGATAATGGAAGCATACAAGTGAAGCAGACATCATATGCGAAAAGGGTTCTTTCCAGATTTGGTATGACAGATTCAAAACCTGTTTCAACACCGGCTGAAAACAGAAATGCATCACTTGACTCCAGTATGAATGTTGAAATGAAGTATCCATATCGTGAAGCTGTTGGCTGCCTCATGTATTTGGCCGTTGGTACAAGGCCGGATATAGCATACGCGGTAAGCCTGGTTAGTCGTCACTTAGATGATCCACAGAATTGCTACGTGGTTGCGGTAAAAAGAATTTTCAAATATATGCAAGGGACTATCCACCATGGTCTCCTTTTTAAAAAAACTAATCTGCAAATTCATTGTTTCACAGATGCTGATTTCGCTGGGGATTTAGAAAACCGAAATTCAACCAGTGGTTACGCCCTTATAATCGGTGGTGCAGCAGTCTCATGGTCTTCACAGCGTCAGCATTGCATCGCTCTCTCTACTACTGAGTTGGAATACGTAGCAGCTTGCGAAGGTGTTAAGGAGCTGATTTGGGTGCATCGATTGTTTTCTGAACTTGTCTCGAAAAAAGCGGAAGTTCCTACTCTCAACATGGATAATCAAAGCGCTGTTAAGCTCATCAAGAACCCGGAGTTTCACAAGCGCACGAAACATATTGAGGTAAAATACCATTTTATACGCCATAAATTCGAAGAAGGACTTTTCACTCTCAACTATGTTCCGACAAATAAACAAACTGCAGATATTTTTACAAAGCCATTACTTAAAGATCGCTTTGAGTTACTAAGAAATAACTTAGGTGTTTTAAAACTCTAAATTATTGATTTGCATTATATAATGAATTTAAAAAAATAGAATTATAAAAGTGGAAGTGTTGAATATTCATGTTTATCATTCTATCATCACCCTATACTTTGCGCTCTTATACTTATATTAATTACTCTTGCTAAAACAGTTCAACGCAATATTATACCAATCATTGTATGTACAAATATTTTTTCTATCAGCATAATAAACTATGTTTTAGTTCACGCTAAGATCTCAGAACAATCGGCTGTTTTATTTAACAGGATTAAATGTCGTATAAGATGGACATCTTAAGAAGTTAGATGTTGGGCTCGGGGAAGTTTAACTCTCCAACTCATAACACTGTATAACTCTACTTCGGAAAGGCACCTAGAAGATATCGTGAATCTGGCATTGTATTGCTGCTTTTCAAAACAAAACAGCTCTCCATGCTTAATAATGACAACCCAGGAGCATTTAGATGACAGGATTCTGAACAGTAGAGATGATAGCGAGTTTTCGATATCTTGGGAGTATTGTCTCTACTGATGGTGGGATCGAACTACAGTAGGGAGCACAAATGAGTACATGTTTGTAATTCGCGCACTTATTGATGCATAAGAACAGAAATAATAGAGCAAATTGAAAATTTTTTTTTGCTCTGTATTTTATGTTCAATTCTCAAGAAAACGGTATATAATACATAACGGAAGGGAGCAAGTTCTAAGAAAAAAACAAATAAAACAAAAATAAGTCGCATGTACTCAATTTTGCACCAAGCGTTAATCAGCAAAAATATCGAAATTTGCTGTTAGATTTGCAAGTTTTTGGTTTGTTTATGACTTCCTGTATCTTTTTTAGTTTGAGATATGTTTAATTGCGAATGGTTAGAACTTTCACCACCATATTTTAATAAATGAAATAAATAATTATAATAATTTCATTGCTCTTTAAAATAATGAGTTGACTATTACGACAGATTGAGGACAGTATTGTAGTCATGACAAAGAGTGGCTTCTCGACGCAAATGATAGCTAAGAAGCTTAAAATAAGCCAATCGGTGGTCATAAAAGTCCAGAAAAGGCGAGCCATTGTTCCTAGAGCACAAGTCAGAGGCCGCATACAAATTTTGACGGATGCGGACGCACCTCGCAGGATATTAGAAATGAAAGGGAACAAGTGTTTAACACCAAATCATGCTTCCTTAGCAATAAATAAGCCCGTTAGCCAATGAACTGCAAGAAGAACCTTCAACGACATTGGTTATATCTCAGCGGTTAAAAAACAAAAGCCTGCATTGTCAGTAAAAATGCTAAGGTGTGGTTAAAGTTCGTCAGAAAACACAGAAATGGGACAGTAGGTAATTGGAATCGTGTAGTGTGGTCAGATGTCCAATTTCTGTGTTCTCTGTCGAACTTTAACCACACCTTAGCATTTTTTCCGACAATGCAGGCTTTTGTTCTTTTAACCGCTGAGATATAACCAATGTCGTTGAGGGTTCTTCTTGCAGTTTCTCGGCTAACGGGCTTATTTATTGCTAAAGAAGCATGATTTGGTGTAAAACACTTGTTCCCTTTCATTTCTAATATCCTGTGAGGTGCGTCCGCATCCGTCAAAATTTTTGTGCGGCCTTTGACTTGTTCTTTAAGCATAGTTTACAGTTCCCATGCGAAAAAAATATTAAAATTTTCAAAACGATTTTCCATCTATTCTGTGCCCCAAATTGAATAATATTCAAGACAAAAAACGTTTGCCTTGGCCTAAGCCACCCATTGAGTCATTAATTTACCTTTAATTAATAAACTATAGGCCTAAAAATGGAAAATAATTATTTTTGGATGCAAACACTATTTGCATGCTAATAAAGCCTTGAGGTGAAAAAAAATTTTTTTTTGGAAGTGTAAACCGACCATCCAAAAAAAAAATATTTTATTCACCACACTTTTTTCGCATGCAAAACAATTGCCGGGCCATTGTTTTGCATGACATTCCATGACAGCAATGTTTTATTTTTTTGCATGAAACTGTAAACTAGTCATGCAAAAATTAATTTTGCCTTTCACCTCAATTATTTTTGACATGCGAGAATATTTGCGTAGGTTTTTTTTTGCACACGGGAACTGTAAACTAGGCTTAAGGAACAATAACTCGCATTTTCTGGACTTTTATGACCACCGATTGCCTTCTTTTAAGCTTATTAGCTATCATTTGTGTCAAGAAGCCACTCTTTGTCATGACTACAATACTGTCCTCAAACTGTCGTGATAGTTTCCTCATAATCTTAAAGAGCAATGAAATTTTTATAATTATATATTTCATTTATTAAAATAGGCTGGTGAAAGTTCTAACCATACGCAATTAAACTTTATCTCAAACTACAAAAGATAAAGGAAGTCATAAACAAACCAAAAACTTGCAAATCTAACAGCAAATTTCGATATTTTTGCTGATTAACGCTTGGTGCAAAATTGAGTACATGCGACTTATTTTTGTTTTATTTGTTTTTTTCTTAGAACTTGCTCCTTTCCGTTATGTATTATATACCGTTTTCTTGAGAATTGAACATAAAATACAGAGCAAAAAAAAGATTTTCAATTTGCTTTATTATTTCTATTCTTAAGCATTAATAAGTGCGCGAACTACAAACATGTACTCATTTGTGCTCCCTACTGTAGATATAATCACCGGAATCGGGGAAGCAAAGGCTGCGTTCGGAATGCGGTCCTAAGTATAAAAAAAACAATTATATAAGCTTAAAGACCAAGCTTTTCCGCTCCAATATCCATCAAAACATCAAGGCTATCCCACAAATTTTTCGCTAAGGGCCCTTTTAAGCACAAAATGACTGATTAATAACCTATTAGGCCAAAAGCTAATTAATATTTTTTTTTTTGTATTATTTATATATTTCATCTACCAGCTTAGCTTAACAGATTACAAATATTTACAAAAATAAAATAATTATAAAATAATTTATTAACAAATTCGACAACAAATTAAATAAAATTTTTTTGAAGCAGTTCCTCGAGAGAGTTAAATCCACATTTGAACCTACTTCATTAAAAGTTGAAATTGCTCTAGATATTGGTTCATTTAGACCGTAATTGGTTCTATGCATGGGCTGAAAAAGAAACTGTCTTTCCCTTAGTGGTCTAGAAGGAGCATATAAATAGGTATCATAAACAAAAGAGCAGGACTCTTTATATGATAACAAAGCAGATCTCTAACGAACAAAGTTTCGTGAGCGGATCTTCTTATTTTCAGTGGCAGAATTCCTTAAAGTTTGCATCTCGCATCATAAGATGGTGAATAACTCCATCTCATTTTCTAAAAAAATATATCTACTAAACCATCTTTGAACATTTTCAATACGATCTGAGTGAATTTGATAAGATGGATTCCATATAAGGTCAGCGTATTCTAGAATGGGTCTCACAAGTGATATAAACAATGTTAAGAGTGTATGGGGGTCAGTGAAATCCTTAGATTTTCTTTTGATAAATCCTACAATTGAGTTGGCTTTTGATACAATATGGTCAATATGTAAATTGAACGATATTTTAGCATCAATTATAATACCAAGGTCTTTTATTTTATTAACTCTTTCCAGAGTACTAAGACCAAGGGAGTAATTATATAAAAGAAAATTTGAGCCCTTATAAAAGGTTATAATATTACATTTGGCTATGTTCAAATTCAAACAATTATTAGCACACCAACTAGAAAGCTGATTGACGTCGCTTTGTAATTTGAAACAATCGTTCATGCACTTTATTTTTAAAAATAAATTGAGATCATCAGCAAATATTAAACAGAAACAAAATTTAAAGATGGATACTATGTCATTAATAAAGATGATAAATAGTAAGGGCCCAAGATGGCTTCCTTGAGGTACTCCTGAAGTACAAAAAATTGACCTTGAATATTTATCATCAATAATGACCCTCTGGCTTCTTCCAACGAGAAAGGAAGATATCCAGTTTAACATTGCAGAGTGGAACCCAAATTTATTTAATTTCTCAATGAGTAAATTATAATTAATGGAGTCAAACGCTTTACTAAAATCGGTATATTTAGCATCTACCTGGTAGCCTTTTTCAACTTCGTTAATGATGTATGAAGAGTAGTATGCTAAATTGGAGGCCGTCGAACGGCCAGCAACGAAACCATGCTGAAATTCAGAAATGTGTTCTTTAATGTGAAACTCTAGTTTAGATTTGACAATAGACTCAAAGAGTTTTGGTATTGAAGACAATTTACAAATTCCTCTGTAGTTTTCAACACAATTCTTCGAACCAGATTTGAAGATTGGAATTAGAAATGATGTTTTCCAATCATCGATGAAAGTTCCATTAAGCAAAGAACTGTTAAATATAAGAAATAGTGGGTAGGTGACCGCCCGAAAGCATTCTTTTAGAACAATTGCGGCAATGCCATCATTTCCAGGTTTTAAATTTGGTTTTAAGCTATGGAGTGCTGTTTCAACTTCACATAATTCCAGTTGCAATAAACCGATATCTACCATGGGTAGTATATTTGAGTAAGAGCAGGAGTTGGAAGAAGAAGTTGAATAAACAGACTCAAAAAAGTTTGCAAATAAATCTAGAGTCTGATTGACGTCGGTTGATTCTGAGTTTGTATACCTACATATATCTTTGTTTTAGGTAAACCTGTTGATGATTTTTTATTTTTAATGTACGACCAGAAAAATGTCGAGTCATTTTTCAACTTGCTTTCAATGTCTAAGATATAATTTCTCTGTAGAAATGTACTTAAAAAAATTCTGGGGATGAACCCATAACCAAAAAATAAGTATGAGGGTCTAAACGTGTATGCATCTTGACATCGAATACAAAAGTCTGGCAGTATTTTTTTGATGCCTGTGGTGGGGCGAGGGGTTGAAAATAGTGGAGAGTAGTGAATCCCATGCGCTTTTGAAAAATGGCACCCAATTAAGTAACTAAAATTCCTGCGCTTTTTGTGGGAGTTGACATTATTTTTATATTTGAATAAATGGTGCCCAATCTGGGCCAACCATACAATTTTTCCAATTAATTTACGATTTTTTTTTATTTTATCATTTGGTCGAAATTGGGCGCCATTTTTGAAAATAATGAAAAAACACCAAAATGTTGTATATGCTTGAAGCTCGAAATTCCTCCTGCTGCTGTGGATCATGCGCCGGGTTGGGATTAATGCCAAGTGTTAAGGCAAGCACTCGAAAGGGCAAAGAAAACAAGAATACTCCAAGGAAACATCCACAGGAGCCCAACAGACAGGAGGTACTAAAGGTGAGATTCTGGTCGCTGGAGATTTTAACGCCAGAGCCCTAGATTGGGCAATGGCAACTATGCATTAGCGTAGCTAGGGGGGGGCGAAGGGGGCGGTCGCCCCGGGCGCCAGGATTAAGGGGCGGCAAATGGGAAAATCATATTCATTGTTTATGGGATGTAAACCAATTACAGAAGTTTTTTTTATTGAACATTTTATTAAATTTTTATTAGAAAACGCACAATTTTAATAGTATTCAAATTTGTAGGGGCGGCAAAATCTTCCTCGATCTTTATGAGAAGTTGGAAATAAACACAAGTTTAATTTTTGTAAAATAAATAATTAAATCAATTTTTATTAAATTGAAATCAATTGGGGCGCAAAATCATCATCGTTGTTTATTGCAGAAATTGGAAATAAACAAAAAAGTATTATTTTTTAAGTTAAAAATTCTATAACATTGGTACGTATAAGAACGTACAATTTTTCATTGTGTTCAAATCACTAGGGGCGGCAGAATCATGGCCGTTGCTCATTATAGAAGTTGGTAATAAACACAAAAGTTTATTTTTTTAAATTAACAATTCTTTCAAATTTTGAAACAAAATGGCTTTCGTAATGACCATTCTTTTTTGTAGCCTTACATATATGTGTTTGTAAATTCTCTCAATTTATTTCAGAGGGTTTGATCTTTCTCTAAGAATGTGTCACGTTAGATTTGAAAACAAAAAAACAAAAATGCTTTCGATTGAATATTTTCGCAGATAATTTTTTTTTTTTTTTTTTCAAAAATAAAAAATAAAAATATTATTTATACAAAACTGATGAATGAATAAAAATAAATAAAACATAACAATAGTTTTTTTTTCAAACATAAATGGCTGCATTCAACACAAAGAATTTTAAAAAAATGTGATTTTTTTTTGCGAAAGCTTGAAGATTAATTTTTGTTCGTAAAATGAAGTGCAGTATGTAGATTTTTCAGCAGATTTATTTTGAGAAAAAACGTATTAGATCAACAATCTACTGCAATTTCAGTGAAGTTACAACTCTGTAGTCAGACACTCAGTAGTGACTTAGCCGTTGCTTTGACCCTTTCATGGTTCATGATCATTAGATCTGAGAAATATGAACAGTATGCAATTTCTCAGTTTCGCTGTCGAGTACTGATGAAACAATAGGCGTGTCTCACCAAGTAAAATCTCACCGAGCGCTTAGTATCAAGTTGACGTAGGCGGAATGTTGTGGTGAAACAAAGATACTCTGTTCAATCGTACTGAATTATGGAAACAAAATTTTAACTCTGCTTTAGATATTTAAATTTTAAAGCACAAAACTTTATTAAATGAATAAAAAATAATACTAAGATCAAATTTATTTTTCCTTTTTATCAACAATCAACCTCTATTCTGTATTTTTGTATCGATTTCGTATTTGCACATCACCGAGAAATTGCAATTTGGCTGTCAAATGAACAGTTTTAGCTGAAAAAGAACATTGAGAAATTAACCCAAAAAATTTTCGTCTCAGTAATCTCTGGAAAGAATCTTAGTGCTCAGGTGAGATTTTTTGCCCCACTTTAAAATATCTGAGCTCTCAGAGATTTTATTTGGTGAGACACGCCTAATGAACAATTATGAACTTTACTATTTATGAACGAAAGCAAACATTAAAAAAAAATTCAAGTCTCATGTGCCTATATAATATACAGTCGGTTTAAAGTTAAATCCCAGTAGGTCAGAAACAAAAAATTTTCATTCAGCAGATATTGCGGCAAAGTAGCGTGTATCAATATTTCGCAGAATGTAATTCCTTGCATTTATAAAAAAAATATTTTAGTCAAAATGTTGTCTGCAACTCTAAGACCGATTTTATTATTAAGTATTGTTAGACCGAAGGGGCGGCAAATTATTGTTTTGCCCCGGGCGGCAAATATCCTAGCTACGCCACTGCAACTATGGACTCACGAGGAAGGCAAATACCTAATCGAGATGACAGCGCGTGATGCAAACTTTACGTAGTGAACTTAGGAAACACACCCACTTTCAGGAGGCCTGTCTGTGTAGGAACAATCCTGAATATCTAACCTTTGAGACGGAACGCACATACGCAAAGATAAAAACTGGAGAATAATCGAGGACAATATGGGCAGTGACGACCAGTACATCATCTTCAATCTACAACGGAATCAACGATATCCCTGCAGCAACCAAGTTCAAGCTTCAAGGTGGAACGTAAACAAACTCAGGGAAGAGATCTTCATGTTCGTGATAATGATAAAAGAAGGAAAAGCCACTACTCTACAAAGAAGAAGCCACGATGCAATTATTACGGCTCGCATGTGATGCTTCGAAGCCCAGAAAAAGCGGTCCTAGCAGGAATAGAGATGCTGTATACTGGCGGACAGAGGAAATAGCCGACCTTTAAAGAAGAACCCTGCTACTCAGACACAAAGTCAGCAGAGGAAGGAGAAGACACGTGAATCCAATAAAGGATGATCTAGTGGAGTTCAGAAAAAAGAGATCTGAGCTCAAGAGGGTCATCAATTCGAACAAAACACAAAAGATGTAGGATCTCCGCCGAGACGTCAACAATGACCCCCGGGGACTTGGCTACAAGATTGGAGCTCAGCTGGCTAGCCCTGCTCTAAACAAAGAAAAGATGAGTGGATACATTCTTCCCAACTCATCAATTCGAACAAAACACAAAAGATGTAGGATCTCCGCCGAGACGTCAACAATGACCCCTGGGGACTAGGCTTCAAGATTGGAGCTCAGCTGGCTAGTCCTGCTCTAAACAATGGATACATTCTTCCCAACTCATCTAGTTAGGCTCCCCGACTGCCAATTTGCCCAACAGGATATACCGTCGTTCAGCGAAAAAGAGTTGGATTGGCTGTGGAAAAAGGCTCCGTGAGTATGCGGGTTTTGCTCAATATATTCAACAGCTGCTTAGAAAAATGGGTCTTTCTTAAGAGCTGGAAGATGCAGCATTTGTTACTAATCAGCAAAGGAAAAGAAGACCCAGACTCCCCATCCGCATACGGACCTTTGTGTATGCTCGACACCGAAGGGAAGCTCTTGGAGAATATTCTGAAACTTAGACTCACCATTGCAGTAAAGACAGCAGGAGACTTGTTCGAAAGGCAGCATAGCTTCAAAAAAGGCCACTTTACGGTTGGAAAGCGGTAGAGGAAGTTGCTTTTGCTCAACAGGGAAACCACAACTCGTGGGGCATCGCATTGTAGGCAACTCTAGATGTCAAAAACGCCTTTGAGTTGAAGCTGGGTGGAGTGACATGTTGAGCGTGCTTTAAGATACTTTCAACATCCCTGCCTATCTCTTGCAGATGGTAAAGGATCTATGAGACAATTAATGTCAAGCGAAGAAAGCAGATCACCTCCGGAGCAGCACAGGGATCAGTCTTACGATGGCAAACTTCCCATGGACATGCCAGAAGATACCTCTCTGGTAAAATATGCTGACGAAATTATCACAGAAACAACGGCAAAAAATACTGAAAGTGCGCAGTGGAAGCTGAACCAAGTTATGTGATGTTTACATTTCTGGATTGGTGAACACACGGTCTAAGCTTGGCAACAGAAAAAACTGAATCCTTCTGACGAAGAAGAGGATTCCCCCACTTATTCACTTTCAAATTGGCTCTGAAATCATATGAAGCAAAGATGCGGTGAAGAGAACTATTTCTAGCAACTCATAAAAGCCGCAGCAGAACGAGCGTCGAAAGTCACAACAATGCTTAGCAGAAAAATAATGGCGAACATAGGTGGGCCAATGGCAAGCAAGCGGAAGCTACTGATTTTAACAACGCATGCTATTCTCCTTTACGGAAGCGAGATCTGGGTGGATACGCTACGACAAGAAAAATACCGGAAGCAGACGGTGACATTGCAAAGTCATGGAGCTTTACGTGTGGCTAGCTCATACCGAACGGTGTTGGAATATGCCACCCTTTTAGTTGCAAAAATGACTCCCATTGACCTTCTAGTGGCACAATGGAAGTATATCTACGAAAAAAAGGCAGAAATTGGAGTGGAAGTGGCAACTCATGACGCAAAAAAACTTACGAAAAAAAGAAGTTGCGAAAGTGCTTGAGCTCGTAAAGTAGGGGACGATGGACGGCAAGGCTGATGGAGAATATGGCTGAGTTCAATGATTGGAAACACGTTGAAGTAAACTAATATATCACCCAATTTCTGACCGGACACAGGGGCTTCAACGCCTAACTAAAACTAAACTAAAATCAAAAAGCCCAGCCTACTATACTCTATTGTATTTTGGCGACTTGACAAAGGCAACTCTTTTGGAATTTTAATTAAATTTCAAACAGCGAAGGTAGAAGCGAAAGCGAGTATATGATTAGATATCAGAATGCTTTTGGCATTGAAAGACAACGGTCATGTTGTAGCGTAGAGAATATTTCAAAGAATTACAACAACAATTCCTGTATGTTTATCAGTGGCTTCGTATCTTTTTCAGTGGAATATTTGTAATTTTAGTTTTCTGATGGTATACACAGGCACCACTGATTTATAAAAAGCTCTCCCATAAGCCCTGTACGGACAATTTTTGCTGGACAAACTATAGTTAGGAGACTCTGTAACGCGTTCTTCGCTTGAAGCGGATAGAGCCCCACACGTCGATCACTAGTGAGCAGCATTGATGACATAAGGCAGAAATCATAGTACAGAAGTTGCTAAACAGCGCCCCAAACTGACATAAGGTAAAGTAGGTATTTCTCCTGCTTCCCTTGAAGGACAACAAAAAATAAAATAGTTCCAGAAAAACATATTATCTAATAAAGCACCGTAAATACAATATTGTTCCTTACTTCCCCTCCTTTTTATTACCTATATCTAGTATCTACCAATAGCTTTACATGTGGAAGAACGAAATTGTTTAAAATGTTCCAGAGAGAGCTTGAGCTTGTTTCCAAAGAAAGAGACTATAAGTGTTAAAATTCGTCTATAAGTGACATTTATAGAATCAGAACGCGCTTTTCTACTCTGGTGTGAATGTCTAGACTCGATAGAATCACAGTGATGATGCATCAAATATTTAAACCAAAATCGATGTTAGCCTTGAAAATGTTTGGAATGTTTTGCAAGTCAAATACCTATATATAAAAATATTGTTAAACTAGTTTATTTTTTAATAAATTTTGCAAAGTACATTAAGCTATGCATTATTTTTTTTTTATTATTAAAATAAACAGTAGGGTCAAAGGGGGTAATTGTGAACGATTTTGCATTTTCATTTTTTTAATAATTTATAATGTGTCTTCTAGCTAAACTATGGGGTTCTATTCAAAATGACTACCTGGGATAAGAAATGTGGATTATAAGCTATTGAAAAACTAACGTTTCAAATTTGTAGGTTTCATAGTTTTTATAAAAATCGATATTTACATTTACCCCTTAAATTTAAGAGAAAAATTAAAAAATGGGGCAATTGGAAACACGGACATAAGTGTCTACAAGGGCCATAGAAAATGAATTAAATGAAACAAATGTCCAGAATTTAATTTTTAAAAAATAATAAGGTACCATTTGTTGACGAGAAGAGATTGAAATAGAAATGTTTACATTTACCCCAAATAAAAGGCTTGACCATTTACACCATTTTTGATTTCTTCAAAACAAACAAATTATTTTTAAAACTTCTTTATAAATTATAGGCGCAAATTAAAAAAATTATTATTCTTTAAGGAAAAACACGTGGCATGTTTTATAATTTAAATTAAACTATTAGGGGAACTATTAAGTTATTAAAAATTGACATTTACAATTACCCCAAAGTGTTTACTTTCACCCCATTTTAATGTTTACAATTGCCCATGGGAGGAAAAAAATGCGGAAATTGTAAGCAGCCAATAACTTTTGTATTTCATTGTTAAAAGGAACGAAAATACTTTTATTCATTCACAAATCATATTAAAATGTTTATAAAGAAATTTGCACTTACTTTGACATGATATATTTTTTTAAACAGTATCTTTTAGAATTCAAATAATTTGAAAATCTCAAAAAATTTTAACGACTCCCGTCAACGCAAAAATTTCGACTAACCCGTTGAAAGATGATGTTTGCTACCTGTCAGCAAAACGAGGAAATAATAGGTTTCCTAATAAAACCGGTGCCTATTCCCTCAGACGAAAGGTTTCTCAAAACAAGAAGCTGTTTACAATTACCCCCATTCACAATTACCCCCCTTGACCCTATAGGTAAATACATGTTTGTTTTAATTTATCATTTCTCTGGGACTTTAAACCCGCTATAAATTCTTAGTGGCACAAACTTATCAATGAGGACTTTCCAAAGTCTATTATAACTCGACCATAGACACCGGGGTGACACACCAAACATTATTTGTCTGCATTCAAGGTCATACCAATATTTATATTTATTTTCGGAGTCTATTCTAGGAAGAGCTTGTAGGTATTATTAACCTTTTGAGATCTCAGAAAAATAAGCTGACTGGTGGGATTAACATTTCACATAGGCTCTAAGCGAATTCTATTTTTCATACAGAAACCTGTCTATTTTCTTTTCACTTTCACTTTTAATAAAAACAAAATGTTGAAACTTATAAATGTCTAAATATAGGTATGAGTAATTGTAGGTACTCACCAAAAACAATTTTGCTATTTCCCTTCCCATGAATTGGCAGCACAAGAACTGTTCCATTCACATTGTAAGGTCCAGTTAGTACAATTTGTGGGAAATGTGCCTCTATTTCATATAAAAACTTATTTGGACCGTCTTCCTTCAGGCCTCTAAAATCAATTCAAATATTCCGGAATTAGTGTTTTTATTTTTTTTTTTATATAAAAATAAAGTACTTACGAAGCTCTATGTATTTTAACTTTACTAATGCCAGACAATACAATATCCTTGAATTTTAAATCAATACTAACAGGACTTCCCTGAATCTTTGGTAAATTGAGGCTCTTGACATCTAATGGATCAATTGGAATAAGGTTCAAATCACGATGACCCTTGCTATGGAATTTCTCAATATTTTCCTGAAGTACCATCGTCTGACAACCACTGTCGTCAAATTTACATCTTTTAACATCAGAAGCTAAAATATTATCCGAAATATTTATTTAAACAATTTATAAACTTTCGAAGAATCTAATATATTCTTACGAAATTCAGCAACACTTAACACTGATATCAAAACTACCAGAAATATCGAAATCAAACCACGTCGAAACATTGTGAAACTCTTAGTTTTTTTTTAGAATAATTATTCTGATCCAACTAATGAGGTTCTGAGTCTATCACAATCGATTAAACTGGCTACTAACTTGAAGATGCTTTTTATACGTTAGTAAGTACCTTCTGACATGAATCTTGATAAAGCGGTTTTGGAAATGCAATAATTTTGTCTCCTAATTTGTTTGTATAAGGTTTTGACAAGACTTAAAAAGGCTGCAAATTTATATTTCTTTCAGTGTCTTTCTTATAATTCGTGTTATTTTCTTGCAAGGAACTATATAAACCTACGTTTATTTGTGTGTAGGTATATGCATTAATTAAGGAACATCTCAAACTGCTTCTTTGCTAATAAACAAGATTTAAAACTTGTTTGCCTTGTGTCCCGTCTTGTTTTACTTTCTGTTTCATTAAACAATTTAAAAATAAGAACCTCTTAACTCACCTAATTTTTTATATAAATTTAAGTTATAACTTACATTAAACAGGCAGGGATAAAATATGGAAGATATTTAATTTAAATATAAAGCCAAATTAGATGTTGGTGCATATAGTATTCCTACATAAATTAAATTAAAAGTATTGTGATTTATACCTAATGTTTAACCCAGCGGCTCCAATGGCAATATTTGAGGCAATAAATTGCCTCACTCAATGCCCTTAATATTGCAAATGGAGACGCTTTGTCAATAGCAATGGCAATATGCCTAAAAGATGAGAGGCAATTATTGATTTCCATCGTCAAGGCAATAAATTGAGTAAAAATGGGGTTCCCCGTAATTGTCAATGGCTTCTTTATTGATTTTTTCAATTAAATCGTAGAATATGAGAACGCACATGACAAAATATAGTGAATTCAAATTAAATTTAATTAAAACAGGGGATTTGAACAGCATTTGAGTGCATTTGCAGTCAAATATTTCTATGCACACATTTTATAATTGAAATTGCCTGGCAATGAAAATGCCCACCCCAGCAATAAATTGCCATTCCTATTCCAATTGCCATCGCCTCAAATATTGCTAATGGAGCCACAGCGTAAGGCTTTCTTTTAAAATTTCCCTCAAAAGCTGAAAAACTTGTTAAATCAAAAAGAAGAGTTTATTTAAAAATAGAAACATTTCGAGTAGAACATTTTTTTGGGCGGTTCTGATCTTAAACTCTAAAAAACTATACCCTCATGATGGTTAGATTAAACTATCTATCACAACAAAAACATCAATGTTAAAAAAAACAGCCAAGTTCTCATATGTACAAGAAACCTGTGCGTAAAAAGTCAGCCAAAAAAGTAATGAGATCCAAAATATATGCCAAGTTTTAAATTCATGAAGTTTATTATCAATTATCTTAAGTGGAGTAACATCGAAACAACTCCAAATTATGACAGAAATTTGGTTTTTAATGATTTACTGATTAAAATTTGGTGGATTTACTTGGCAAGTTTTCTCTTAATTACTTACTTAATCACAATTTTAAATGTATGAAAACTTGACCAGTGAATCCGGCTCTGGACCTTTGGCACCTCAATATGAGGGAAATTTGATAAAAAAAGATGCCATCTAATTGGTCAGTAATTGGACAGAAATGGTCAAGTGGTCCCAGAAATTGGTCAGCCCTAGATAATTTGTAATAAAGGCTCAAATTTTCTCAAGGTCACTCAAGTTAACGCGCGATTTTTGGCACCTCATTTATGGGAAATTTGCAAAATACTTATACCATCTGAAAGATTTCTAGATCGTGATAAAAGGTCAACTACTTTCAGTAATTGGTCGGCCATGTATTTTTTCTATGAATTTTTGAAGTTCGTTTCAAGGTCACAAACAAACTTTTGGCACCTCATTTGGGTCATTAAAAAACTAAGTATGCAATTTGAAAGGCCTCTTCACGGTTGTAAAAGATCAAGTTTTAGTAATTGGTCCGTTTCAGATGGTATACGTATTTTGCAAATTTCCCATAAATGAGGTGCCAAAAATCGCGCGTGAACTTGAGCGACCTTGAGAAAATTTAAGCCTTTATTACAAGTTATCTAGGGCTGACCAATTTCTGGGACCACTTGACCATTTCTGACCAACTACTGACCAACTAGATCGCATCTTTTTTTATCAAATTTCCTTCATATGAGGTGCCAAAGGTCCAGAGCCGGATTCACTGGTCAAGTTTTCATACATTTAAAATTGTGATTAAGTAAGTAATTAAGAGAATACTTGCCAAGTAAATCCACCAAATTTTAATCAGTAATCATTAAATAACAAATTTCTGTCATAATTTGGAGTTGTTTCGATGTAACTCCACTTAAGATGTTTGATAATAAACTTCATGAACTTAAAACTTGGCATATATTTTAGATCTCATTACTTTTTTTGGTTGACTTTTCACGCACAGGCTTTTTGTGCATATAAGAACTTGGATAATTTTTTAACATTGATGTTTTTGTGATGTGATTTCACTCCTTTTTGCAAAGATTTTATTTTGCCGGGTGAAAATCAAGCTCTACCGCTCTACAAATATTAATAATTCTACGACAACCGAAAGTGCTTCTTAAAAATAATTGCAACTCTGAGAAAGTGGGTGGATGCCACAACCCTTGAATGGAAAAAGCAAAAAGCAAAGCATTTCATCGTTCTACAACAATCGGAAGTGCATTATATAATTGATTACAATTTTTAAAAAGTGGGTAGATGTCACGCCCCCTGAGATGAAAATTATAAATTTCTGACTTTTATCATTGTATGCACGTCAAACCTAGAGAATGCAATCCCGGACTGTTTTTTCAATCCCGGGATTTCGGGATTCAAAAATTTCAATCCCGGGATCCCGGGATAATCCCGGGATTTCAAAAATATTTTTTTTTAATTTATTTAGAATATATTTTTGTTTGAAACTGTTCGTTTTCCAAATTAAAAACGCTTTTCTGAATATGCAAAGAGTTAATACTTCTACTTCGGCCTCCGCCTGGCAAGAAAAATAAGTTTTATGGTTGAAATGTTTTTATTTAGAAGAAAAAAATAGTTATTCTCCATGTTTTCTCACAAAACAGAAAAGTTCTAAGAAAATAAAGAAACAAAATTTATCTAGTTATTTCATAAATAGGTACCTATCTACTCTTAACTGCCTGAACAGAGTGCAAGACGGAGCTGGAATAGATATCAAAAATGCTGCAGCTGGAGCTGCAAGAGTTGAAAAATGTTTAACTTTTACTGCAATATCTTGTATTCTGTTGAGGCAGTAATGCTAGTTGCAGGAAGCTGACATTTATCGATGCATCAGTCGCGCTTTAAATTCTAAGAGGTCAATAAATTAAAGCTCCATTTTCCTCGAATAAAATTTTAGAAGAAAATTTTAACGAAAATACAAATGAGCTGATGAGAACCAAAACCTGCAATACCCAGAAAAGCTCGCCATAATTAAATTTAATTATTAAATATCTTTTAAATGGAACTATAAATGTGATTTTCCTTCAAACCATAACAAAATCTTTTAAAACTTATTAAAAATTAAATTTGACCGTGAAAAGTTTTTCTGATATGAATTTGACATGTTTTGGTTTACAGCTCAACTGGGCTTAAAATATAATAGGTTTATCGACATTTTTTTAAGAAAAAATATTACTTCTTGTGGAATATTTTTTTATTTACTTAACAAAAATATTTCATTCAGTTGTTTCAAAATAAATTGAATATTCTTCATACTTTTTGAATTCAATTCAACTGAAACCGACATCGATAGAATCATTGGCTTATTAGGTATATAGGAAGTCAATGGATTGAATAGTCGTACGGTAACGTAACGAAAAGAAAAAATTAACGAAGGGGGACGACCAGTTTTGACCTACATAAAAAATGTTGGCAAATTGTTCCTATACGAAAGTCTAAATGCAAGCAGGAAGAAAAATTGTATGCGAATATTTAAGCCACCAATCCCGGAAATCCCGGGATTGAAGCATTATAATCCCGGGATTTTCGGGATCCAAAAATGGCTCGGGATCCCGGGATCCCGGGATTGCATTCTCAAGTCAAACCCCACTGCTTTACCAATTTTCATCTCTCTACAACAATCGGAAGTGCTCCATATAATTTATAAGAATTTTTAAGAAAGTGGGTGGATGCCACGCCCCTGAATGGAAAATTTTTAAACTTACTTACCTACAAATATTAATTACCTAAGGTTAGGTTAGGTTAGGTTAAGGTGGCTGCCAGGAAAACTACTGACACACTTAGGCCAGAATAGGCCCATTGTGATACCACATAAAGATTGCAAGATGACCCTTGCTAATTAAACCAATTGGAGCTTTTAATAAAGCGATGGAGACTGTGAATGTCGATTTTATTTAAATCACTGGGATCGTCAAAGAAAAAATTTCCTAGGTATATTTTACGTCTTTGAGAAAGAGCAGGGCATGAACAAAGAAGGTGTGGGATAGTTTCTTCCTCCTCCTCGTCCATGCAGCTTCTGCAGAAGTCATTTGAAAGAACGCCTAGTCTATTGGCGTGTTTGCCTATTAGGCAGTGTCCAGTTATGACACCAATTGTGGAGCTAATATGCAGTCTACTAAGAGATAACAAACATTTCGATCGCTTCGGATCCAGTGTTGGCCAGATCCGTTTTGTCGCCAGACAAGTAGTGATACCTGTCCATCTGCTGTTTGTCATCAACATGGCATCTTGCTTAAGCATAAGCTTACAAGTAGCGATTGGTATTCCAATATTCACCCTGTCAGGTAATATTGGTGTAATAGTTCCCTTCCTGGCGAGTTCATCGGCTTTACAGTTTCCTGGAATATCTCTGTGTCCCGGCACCCAGAAAAGGTGAATGTTGAACTGTTCTGCCATCTCCATTAGAGACGATCGACAATTTCGGGCAGTTACGGAGTTTGTAGAAACAGAGCCTAGTGATTTAAGGCCGCTTGGCTGTCTGAGAAGATACGGATATTTAAAGTAGATATTACGTTTTCTTTGAGCCAAGATAAAACTTCTTTTATCGCCAGGATTTCCGCTTGGAACACGCTACAATGATCAGGGAGACGGAAAGAGAGACTAATGTTTAGTCGTTCTGAGTACACGCCACCACCCACCCCCTCTTCAGTTTTTGAGCCATCCGTGTAGAAATGAATTGCTTCATCTCTCAAGAATTCCTCATCATCCCAAGTGGATCTTGTTGGAATTGTGACTTGGAAATTTTTACCAAAAATCGGCTGAGGGATGGTGTAGTCGGAGTGTTTAGGGATTGATTCGAATTTGTTCAGAATGATAGTATGGCCAATAGAGTTATTGGACCATTGAGAGATGGCTCTGAGACGAATAGCTGTGCTCGCTGCCACTTGTTTAGTGTATATATCGAGGGGTGAAATGTTGAGCAGTATATCTAAGGCAGCGGAAGGTGTCGAACGGAGAGCTCCGCTGATACACATGCAAGCTGATCTCTGCACTTTGCTTAACTTATCACGATAAGTTATTTTATCTAAAGCAGTCCACCATACTGCCACCCCATAAGTGAGTATCGGTCTGATGACCGCTGTGTATAGCCAGTGGGTGATATATGGGGACAAGCCCCATTTGGTTCCAATAGCTTTTTTACAGGAGAAAAGTGCCACTGTGGCCTTTCTGACTCTTTCTTGTATATTTGGTTTCCAACTCAACTTTTTGTCTAAAATCAGACCTAGATATTTAGCTTCATCTGAGAAGTTAAGTGGGATACCATTTATTGATGGAGGGTCTATATTCGGAATTTTATATTTCCTTGTAAAGAGGACAAGTTCAGTTTTGTGGGGATTTACACCTAGTCCACATTTGTCTGTCCATTTAAGTAGTTTGTTAAGAGCGGTTTGCACTAATTCTATAATGATTTGAAGATGCTTTCCTGATATTGCAATGGCAACGTCATCAGCATATGCAATTACTTTGAAACCATTCGCTTCTAAATTAACTAATAGTTCGTTGATAACGATGTTCCATAAGAGTGGGGATAGGACTCCACCTTGCGGTGTGCCTCTGCTGACAGATCTTCTAACAGAGAAGTCACCTAAGGCGCGATTCACACAGAAGTGGCTTATGGTGCTGGTGTGGTTCTGGTCTGTTACGGGCGTGGTGTGGTTGTGGTGAGCTTTGTTCAGACAGAAGTGACAGGGAATGGTTATTTGACAGAAAAGCAAAAAATACATACACAAACACAGGAACACTTCACAAGAAAATGGCTTCTACACAGAATTAAAATAAATAAAATATAAAAAAAACAATTGCCTTGAATTTTTGGGCTACTTTTTGCCATGCACGCTCCTGTTTCAGTAATTTTGTCCTCCCGTAGTTACATAAATCTTCATGTATTTGCATTTCATTGCTGAATTCAATATTGAACTCATAATCACATTTAATTTTTTTTTAATGTCTGACAATTAGACATTTGACTGAGAGATTCCATTGTGGCGTGCCGTTTACGTAGGCCACTGGAGTTTTCAATATGGTGTGGCGATGGCATGTCACACCATACCCTCGCCTCGTCATCTGTGTGTGTATTATCTCATAAGAGAACATGTGAATTTCACAACGTGGAATATGTATGCAGCACGCCAGAACCACACCAAAACCTCACGCCAGTTCTATGTGAATTGGGCCTAATGTTGAGTTGATTATTCTACTTCTCAACATGAGGCTGATTAACTCCCTAAGTGAGCTATCAACGTTCAAGTTCTCAAGCGCGGTTAAAATTGCAGCATTGCTGACGTTGTTGAAATAATTACCTAAGGAGTATACAAACAAAAATATTTTCAATTCTTTCAAACAATATTTACCCCGTTGCGAACAACAGTTAATATAGTTGTTTTTGGGTATGTGTTGTTATTTTAAACGGTATAAGAAATGTTCAAAAAATTGAAAATAATTTGTTTGTGTACTCCATATGGTATTTAATATATTACCAATTTTCAAGATTTTCCAACCACTTTCACACTTTTTCCAAAATGTTGAGGCAAAGACTGAAAAATCTCCATGTATTTTGTATGGGAAATTTCAAGTGCTTGCTGGCACGTGTTAAAGTTAACCGATTTCAAAGAAATTTTGCACAGATTTTTGATGTGTAAACATCTTAGCGCTCGGTATGGGTAAAATTGAAAATCGGCTGTAACGGATATGGGCTCACGGTTCCGTTTGGAACCATTTAGCTTGTTGTAGGTAAGTAGAACTCTGTAAACTCGAATAGGTAAGGTAGTTTTCATTGTATACCTAATAGTTTTGATATTTGCTTAAATGGAGTGAATTCCTTACACCCCGACTCCACAGTAGATAATTTCTCTCAGAATGTTCGTCTTGACATTAAATATCTAATGGAGTCACTCCGTTTCATATCTTGATTGGATGTCAAGATGCAATCATAGCTTGACATAAATTTTGCCAGGTGAAGATTTTGTTGCTTTTTTTTCTAGAAATTTAATTTTTTATTTCATTATTTTGTATATCCATATGCTGCTTTTGATGTTAATCTCTGCAATCGCGGGTGGCAATTTTGGTTTGTGATATTAAGTGTTATTTGCAATTTCTTGATTTGAAATGTCATAACATGATTTGCCAAGTGGAGCATTCTTTTATGTTTCTCTAGTTAGCTGTGGTTAATGTGTCAAAAAGAAGTGTTGTAATGTCATATTTAAAAAAAGTTACTTTGAGTTACTTTTCATTTAGGAACGACAAAAGCTAAAAATATGGCTGATCGGTCAAACAAATTGGGTGAAAAAAGTCGAAATAGATTTGGAATTAAAAATCAAGAAGAAATTGTGATTTTATTATTGAAAAGAACTTTTATCAGCACTTCGAAAATGCATACATTTTTCAAATTAAATTTCATTTAACTTCATTCTAGCACAAAATTGAATATTTAAGCAAAAATATTTCCAATTTTTTTTATCATTCATTCCTTGCACAGATAAAAAAATGTCGCAAAACCTGGAAAAAATGTCCATACTCACTATCGACGGTAAAATCAATAAAAATACAAATATATTAGCTTTATATTTTTCCCCAGATCTGATCTGGATTGTATACATGTATACATGTATTACAAAAACAACACAAAGTCCGACATTGCTTTTGGATTTCGATTTGTAAATTAATTCTGACCATACACCCTTTGTACTTTTTTGCAAAAATGAGTTTTTTCTCTCACAGGTAGATGGCTTTTTGTGTTGAAGATAGTGAGAAAATAGAGAATAGAGCAGAGAGAAAATACAGAAACAAAAGGATAAACGGGGATCGGATAGGTATATAACACTCTTGTCGCACTGGGATCCTGTTTGTTTTATTATGATAAATCTAATCCGGATCAGATCTGGGGGATAATAAAATTAAACTATTAGATACATATTACAAAAATGAGATCAATTCCAAACCGAACGATCGAGAAGCAAACAAAAGATAACTCAAAATGAAAACATCGTGATTTCAGCTGCTTTTGACGGATTAACCATTTCAACTCAGTATCAAAGAGATGAGTTGGAAAAATGTACTCAAAGTTTCTTTTTGACATTTTAACTTTGAATCCAGGAACAACTTTGTGACGTCATAAAGTTAATTGAAGTAACTTAATTTGTGGTGGTTTATTTGCGGAAGAGTTTTCTCGGAAGGAGTTTTTTAATGGGTTAATTCATTATAATTTGTGTCGTGCAACCATTTTGTTTTAGCGCTTGTATTACAGATTCCTAATTTTTGCCATACGTGGCAATGACCCGATCCTTTACCTTCAGATGAAAACGAATGTTTACACATCTTCCACGCGAGTCCCGGTACTCACACATTTTTTTTTTTAATTACCTTGATCACTTTTAAGGGGGGAAGGGGGGCAACGAAAGAAATTCAAAAATTTTAAAAATAAGCGCCAGCCTACTGTATATCTACGTACTTTTTTTTATTTACTAACACTAGCTCTGTCCAGGGGGTCATGATCCCCCCTGTAAAATTGTATTGTATCATTTTTTTTCTGAAATTCCTTGCTCTAAAACTCCAAATTCTCCCCATCTGCACCTCTTCAAACGCATCTACACAAAAAGCCGATGCGGAGATTTGGGGGATTTGGATATGTTATAGAGGTTGCAATTTTAGTTGCGAAGCAACAACAAGCCTCGGATACGGACGGATTTACTGTTGACAGTCGCAGGTAATCGCCAGGTCCTTTTCCGATCGAGTCTCTCGCACCCTCTTAAATAGTCCTATACCACCAACTGCAAGTATCGAAAACCCGTGGAAGAATTCCCAGGAAGCCATCAGAGATGCCGCTTCTGACATGCTGGGATTTGCACGACCACCACAGCGAAACCCCTGGTTCGACGAAGAATGCCGACAAGTACATGCAGCCAAACAATAGGCATACAAAGCGGTGCTGCAAAGAAGGACCAGAGCTGCTCGCGAGCTCTACGAGCAGAAGAGGAGAGAGGAACACAAGCTTCTTAGAAGGAAAAAAAAGGAGCATGAGAAGCGTGCGATCAAGGAAATAGAGGGATGCCATTGCAGGAATGAAGTTTGGAAGTTTTACCAAAAGGTAAAGAGAACCTACCAGGGTTACAAGGCCCAGACCGAAGCCTGCAAGGATGATCAGGGGAACATGGTAGTGGAATCTCAGTCGGTGCATGAGGATATGGGAAAATCATTTCTGCAAATTGTATAACGGCGCTGACGAACCAAATTCCGCTACCATGCAGATTGCACCATTCAACCTGGACGACGCGACGTAGGCCAACAATTCCATCCAGCCGATCTCGAGGAAGTAAAGAAAGCTATATCTAAACTTACCAGCTCATCTGTAAAATATGGTCGGAGGAAAGCATGCCCGATGATTGGAACCTCAGCATTGTTTGCGATCCTCTGGACAGCATCAACTACAGAGGCAACAGTCTTCTTAATATCGCCTACAAGATCTTCTCTGCCGTACTTTGTGAAGCCCTTCGTAAACAACGTGATAGGTCCGTATTAGTTTGGCCTTAGGCCAGGGAAGTCCACCATCGACCAAATATTCACACTACGGCAGATTTTGAAGAAAACCCAGGAGTTTAAAATCGATACCCATCACCTGTTCATCGATTTCAAGGCCGCGTATGACAGCATCTATAGAGACGAGCTATATAGAGCAATGTCTAGTTTTGGCATCCCTGCCAAACCCGTCCGTTTGTGCAGGATAACGATGGAGAATGCACGCTGCTGCTATCAAGGTCGGCAAAGACCTCACCGACACCTTTGATGTCAAAAAAGGTTTTAGACAAGGCGACGCGCTGTCATGCGACTTCTTCAACATCGTTCTTGAAAGAATAGTGCAAAACTCTCACGTCAACACTAGAGGGACAATCTTTCAAAAGTCCGTCCAATTACTCGCTTACGCTGACGACATTGACATAATCGGGCGAACAAAGCGTGATGTCAGTGGTGCTTTTGTGTGTATTGAGAAGGAAGCCAAGAAGATGGGTTTAACGATGAATGAAAGCAAAACGACACCCAACACCGACGTCTAGGATAGAACGTCACTATAGACAGCTATAATTTTGAGGTGGTCAGAGACTTTGTCTACTTAGGATCCGCTATAAGCACAGCGAACGATACCACTGCTGAGATCGAAGAATTACTCTTGCCAATCGCTGTTTCTTCGGGCTAAGAAGGCAATTGAGAAGCAAAGCCCTCTATCGAGCAACTAAACTGTCCCTGTATAAGACGCTTAACATCCCGGTCCTGATGTATGGTGCAGAGGCATGGACACTGCTAACGGTGGATGAGAACGTGTTAGGCTGTTTTGAGAGGAAAATTCTCCGGGTGATTTTTAGTACCGTCTGCATAGATGGGGAATGGAGAAGAAGATACAACAACGAACTGTATGGGCGGTACAGCAACACCGACCTAGCCACAAAAGTGAAAAGCCAACGACTAAGATGGCTGGGTCACCTAGAGCGAATGGACACCAATGCTCCGGCCCGGAAAGTCTTTGAATCCAACCCCGTGCGACAACGCAGTGGAGGTGGACAGCGTAAAAGGTGGCGCACGCAAGTGGAAGAGGACCTCTACCAACTTGGCGTGCGAAACTGGAGACAGCTAGCTAGAAACCGAGCCGGCTGCAAGAAGCTTGTTGGTTGAGGTCCTGGTCCACCCCGGACTGTAGCGCCACCTTAAGTAAGTAAGAGGTTGCAATTCTGCGTCGATTCTTATTTTAATATTTCAGGAATTAATTTTTTCAACCTCAGAACCCATTTTTCCTGGCCTATTATACTATACTTTTTTTCCAATTTTTACTTATAGACCAGGAAAAATAGCACAAATCGTATGGGGAACCTTGAAAAAATTAATTCATGAAACATTAAAATTGGAATCGACACAGAATTGCAACTTCTATAACATATCCAAAGTCCCCCAAAATCCCTGCATTGGCTTTTTGTGTAGATGCATTTGAAGAGGTGCAGACGGGAAGAATTTGGAGGTCTATCAAACTTATTTATTTGTTTGGGTAAAACCTGATCATATGATACATGCTTTAAGGGTAGTTTTTAACGCTGAATCTAATGAAACCAAATTCAAAATGATACAACCACCCAAAACGAAGTTATATGTAATGATGACTTTTTTTCAGGTACAACAGGTAAAATATTACCGAAACCCCTTTGAAAATAACGGTATGTTAATGAAACTTGGAATGAATGTTTCATTTGTTATAAGAACTAAGAATCAAGAGAGTCCCTAAAAATATCCATGGTGAAAGGGTGTTTTTTTTTAAGGGGGAGGGACAACAAAGAATGTTAACCATAACACCCACGTAAAAACTCTTATACTCATGAAACTCGCCAAAAATATTAAATTCTTCATGGCAACCAAGAATCAAAATAGTCCATACAAATATCTTTGTTCAAATAGTTTTTTGGTGACTGTTAACTTTTGACTTGTTCTACGGAAAATACGATTTGAAAAATTAATTTTTGCTTGAAAAGGCTATAACTTCGTTAAGGGTGCTTGTACCATTTTAGTTTTGCTTTTATTAGATTCAGCGTTAAAAAATACCCTTAAATCATATACCATACTTTGTGTATATACCTCAATTACACCAAATCGGAGTTTTGGCTCAAATCTTCCAACTTCTTCCCAGATTTTCCCTCTCTTTAATAAAAAAACCCCAGAAGAAAATATATTTATGAGGACTATTTTGATTCTTGGTTGCCATGACAAATTTAATATTTTGGGCGAATTTCATGAGTGTAAGAGTTTTTTCGTGGGTGTTATGGTTAACATTCTTTGTTGTCCCTCCCCCTTAAAAAAAAACACCCTTTCACCATGGATATTTTTAGGGACTCTCTTGATTCTTAGTTCTTATAACAAATGAAACATTCATTCCAAGTTTCATTAACATACCGTTATTTTCAAAGGGGTTTCGGTAATATTTTACCTGTTGTACCTGAAAAAAAGTCATCATTACATATAACTTCGTTTTGGGTGGTTGTATCATTTTGAATTTGGTTTCATTAGATTCAGCGTTAAAAACTACCCTTAAAGCATGTATCATATGATTAGGTTTTCCCAAACAAATATTTTAGTTTATAGACTTACAAATTCTCCCCGTCTGCACCTCTTCAAATGCATCTACACAAAAAGCCAATGCGGGGATTTTGGGGGACATTGGATATGTTATAGAGGTTGCAATTCTGCGTCGATTCCAATTTTAATATTTCATGAATTTATTTTTTCAACCTCGGAACCCATTTTTCCCGGCTTATTAAACTTTATATTCGTTTTTGATTTCTATCCCATTCCAAAATTAATTTTACTATATTATTGAGTTGGGAAAAGGTCAAAATCCCGCCGATCAAAATCCCGCAAGTCGAAATCCCGCCAGTTTTTAAAATAATCCCAACTTTTTTGATACTTTTTCATACTTTTGAAACAATATTTTATTTTAATTAGTGAATTTATTTTTATTGAAAAAAAGTATATAAGCAGTTGTGTTTTGGCAATTTGGCATTTATCTTCTTCTTCAGTTCTTCTTAGAACTCCGTGTCCGTAGAGTTAAGACCTCGAGGTAATTAGAGAAATAGAATTTGTATTTTTTTTTGGTTTTGTGGGGACGGGTGACAACGACGACGACCATCACCACGATGGGACGAGAACGACCACGACTAGAAGGACGAGAACGGCGGTGACGACGACCACGACCACGGCGACGGCCACGATGCCGGCGATGTGATGGCTTTGACTTGCCGTCTCGGCATCAACTCGCTAAAGTCTTGCCTTGGTCGTGGTTCACAGTGCAGTGGATCTGGACGTAGGTGGATCTGGATCTGGACAGAGGTGAGTCTGGATCTGGGCAGAGGTGGGTCGGGATCTGGGCATAGGTGTGTCTGGATCTGGATGGAGGTGGGTCTGGATCTGGACATACATAGGTGGGTCTGGATTCTGGACAGAGGTGGGAATTTTTTTTCGGTTTGGGTGATGGGGAAAAGAAGACAGAGGTGGGTCTGGATCTGGACAGAGTGTGGGTGTGGATTCTGAAAGCAGGTGGGATTTTTTTTTGAAAAAAAAAATTATATAGAAATATAAACTTTTTGGAAATTTTTTTTTTGAAAAATATAAAAAAACAAGGTTTTTTGAAGAAAATCTCATTGAAAAATTAAACTTTTCTCAATTTTTTTTCGGTTTTTAATTTTTCTTCGAAATATGAATGATAGGTACAGTTGCTCAAGAAAACTTGACATTGGCACTCAATTGATGCATCGCATTATACGAAAATTCGACTTATATCTTTAAAAGCGATTTGCGGCTAAACTAAGCGTCCTAGAGGCATCAAAGTTTGCATCTTAAAACTTGATTTGCGGCTAAACTATCCATCCAAGTGACTCTAAATGCAAAAGAATATACCGGAATACCTTGTATACATACATACATTCACAATGGCGCCTTTTCATAGATAGCTCAACAAAAAGCTTGAAAGCTGTCCTTCTTCACAATGGAAATAAATTTCGATCTCTTCCACTAGCCCATTCTGTAATTCTTAAGGAAAATTACGAAAGTGTGAAGATGGTACTTGAGAAGATAAAGTATTTATGAGGAATACAACTGGCAAGTGATAGAAGATTTCAAAATGATTGGTTTTCTGATGGGAATTCAAGGTGGTATTACGAAATACCCTTGTTACCTTTGCTTATGGGACAGTAGGGCCGATGAGAAGCATTTCCAAAACTATTCATGGCCTAGACGGACCGACCGAGTTCCAGTTAGGCAAACAAAATGTCAAATGGGGACCTATAGTGATCGAGACTAAGAATGTATTGATGCCTCCATTACATATAAAATTAGGCCTTATGAAACAGTTCGTTAAAGCTCTTCGGCAAGACTCTGATGCCTTTAAATATTTAATGAAATTTTTTCCGAAAAGTTATCCGAGGCCAAAGTGAAAGCCGGCATTTTCGTCGGCCCACAAATAAAGAAAATTATGGCCAGCAACGAATTTTCAGAGCTACTCAAGAACGGCAGTGTTGGGATAGCCTTAAGCCTGTAGTTCAAAATTTTCTTGGCAACAAAAGAGCTGACAACTACATGAAAAAAATTATATAGAAATATAAACTTTTTGGAAATTTTTTTTTTGAAAAATATAAAAAAACAAGGTTTTTTGAAGAAAATCTCATTGAAAAATTAAACTTTTCTCAATTTTTTTTCGGTTTTTAATTTTTCTTCGAAATATGAATGATAGGTACAGTTGCTCAAGAAAACTTGACATTGGCGCTCAATTGATGCATCGCATTATACGAAAATTCGACTTATATCTTTAAAAGCGATTTGCGGCTAAACTAAGCGTCCTAGAGGCATCAAAGTTTGCATCTTAAAACTTGATTTGCGGCTAAACTATCCATCCAAGTGACTCTAAATGCAAAAGAAACTTTACATACACCCAACCTCGCACCCACCCCAAATCCTATAATGGCATGCCCCCCATACGCACCTCGGTGTTTATTCGTGTGTATTTGCCATCCTCAACTAATGCATCGCATTATACGAAAAAATCGACTTCAATCTTTAAACGCAATTTGCAAATTGCATAAGAAACAAAAATATTAATGAGCTGTCGCATAGTAGTAGAAACGGCGGGATTTTGATCGGCGGGATTTTGATTTTCGGGATTTTGATTTCCGGGATTTTGAAAAACGGAATTTTGATACGCGGGATTTCGACATACAGGATTTTGATTCGCGGGATTTCGACCCCAACCCTATTGAATTCTGTTTTTATGGAGTGGAAAATTTTGAAATGATGCTATTTTTTGACAATTTATATCTTACGTTCAGTGTTGTCAGATTTTTTAAGACGAGTGGAGTCCAATTTGAAAATTCTTGGAGCCGAAAATAGCCCCAATCAAAAATGATTCAAAAAAATTATTAAACTAAAATTATTCGTTTAAAATTTAAACGTTTCTATCAGTTATTAATTTGATTAAACATTTTAAACGAGTTTTGCTTGATATAACACTTCTTTCATCTTGGATTAATAATGAGCTCAAATTTTACAGGTTTTTTCTTTATTTATGTATTTCGGGGTACGTTATTTAGAATAAGGCAGTGACCATTTTAAGGACCACCCTAATGTTCATAATTTACAAAACTCAATTAAAACACGTAAACTGATTGCAAAATGCTTTTCATGGTAGAAGATGATACATCTGTCATTTTCGAATTCAAACGTATATTAATGTTTTTATTAAACTGGTCATAAGTACAAACGTATTTTTAGTCACTCCAAAAATCTTACAGCATTTTTAAGCCAACTGAATCTGGTTCAAACTCGAATTATTGCTTCAAAGGTCCTAATCAGAGATTACACAGGTCAACACTATTTTTGTTTCTGGGTTCTTGTTATGATTTTCTTGTTCCTCCTATATGACAAACTAAAATAACCTGAAAAAGTTTGTTTTTATAGCCAGAAGTTCGATATTATGGATTCAAGAGAAATCCTATTTTTTTAGGGGCATACCTTTCTTAAAATACAACAAAATTTTAAAATAACTTTAAATAAATCTTATTTATTTTTCTTTAAATATTTTAAAACTTTAAAAAAAAAAAAAAATTTAAATATTTAAAAATGAATATTTTTTTAATTTCTTTTGTGAATGTATTGACTTTCTCTTATAAGAGTCCATATATAGTCTCCCATCATTCTTTCATTGTATTGACCCTGATACCGATGTTCAAAATCCAGAATACCTTGGTGAAAACGCTCCCCTTGCTCTTCCGAATAGGCACCCATATTGTTTTTGAATTGTTCCAAGTGAGTATGTAGCATATGCAATTTAAGGGACATTCGACAGCCCATTATTTTAAAATTATTGAGCATACTTGATACAAGCTCCATGTAGTTGTCAGCTCTTTTGTTGCCAAGAAAATTTTGAACTACAGGCTTAAAGCTATCCCAACACTGCCGTTCTTGAGTAGCTCTGAAAATTCGTTGCTGGCCATAATTTTCTTTATTTGTGGGCCGACGAAAATGCCGGCTTTCACTTTGGCCTCGGATAACTTTTCGGAAAAAATTTCATTAAATATTTAAAGGCATCAGAGTCTTGCCGAAGAGCTTTAACGAACTGTTTCATAAGGCCTAATTTTATATGTAATGGAGGCATCAATACATTCTTAGTCTCGATCACTATAGGTCCCCATTTGACATTTTGTTTGCCTAACTGGAACTCGGTCGGTCCGTCTAGGCCATGAATAGTTTTGGAAATGCTTCTCATCGGCCCTACTGTCCCATAAGCAAAGGTAACAAGGGTATTTCGTAATACCACCTTGAATTCCCATCAGAAAACCAATCATTTTGAAATCTTCTATCACTTGCCAGTTGTATTCCTCATAAATACTTTATCTTCTCAAGTACCATCTTCACACTTTCGTAATTTTCCTTAAGAATTACAGAATGGGCTAGTGGAAGAGATCGAAATTTATTTCCATTGTGAAGAAGGACAGCTTTCAAGCTTTTTGTTGAGCTATCTATGAAAAGGCGCCATTGTGAATGTATGTATGTATACAAGGTATTCCGATTTCTTTGAACAAGCCCTGCACATCATTTCAGAATTAAAGTCCATCTTCTTTAGTGAAAAAGCAAGAAAATTCTTAATGACGCTTTCTCTGTGAAGTTATATTTGCATTACTTTCAAGTAAAATCCATTGCTTCAACCTAGAAGCTAGGATTTCAGCTCTACTTTTAGGCAAATTAAGATCTCTACATGGTCAGTGGGTTCTCTCCATATTCTTGGTATAGCAAACCTCATAGCTCTCTTCCCTCCCCGATACCAGCCTAAAAATTAGTTTAAACATTGTCTTACAAAACAAATTTAATGGGCACATTTTTAATTCCGTCCCTAACCTTCGATAATGACTTTGCAGCAACTACATGAAAAATGAGGAGCCCTTGACTTATCTTGGCTTCGAATAGGAAGCTTAAAATAAGGTTCATCATAGGCTTCACAAAGCTTCAAATTAGTACTTAAAGCTATTTTTGCATTTCTTGATTTAATAATAAACTCACCGCAAATGTAACAAAACGAGTCCGCAAACTATATTTACATATTCTGGAGGCCATTTTTGATGCAACCGTTAAGATCAAACGCTGAAATACGATTACCAGCATTGACTTGGAATCACGTGAGTGGTGGGTGAGTGAAACCTTAATATTCTCTCACCGCTCGTTGCGCAATTACTTAACCCTGAGGCCACACGAGCAAGTACTTGCAAGCAAGTTGGCTACATACACTGCCTATCAAATTCGTAATTTGCATTCCACTTGCCTCCCACTTGCTTTCCACTTGTATTCCACTTGCTTGTCTCCCAACTTGCTTCTCAACTTGCTTCACTACTGGCTTCAAAACTTGCATGCCAGTTGATAAGCAAGTTGCTTGGGTTTGTTTGTGTTAGTAAACAAATGTGTATGTATTGCAACTTGCTTGCAAGTACTTGCTCGTGTCCGTGTGGCCTCGCCGTAAGAGAGACTTAGGGCGGTATTCACCGACGGCTCATAACTTATGAGGCTCATAAGCCAATTACCAAGCAATAATAGTGAATATTTATGAGCGCTCATAAGACTTATGAGTGGTCCTGACCACTCATAAAGTTATGAGCGCTCTCTCCGAAAACTAATTCGAAAGCCTTCGAAGTAACCCTTCAAGAAAATTCACTGACTCATTTTGTCGGTACTTTTTGGATCCTTACAAAAATGAGTCTCGCACGCACACATATTGTAAATCCTTTTGTCTTCAGGATTTTATTTTTTGATTCAATTTTCTTAAGTTCTTTTTGTAATACATATACACGCGGTAAAATTTGAAAAAATAGGATAATAAAAGGTGCATATAATGAATCTGTTCCGGATAGAAAATGACAGAAAAGTACAGGATTGTGTACTCCATGAGTAAAAACCTTGCCCAAGCTGTTCTTCATTCTATCACCATGATGTTTTTGAGAACAGTTAAGAACAATATTTCCTGCACCTACTTTTGTGGTCGAGAAATGTCGAAGTACCAATATCAGTTGATTCCTTTGTCTGGGATAATAATAAGGTAAAATTTATATCAGAAAAACTTTTTGCTTGAATCTGACAGTTTTGACAGTTTTCACACATTTATACTGTTCTGGGTCCCAATTCCGCAAGGGTGACTGATTTTCTGTGTACACATTCTATTCACACCCAAAACAAATGTAAATAAATTTGATTGATTGTGCATGCGTTATCTGTCAAAAACTTAAAACTCACTCTTGCCGAATCGCAAAAATCGATGTGTACACGAATTTCTGTGTACACAGAAAAAACTCACTCTTGTGGAATTGGGCCCCTGATGTAGTTTTTCTTAATTTAACACAGCTAATACAAACCAACGTTTGACGTCTATCTCCCCTTCAAGCGAACGAGTCCATTTATGATCCGCAAACGTAGTAGACAATATACGAACGAAATAATTAGCGAAACTAAAAAGTAAAGTAAGAAAATTTCCCTATATAAAACAAACTAAAACGTGCAATGATCTTCACCCCGAGACAAAACTAAGAAAATAAGTGAAAATAAATTAAAATCACTGTAGTCACAATGAAATATTTATGTGCATGCAACACTCATTTTTTCAAGGATCTAAGAAGTAACGACAAAGTGCGGTCATTTTAGAAAACAGTTTGATTTCACAGTTTGGGGGTACCTGGGGAAGAGAGAGTTGCTCTCATTTTCGAACTTCTAAAAAGAGCTATGAGTGGTTGGTGAATAGCACAAATATTATTTGAGTTAGGAGCCTCATAAACTTAAGAGCCGTTTATGAGTGCTCAGTGAATACCGCCCTAACAGTAGAAAATTAATATTATTTATTTAACCCAAATCGCACCTGGCCATACAATTAGAAACGCTAAGAAAAAAATGGTATTTCTTAAAAAATTGTAGATGAAAAATTAATATTTTGTAGGGAATCCCTTATTTTTGTCACTGCAGCTAATATTGCCTGCATACTTTCTACCAAGGCGCGGCATCTTGATGGGGGTATACTCTCCTAGACCTCCTTTAAGTTTTCAAAAAGTTCCTCAGAATTGTTTGGGTTCTTGGACTTTAGCCTTCTCTCCACGTCTGCCCACAAGTTCTCGATAGGATTCAAGTCTGGACTTTGGGCGGGCCAATCCAAAACATTAGTTTTTGTATCAAAAAACCTTTGCTTAACAATCCCTGCTGTATGCTTTGGATCGTTATTGTGCTGGAAAACATAACTAATGGGCATGTGTGCAAATGAATAAGGCTCCATGACATTTTCCAAGATGCCTTTATAAATATGTTGGTCCATTCGACCATTTATTCTTACTATTGGGCCAACTCCATGCCACGAGAACGCACCCCAAACCATTATGTTTCCTCCTCCATGCTTAACGGTCCTTAAAGTATATTTAGGATCCAATTCCTTCTACTGAGGGGGTCTAAAATACACTTTATTTCCGTGAAGCTAAGCAAACATCATACGCCTCTTCAAATTCTTTTTGGAAACATGTGGTTTTTTCCTGGCAATGCATCCACGTGGCCCATGTTCTAGAAATCGGCGCCTTATGCTTCTAGCTGATAGCTCTTGACCCAATTGGGGCGAAACAACCTCTTTTATTTTTGCAGAAGTCAAAAAAGGATCAGCTTTGCTAATTCGGCATATCAATCTGTCCTCTTTTGGCGTGGATTTTCGATCTTTTGGTTTTCTTTTTGGGTTTTCAAAGCTGCCAGTCCTTTTATTGACTTGAATAGCATCAAATACCATCTTTTTCGAGCAACTAAATCTTTTTGCTATGGAATAAATTGACTCGTTTTCGTTTTGATAGCACTGCACTATGAGTTTCCGGAGTTCTGGACTACAAGACTTATTTTTACCCATTTTCGTCGTTGTATTTTTAATTAATTAATATTAATACCTATTATAAAAATAATCAAAACAAAACTGAAAACAATCAACTCACATAATAATTTTCTTTATTTTTAAATTTACCAATTCTTTTGTCGTTTCTAATTTCGTGTCCAGCAAAAATGTCGACTATAAATGCATTTTCTAAAATAACGGTGTTTTATAAACTGTTCGCGTTCAAGGAAACTCATATTTAGAACAAACATGTCACCTGTCAAAGACCAACGACACAAGCCACGCACGCTGGTGCTTACAAAAAATATTATGGTTGATAAAGTGCGTTTAGAATTGTTGTTTCTAATTCTATGGCCTCCACTGTATATTATTATTTGAACTTATTTGAAATTTGTATATACAAAATATTATCTAAATCCGTTAAGCTGATAATGAGAAAATTCAAAATAAAAAAAAAATTCTATGAGAGGTAGGTGCTACTAATAGTTGCTAAGTGTCAACTTTTATATTTTCTTGTAGTAGATCCACTTATTTTGGCCTACAAAAATAGTTTCATCAAAATCGTAAGAACCGTTTTTGAGCAAAAAAAAATGTTCCCTAAGGGTTTTTTTAACTTTTATATGGAAGGAACTCTTAGTTTTGCATAAAAGGAAATTTTTTCTTAAAATATTTTAGAAAATATCAGAAAACCCTTAAGTATCCAGTTTCAAAAAAATATATCATGTCGTATAAACAAGAAAAAATTTCAAACATTTTTAATCCAAAAAATATTTTTTTGAAAATTTTGGTAACAAAATACTGTTTATACTTCTTAGAAGCTTCTATATAAAAAATTATTGAAATCATAAGTACCGTTTTGAAGATAATTGAAAATAAAAATAAAGCTTCTTCGGGAGGAACCATTTTTGTTTTATTAAATAAATTTATTGAATTTTTTTTAAGAAAAGCTGTGAAGCTGTTTTTGGGAAAAATGAGATTTTGTAAAATTACTAACAAAAATTGTATGGCTACTACCGTTATTTTTGGTTCTAAAAAAAATGAAAAAACTTGTGGCAAAATCACCAAGTACCTACCACTATAACCAGGTTTTGAGAAAATCGATCCAGCCATTTAGGCTGCAGCCGAACGGAAACACAGAATTTAAAGACCCAATTTTTCCTCTGTAATGACAAGTTTCAAAATCTCGAGTTCAAGTTTTTTACGAATGCACAGCTTGTCATATAGTACGATTATCGCAAGTAAAAAATCGCTTAACTATACGAGTATATGCTACTTAAATTGTGTGTTCTCTAGTGAGCACTTTAGAAAGAGTTAAATAATAGACGAACTGGAAGAAAACATCGATTTAATCGGCCCTATCGAGGTAACCGTCGGAGCGGAATTTTCTCCGCAACGCATCCTTCGTCGGATATTCAATTTCGGTTCGAAGTAGCTTTCATCGGAAGAAATTTTACAGAAATACGACGACGCATTGCGATGGATATAAATTCCAGGCAGAGATGTGCATATTAACCGATATATCGAAAATGCGATATATTTTCGATAACTTTTATTAAATAAACACTATAAGCTTTTTAAACCATGAAAAATCGGTGAGAGAGTGTAAGTTATTGTTAATAAAAAGTAATTTTTTCAATTATAATGCGCCAGCGATTTTAAGATATGTAATTAGATGCACCGATTTTTAAATCAAACTATCGAATAAAGTCCCCTCCCTATTTCCAAACATGTGTTTTTTTTCGTTTGAAGTGTCAAAAAAAGAATAAATTGAAGAAAAAAAACTTTTGAAACACAAATTATTTATTTATTTAACTTAAAACAAGCAATAATAACAAGAAATGGGTAGTGCAGCATTATTTTTGGACGCCGAATCCAACGAGCTAAGGGCACGAAATAAAGAAAATATATGAAGTGGGAATATTAATCACAATGGAAATGGATCAATTCACAAAACAAAAGATCACGGACGTACTTTTTTCCATCCACCAACATCCCTTTCTTTTGGTCCCAATTAATTTAGCTGATTGACCAGATCTTTCCAAAACACAGCTACAACTTTTGTATAATTTTGAGCAATATCGGGATATCCGCTGAGCAGATTCACCATCCGCTCATATTGCTCGGGAGTTGTTTTTTCGTTCGGCCTAAAACAAAAAGTCCACAAGTCAACGTAAATAAACTTTATTTCTTTATAACTTATATTTTGATTATATATTTCTTTAAAAACTAAACACTTTCCGCGACAAGAACTTGTCGGAGGACTTCGGAAAAAATTGTGTTTGTATCCGTCAAAAATAAAACCATTAGAAGTACGACATCGCATACAAATGGCATGCGTTAGATTTCGTCGGAGAGAATTTCCGATCAGCTGATCGGAGAACTACCTCGAAGCAAAATGTCTCCGATTCGTAGGAAATCGGAGAAAATTCCGCTCCGACGGTTACCTCGATAGGGCCGAATATAAGTCTTTATTTTGAGTATTTCTAATTCCATCCGTTGACTTAAAGTCAATTTTTCCGTTATTTGGTCCACTTAAGTCGCCTTTTATTCTAATTAAGTATTAAACGTCTTTTTTTGCCAGTTTTAAATCAGTGATGCAACTTCGATTTTTCTAAAACTCGAATATTTTAAAACAAACCTTATGAAATGTTTATTTCATTTTTTCATCGCCCGTTTACATGAATCGACTGAATTTTTTTGAATTTTTTCACTTCTTATAACAGTTTATTCGGCAGCAGTGGCTATGATTTTCTGTAATTAGCTTCCGACAACACGAGATTTTTTTATCGGTGGATGTCCTGTTTTGTACCGTTCTCTACATTTTCAGAATTATTTTTGTTTACAACTTGAAAATACCGTTTCAAATGCATTAATTATTGATTCCGTTAGGTCTCTTGATAATGCAAAGCCATGTGCCATGGCTGACATTAAACTATTGCTTATTTGCTTAAAAGCAGAGATTAAACAACAACACAACGAGAATAACTCAACTCTATTTAAATAGGACTAGACCAACAATTTTGCATCCATAGACAGAGAAGACGAACTGTTTTGCACTTACTTTGCTTGAGATAAAAGCCAAAGAGATACATCTCGAAATTATCATTTATAGATACTTTAGTGACCGGCACCAACCAATCAAATAAACAAATTGTATGTTAATAAACTAAAAACGTTGACCTCTAATAATACCATTTAACTCTATGATAAATACTAACAACCTATTTACTACAACATTTTAATATTGATGATAAACTTGACATGATTTAAGTTTAAACCCCTAAATGGGAACTAACTTTTAACAGCTACTGTAATTTAAAATTGTATTTTAAATGTTAATTTTGTTTGTTTGTGATAAATATGGATTAATTTTATTTTGCTTTAATCTATTAGTCATTTAGAACTTATCAAAATACCAATAATATAATCCGGATTTTGCAGTATACAAGTTTATTTTCATTTTTGAGTTTGATTATACAACAAAATTTTTATTTATATGAATCATTTAGAGATTAATTAAAATTTTCCATTGATCTGATAATAATACATATTAAAATTGAGTTATCTAAAAAACAGGGTAGTATATGTAGCTGTATTCTTTCAAGTTTTGTAAATACGATATATATTCAGATAAAGCTTAAAATACATAGGTACATATATATCTCAAGAATCAAGTTCTATATAGATTTACTTACATATGAATTAAAAAGTTATTATTATTCATACGTAAACATGAAAGGAACTTTTTAGATGCTACATATTGGAAAATCATAAAATGTAAATACATAAAAGTGCATGACTGTGCCGATTGGCTGATTGACAACAACAACATAGGAAAATGTAGCTTGATATATGTAGGTACATTAGGGTGGTCGTTAATTAAATTTTTTTTTGCATACTAGGAAATCCGCGTAAAATCTGCCAAAAAATTCAGAGCATTTAGGTGGGAAGTGGACAAGAAAAATATCTCCCCCCGCTTAGAACGGAGGAGCAATTTATTAAAATAATTGCATAAAATAGAAAAGCCATAAGTCCATTTTTATAGTTTATTTTCAAATAAAGTTTTTTGAACAAAAAATGTCAGCAAAAACTGTTTTCAAACCAAAATTTTGAAGAAAAAAAATTATTTTTTCTTCAAAATGTTGAGTTTAAAACAAACCGTAAGAAAGAAAAAGCTACAAAACATTACTGCAAGTGTTACCGTTGTTTTTTAATTAATTTTTTCTATTTTATGCAATTATTTTATTAAATTGCCCCTCCCGTCCAAGCGAGGGAGATATTACCCTCTCCCGTAGGACTTTTTTTTCTTGTCTACCCACTTACTCTGAATATTTTGGCAGACTTTACGCGAATTTCCTAGAATGCAAAAAATAAAAGGGGACATTTAATTAATCCCAGCGACTATAGGGGATGAAAATAAAAGTCTAAAAAATTAGGGAATTTTTTGTCTTCATTTAGAGCCGATTTAGGCCCATCCGCGATTACTTTTTTTTTTAACGACCACCCTATGCACACATGTGTGAATAAATTTTGGTTTTAAATTTTTACATATTTTTTCTTTTGGCCATATTTTTATGATATTTGTTTACCCAATAAGAAAGAGCAGTTCTCCATCCATTCTTTGATATAAGTTTTATAATCCACTTGGAGGTTCAACATTAAAAAACGATGCAAGTCCAGTTTCGCACTACCATATAATTTGATCAGTTAGGTGGAAGATGAAAGTAATTTGGATTAGGATAGGATTTAAGAAATCTTTTCTACTGTCTTATATTCCTTGCCTCCCCAAAGGACTGCTTCAGGCACCGCATCAAGATGTCTATACTTTTCATAATGATTATTAAAGTATTAGTCAATGTTGATGACTGTTTAAGCTTACGAGGGCTTTTCCCGGAGATGTTTTCTTTATACCTACTTTGTTTTTTGGTGAAAAAGATCTAAGTTATTTATATTCTTTAACTACCTAGCTCAACAGTTTCACCATTCAAATGAAATTTTTTGCTGGAGATGAATCTCCCTGCTCCTTTTTTGAATATCAATATTTTGTATTTGCTTAGATTCCACACAGTATTCAAATAGCCTGTTTATCTATCATAAGCTGTAATCAATTGGTAGAACATGCCAATATAACCTCATTAATCATCAGCAAAAAGTAACGTTTAAATATGGGTCATGCCGTACTCTTTTTTTATATGTAGATACCTCCGGCTAGACTATCTGCAAAATTTTCTATCAATAATTCAAATAAGCTAAGGCTGAATGCATATCTTTGTCTGAGTCGCGTTTGATTTAAAGACTATTCTGAAATGTCTGTGTCTGCTGCTGTAGTGGTTCTTAACAGTCCTCGTATAAGTCTTCCTCAACCTCAACTTACAATACAAAAGAAGTCATAGTTTTTTTATTCTGAGTAAAGAAATTAATCTGCAATATTTTTAATAACAAAAATATGTACATATTTATGATCTATTGTTGAATATCCTGTTGGCTTGGTATGCCGTCAATAGATTATTGCACTCTAGTCCAAATACAAATCCTAAATAAGGTCTCGTCATAGACGCCCACTACGTTTCCGTATGCGCGCATTGGTTTCAATGGATAAGTATACACGATGCTTAGGCAACACATATTAGTCACAAGCAGGAAATCGCCTGTGTTTTCGAGGACGCCGCTCGTTCAGGTTCAATTTGTGTATGGAACCTTTGTGTGAAATGTCCAATTTATCGGAAAAAATTCTTGTTTTAAGTCACAATCAACAACAAAAATTTTAGTTTAGACTTTCTGAAGTATCTGGAACCTAGAATAGTTTTCCGATAACTTTTTGGCAGCAATAAACTTCTGTTAGTATTTTTTTGGCAACCACATTTCTTAAATTTCTTCTGTTTTTCGGATACGCAGATAATAGTAGTAAATCTTCTTCATCACTTGAATTTGCCATATTTGCACAGGAATTTGAATAAAGTAGCGTAGATTGATATTACCAGTTTACTTTTAAGGAAATTCGTTATTATTCGTCCAGATTTTAAAGATTTGCCCTTGGAAATTATTCAAAAAAACAAGAAGAGCGTGGAATATATAATAAATTTTAGATTCTTTAAATGTGGTCGGGCTAGTATTTGGCCTACATTTTGAGCAGCAATTTTAGGCTAAGAATTCTGCAATAAGACTACACAAGTGATTCTTGACCTGGCAATCCTGCCTGTGAGTACATACTTATTTTTGGCGAAATGTAACGTAATAATGAGCTTAAATTACCACTTATTTTTGTATGACAAACGAAAGAAAAACAAAAGGTACTGGTTCCAATCGCGATAGATTTTTTTTTATTTAAGGACAAGAGAAGTTCGGGCGAAACTCATAAAAGCTTTTAAAATTACGGGTGAACACAAATTTTTTGTGGTGAAATAATTTGCGGGCGAAACTCACAGGCTGATTATATCTTCAATGCTAAGTCACTCTATAGCTTTGAGAGACAAGAGCAAGTTCATGCGATCCAGTAGTAGCTTTTATTTCGGAAAAATAGATTTACAGTTATCGTACCTCTCGTGAAAATGAGACACATTTTTTTAAGGTCGGGTTTCGGGTACAATGATATGGCTGAATATAATATCCGTTTGAATATTTAAATGAAAACTTGCAAATTATGTAGGTAAACACATATGTATGTATCTTCCAGTCGTAAAACTACCCAGATTATATAAAACAAAAACGAAGTTTTGAGTTTATTAACTTATTTCTAATTAATATTTATGACTTTTATATTATTTTCTACAATTTTTGTTTAATAAATTTTTACAAAACCATTCATTCTGATTATGTTATTAAATTTTTATTTCAAAGAAATAAAAATCCATATCAGGTACAAAATGTATGCAAGACAAATAAACAATCAATTAACACAAAAGAACATACCAACAGAAATATTTTAATTTACATACATTGCTCAAAATAGCTACAACTGAAAATAAATATGTTGTATAAACTATAAACTATAAAGTTTTCAAAAGTATAAATTAATAATTTTCAACCGATGTAACGACGAGCCATCTCTGGGCGGCTACAGCTGGCTGTTTCTGTGTGGCGTTCTTCAGGCACATGTTGAGGCTGATCTCCACAGCTAGTGAGAAGAGCTGCCTTGTATCGTTCTGGAGCATTAAGTGCTCGTTCATAAACCTGAACGTACATCCGGCTATGTTCAACGCATGCGGTCAAATAATTTAAGGCGTCCATGAGTGGTTGCAGATATTCTAGATATTTTAATGAAAATTTAAATAAAATATATAGGTAGGAATGATTTTATTAAGTTTTTATTTTAAACTGTTACAAAAAAGTTTCAAACAAGATAGAAGTACATAGAACATTTTTCACCCTTTAACTTAAAAGTTTTTAATGCTAATAAAGCTTTGTTATTTTAAAAAATAAAATGCACGACTGGGTCGCACGTACTTGCTCTTATATTCAAGAGGCTGTAGCTAAAACAAGCTTTATCAAAAAAAAAAAAGAATTTCATCTGAATCATTGATCAAATAAGATTGTATAGAAAAAAAAATTAAAATCGTTGGAGCGGTTTTTTAAAAAAATGTTTTTTATATATCAAATTCTTAAAACATTTTAAAAGACAAATTTTGGTATGCAAAACCTTAAGAATTTATTTATGTGAAAATAAAATTTCAATAAAAAAAATTTTAAACCCGTTTTTGAGATTTCGAATTTTCAAAAAAATAATTTGAAACTTATTTTTTAATTCATAAATTTCTTTTTCTAAAATTTTGATATGCAATATTATTTGAACTTATTTAAAATGTCTATATAAAAAAAAAACTAATCAAAATCCTTTTGGCAAATAATGAGAAAATTCAAAATAAAAAAACCATTCTATGAGAGGTACAATTAATATTGTTGCTAGGTGCAAATTTTTATAATTTGTTGGTAGTAGATCGCACTAATTTTAGCATACTGAAAAATTTATCAAAATCGTTGGTCATTTTCGAGAAAAAAAAATATCTTCCTTAACGGTTTTTTAACTTTTGTATGGAAGGCACCGTCATTTTTTCAAAAAAGTAAAATTTTTCTTTAAAACGTTTCAAAGAGTGTTAAGAAACTCCACCGAGCATAAAAAAATCAATCCTTAGGGTTTCGAAATACACTAGTCAAAAACAATAAAGGAGAGAGATTTAAAAAATTTTTTTTTAGTGTGTTTTGAAAAGCTGTATCATTGTGATGAATGGTCGTATTGAGTTGAAACAAAAAGCATTCTACAGCTTTATGTTTCTTGCTTTGAGATTTGTTTGCAAATATTGTTATTGCAAGAAATGACACGAGACAATAATTTTTTTTTAAGGTCTTCATTTTTGTTTCGTTTTGCATTGGTTGTAAAAAGTATGGAACCAATGCAAAACTGTGAAAAAGTTGATGGGAATTGTTGTTTTATTTTCATTTTGTTGACGACTACGCAATGTTAAGGAAAAACACAATTTGGTCCTTAAAATGGTTTTTAAAACTTTGAAAATTTGGTGAGAAAAAACGGTTCGATGAATCAATTTGAAAATTTACATGAATATTAGATTTGTTCGTTGAGCCCTGAAGTCACCATGCGGTCGCCCCAAAGTGTTTTTTGAAAACCCTGAACTCGCCCTGGCCAGCAAATTCTGTGTTTTTTGAGACCTAGGGTCGCCCTGAACTCGCCCTGAAGAAGAACTAGGTTTTTTGCTGGGGCGAGTTGAGGTAAAGGATAAACTGCCAAAGTGACACAAGCTCTGAAGCAATTTTTTTGTTGTGGATTCACATGCTGCAGATAATTCTATTGTTTTCGAAATATAAATTTAATACAAACCAGGTCGCTTTTAAAAGTGACAGAAGCACAATGGATTCATTACTATGCATTGACGACTTTATAGCCTCAGCTATCTCTGAAAAAAACCATGCCTCTCTTCTTGCAATAGACTTCGAAAAAGCTTTTGATCGCATAGGTATCCATGTAATACTCAAACAATTTATCAACTGGAAAATTGGGCCTAAGATATTTAATTTTGTTAAATCTTTTTTACTAAATAGAAAATTTCGTGTCAAACTCAATAACACATATTCTAAAGTACATAACCTTAAGAACGGAATCCCACAGGGATCCCCACTTTCGGTTACACTTTTCATAATAGCCTTTAACGAAATTTGTCAAATATTAGAAAAATATAAAAAAATAAATTATTCTCTTTATGCTGACGATCTTATTATTTTCACAAAATGTAAAAACATGACATTAGTTGGATCTGAATTTCTAAATATCTCTAACGATTTGATAAATTGGGGCAAAATAAGTGGTTCCAAAATCTCTTTTGATAAATGTAAATCATTACATATCTGTAAGAAAAACAGCTGTTCAAAAGTAATACCCTTAACCGTAAATAACATGAGCATTGAAAATGTAAATATTCTAAAAATATTAGGAGTTATATTCGACTCAAAATTTAACTTTAAGGATCATTTTTTATAATGTTAAGAAGAGCCTATCTACCAGAGTAAATATGATAAAATATCTAGCTAGTAAACGTAGTCTCTGTAATATAAATTCACTTATAAATGTTGTTAGATCCATTATTTTGTCAAAAATCGACTATGGCCTCGCCATATATTCTAAGACATCAAATTCATCACTACAACTCATAACTCCATCATACCATGAAGCCGTCCGAACAGCCATCAAAGCATTTAGAACAACACCTATAAAGAATATTCTCACAGAAGCCGGACTCCCAACAATAGCCGAACGTGCAGAATACCTCACTGCCTTGATTTCACAGAAAATAAATTCTGTAAAAAAGTCACCAATTCACAACGTAATTAGAGTGGAGTTGCGACATAAAAAGGTACAAAAATACTCATCATCGTTATCTAAAGCACTATATACATCAAAGATGCTGAGCTTACCCCTACACATTAAAAATAAAAGAGACACCACTCACCCACCCTGGAACTTTTCAAAAAACAATTTAGACCTCACTCTTCGCAATTACTCCAAGACAACAACGAGCAACGAAGTATATAAAACCATTTTCAATGAAATGTCTACAAGATATAAATCCTTGAAATGGAATTTCCTTTACACCGATGGGTCAAAAACAGACCAAGCCACATCTTTTGCCGTTGTAAACGAAAAGGGTCTAACTGTGTCAAAAGGACTTTTACCTCTGTCCTCATCAATATTTTCAGCTGAAGCCTTTGCAGTTTATCAAGCAACAATAGAAGCAAAAAACAAAAAACTCTGATATGTACAGATAGTTTATCTACAATTATGGCCATTGAAAACATAAACAACAATACGGAAGTGATAGGTAGAATCCGTGATAAGTTAATCACAAACATAAAAAGTATTAAACTTGCGTGGATTCCAGGACATGTCGGGATAAAAGGTAATGAGATTGCAGACCAAGCTGCTAAGTCAGCTATAAACGAACCGCTACACATTTTTCATTGTTTTAACAAAAAAGACAACAGAAAACAAATTATAAACATCTATGATGAAAAAAAGAAAATGTGCTGGAAAGAATACATTCATCACTATTCATCGCTCAATCCTCAACCAACACACCCTATCTTCCCAATAAATACACCATTAAACATGATCCGCATCTTCATACGACTCCGTTTGGGACACACCAATTTAACCCACAACCACATCATCTCTAAAAATCAACCACCAACTTGCCAATTTTGTAACCAAAATATCCCACTTACAATAAAACACCTGACATCCGAATGTATAAAAGTAAGCTCCATCTGTAGGAACCAATTTGGTAAAGACAAATTAACCGACTTCTTGATAACTCCATCGGAACAAAACATCAAAAATAGGTCTGTTTCTTTACTCGCCCGCGGGATCCCAAAGTATCCCAAATCTACCCAAAACGTGTTTCTTTACTATTTTCTGGTACGAAAATGCCAGAGCTTTTGACTTTTTTTCATTTCCCCACCAGCAAGAATCTACCCGAACATTTTAGTTACTGCACTTTCTTGCTTGTCAAACAAGAAATCAGCTGATCGCAAAATTTGAAATAAAATTGTTTAAGTAGCGTACATAAAATGGTTTAGTTTAATTAAATTAAATGAAAATGATACAATGGAGACAAATATAAAGTAAAATGTTTCTCCTTGTTCTTTTAATAGAGCCCAAAATGATAACTGCATATAATAAGAATTGAAATAGCATAATTTTGTATGCGGTGAGCCTATAAGCAATGAAGTTAAATAGGTAATTTAAACCGCAACAAACCAGAAACATCCCAAATGCGTTTCTTTACTTTTCATTTCTGGTTTAACATTACAACAACAACACCAAAAAGCTCAATCCCAAACTTTTTCCCGAACTTTTTCCCAAACTTTATCCCAAAAGTAAAGAAACAGACCTAATATTTATAAAATAGCGTGCATACTAAAAATAGAATTAAAAATTTAGTTTATTATACATAATAATAAAAAAAAAAAATTTCTTATCTAAAATACTTTATGTATGCAGATATTATGTACTTAAAAACATTGAATTAATTTTATCTTTTATCAAATAGCCGCAGACTCTGGTAGTTAGTGCTATAGATATTAAGTTAATATTGTAATTTACTTACATGTTAATAAAGTTATAATAATAATAATAATATTAATAAATTTACGGAATACCACAATTTTACTTTAAAAATAACAAAAAGAAAAAGAAAACGAAAACTGTGGTTTGTTTTATACATTTTTAAAAGAAATTTTATTTCTTTATCTCAACAACACAAAAGAAGACCCTTTGGTGTTTTTTGAGAACCAAAAACCCAGGTTTTTTTCGACAATTCTGGGGGTTGTCAAGAAAACCTGGGTCAACCCTGGGTAAACTTCAACGAACAAACCTATTGATGTTATAAAAGTCTACATACCAATGCAAGTTATGCAATCAAAATTTGCAAGTAAACAAAAGATTTTATGAAAGACCACAAAACGTCGTTTTTTGTACTTTTTTAAACTAACGGTGAAAGATAAGAAACAATAATTTCTACAAAATCCTAAAAAAAAATATTATAGAAAACTTATTAAAATTTCCAAAACTGTCCTTGAGTTTTTTAAATTCTGAGATATTAGTAATCAAATCCAAAACATTTTTTTTTTCCTTAAAAGTCAGATAAACCATGTAAAACAAGTTCGTAAACAACACAAAATTGAATTGAACAAATCTTAAAACAAGAAACATAAAGTTGTAGAATCCTTTATGTTTCAACTCAATACCACCACTCACCACAAAGAAAATCGAAAATAAAAAAAATGGTTCTTTTGGAGGTAGGTACCATTAATAACCATTTTTTGAAAAAATGGTTTCCCACTCAAAGGTAGGCTTTACTAAAAGTAATATTTAATTTATTAACTCGACCAATTATTTGAATGATTTGATGTTAACAAAGTCTCAGGCTTTTTTGGTCACCTTCTTTATGCAAATAAAATAACTTTATTTCATATTTTTACCCTACGTTTCGTAGGATTTTCCCAACTTCTTCAGGGGTTGTTTATTTAAACATGAAATGATAAATAGTTGACTCTTTAATTTATTATTAATTTTAAAATAAAATAAATAAATTAATTACTAGCAAAACTATATTTCAAACTTATTAAGAAACGTAATGAAACACGACTTAAGAAACGTTTCATTGCGTTTCTTAGTAAGTTTGAAATATAGTTTTGCAAGTAATTAATTTATTTTTTTTTATTTTTAAATTAATAGTCAATTCAAATCAATTTAAATTGAATAATTTTGAATGAACAACAACAACATGGTTCGCTCCCAGGTGACGGCAAAGAGTTTTTCAATTAATACGAGCAAAACCAACTATATTTTGAACCAATCCCATAGATTTTTAAACAAGGCCATTCGCCTATCCATACAACTCAAGTCGTAAACGATGATAAGGAAGAAGTATTATTATTTAGTGGGATTTCACTGTATCACTTGGAAGCACTATATCCCTAAGTCCCCTATTACACGATGATTCTTTGCGTCTGACTCTTGTCAAAATCCAATGAGTGCGAAGGTGAAATCCGATGCTTTTTCTCCTTCGCACTCATGAAAATTCGAAAAGCGTCAGACGCAAAGAATCATCGTGTAATAGAGGTCTAAATGATCGATTTTTGTTTAAGTTATTTTGAAAGCTGTTGGCTGGGAGCATTAGGCATGTTCAGGAAAATGAGATCTCAGAGCGCTCAGTGTCAAAAACTGAGCAAGCGAATCCAATATTTTGTTTCCTCAGTAATTTGACAGCAAAATTTTTGAGGAATCCTGTTCACGAGACTGAGATTGCTAAGGGCTCTGAGATCTCATTTTCTTGAACTTGCCTATTATTAAAAAAAATCAGTTAAAAAAAAACAACAAAATAAAAACTGCCTTTTTCGTAATTTTTGTAAGAGCTTCTTACCTTATGACCCGATAAAACTATTCAAAAACATTACTGTCAATGTTTATTCCCTTAGATGCGGTAAACTTTTTGTTTTGGAGTGTTAACAAACTTTTGTTACTAACATTAATCAATCTCTCTTCTGGCTAAAAAACTTTTATTTTCTTCCCACATAACCGGAGAAATTTCAGTTTAACTTCTGAAAAATGTGTGCTTCTTACCTTGACTTGTAGCGAATTTACGTGTTACAGTACAGTCAATCTATACAGAAATGGGTGTACAATATACAAATGAATATTTCACAAACATTATTTCAAAAGTTGCTTTCGTGAGCAACTTACGAAAGTAAAACTTACATGTGTAATCTTGGCCAAAAGTCAGTGATAAGTTTTCAAACTTACGGAAGTATTTTTACTGTAAGTTCATCTGTAATGTAAAGCTTCTTGTAAGTTGCTCCTGTAATACTTACATTAGTGGTAAGTGAAACTTACATGTGTAATCTTGGCCTTAGAGGGAAAGCCAAAAATTATATTTTTTAGGAGTTTTTGAAGTGGTCTATAATGATCAAACAAAATGTGGAGTTAGGACCCATTGTACAAACGTGGTCCAAATTTTGATCCGTGATTGAAATATTTTTACTGGCTGATTTCGGTGGAATTACTGAGTTTCAACAATCATTCAAGGTTTAAGTATGTTAAAGTAGCCAATTATGTCTGAACCATCGTTGAACCTCAGTCCATTCTCCGAAGTCGGTGAGTTAAAATTGCTGAACCACGAGTTAAATATTTATACAACTGGCCCTTAGCCGCTTTTCACTCTAAGCCGACGGTTGGTAACAGTTTGGACTTTGGATTTAATTATTTGAAAAATCTAAAGCTAACTGCGCTTTTTTTCACCCCTAAGCACCTCCCTCCATTTTTTCTTTTAACAAAAAAAATTTATTTATATTCCAGTTCGTTGGAAAGAAAAAATGTATTGACAGAGAGTTCTTGATGCTTAAACTCAGAACATTTTGTTTCTATAATTAGTACCCTTTTTTTAAATAAGGAAACTCTGGATACAAAAATAGTTAGACCAAAGAGCTAGGACAAGAAATGTTCAGATTTTCAAAGCTAAATATTTTACAGATTATTCCCTATGAACAGGAGGAGAAAATGGGGGATGCATAAATTTCGTTTGGATGTGTAAGACCTAGGTATATCTTTAATCCTAGTTTGACTAAAAAGTGATGGTTATTTATTACAAATGCGTTCGAAGATCTAAATCATTTTCTACAAAAACTTCTAAATATTCAAAGAAACAAAAAAACATTTAAATCATACCATCTGCTTCTTCAGTAATGAAATCTCCTCTGCGGTGCTCTAGAGTGCAGTGCCTAAAACGGTCCAGTTTTGCAATAGCTTGCTGAAGCTCGCACAAAGCTTCTTCACATTTGTTAAATGCTGATTTATATTCTGCGGGCATAGGTCTCTTGAGTACTTCACGCAAACTACGAAGCAACTTATGACTGCTCCAGATGGCATATTTGGTTTGAGCCGAAACACTCATGGTATTGGGAATAGTCTTCTGGTCATACACCGACTTTGTAATGAATTCGGCGTGAATAGAGAATTCCAAATTGCTGAATAGAGAGAATAATTTATGTACTTTGTTTTGTGTGAGTCTGAAATCAATAATGATGCAATATTGAAATTTTAATAATATAATTAGGTAGTCCTTCAAGGACTTACGATTCTGGAGTAAGGCCGAGCTCTATCATGGTTGCATCTATATCAATATTGGAAGTATCAGGAACCTTATCTGATTGTTTGTAGTACATCCGCCTTTTCATCCTTGGATATGAAGTGGAGCTGCTGCCAAATCTATTAGTAGAACTTGTTACATTCGGAGCATTTGCTAAAACACTTGTAACTGTGTTTAGTGCGTGACGTGGAGAAGCACCCACGAGGCCGTAACTGAAAACAATGAAGTTCAAAATATTTGATAATTCTTGATCAAAAAACGTTTTATACGAACTTATATGTTGTTGGTGTGTGGGAATCATAGGAAGCTGGGTATGATTCGTCATGGAAGCCACCTCCAATATAAGCTTGATGTGTTTGCTTGTTAAAATTTGATACTCCTGCGTATCCATAAGCACCATCGTTATAATTTGACTCATCACTCTCATCACTTGTAACTAGCTTCTCTAGATAGTGGCACATATCTTCCATTTGATTCTCAAGCTGCTTGCTACAGTCCGAAGTATTAGTAGCCATATTAAAGCTTTAATAAAGGATTTTTCTAGGATCGATAAGTTTTTGGAAAAGTTGTTTATTTTCTTTTAGTTGTTAATTAGTTACAATTTTGTATTTAGAAGTACAGATGCAGTAGTAGTTCAGGTTGTTGGTTGCACAAAAATTCAGTTAGTTTGAATATAGGGTTTCCTAGGAATTTAAAAAAATCCAGCTAGATTTCATTTCCCCAGACAGTATGGCGACGCAAAACAATACTCCGATTCGGAGTTAAGAGTGCGTTCAGAGAAACTAATTTTTTTTTTTTCAATCCTCGCGTTCCAATGTTTATTCGCTATGCTATCTAGCTATCCTAAAAATTTTGAGATAACTTGAGTTGTTGTTGCGTCAGCTGTTATCAGCTGTTTTTTAACAAGGGACTACAACAACACAAAGCTATCCGGATAACTGAGAATAGCCAGCGGAACGTGCCCAATTTCACCATTGTATATAAATTCTCTCATGAAGAAAAAAAGCTCGTGGCCATCTATGCGTCCAAATGTAATACTAATTTTTGTTAAGGGATCTTGGTAAGGCGATCACAGCGAACCTATCGACCAAATGTCTACCTACAAAATCGTGTTTCATGAGAATACTATAGATTGGATATACAATGATTTCACTTCAAACTCCCTTCAATTTGAGAGACTGACGGCATTTTTTATTTTAGTACTTTTTATTACTAATTTTGACAGCTATTTTCATAACAAGTTAGGGAATCGCCTTGTGCATGTCTGTGAAGTGATAAAATGATAAAAACTGATAAAATGATGTGAAAACTGAAATTAATCTTTTTTTTATTTCATGTATGACGGTGTACATACCAGCTTCACGTGAGGCGACTCATTTTGAATGAATGAATCCTTATTGACTCATATGGAACAGCGCGCACATGCAGAAACTATTCAGTCGTCGATTCGAGCAACTTTTCAGTTTGTGTTTTGCCACAAACTGGACGATTGCCCGAAATCGGTTTTTCAATTTGTGTCATATAGAATAATATGTAACTGCGCGCACACGCAACCAAATAGTTGCAGATATTTAACCACATCGTTGAATTTTGTTCGTTCCGAAGTGACTTATGTTCTCTGTGCGAAAGAGAACAAAATGTATCTGATATTTTATTTTCTGAACAAAAGAATAGGACAAAGTCAATAGAGATCTCTACCAAATTGTCAAAGTAAAAGTGACAGCTAACAATTCGGCACGTTTGACAGACGCTATTACCAAAAAAACAAAATCCAAACATTTAAACTCCACTTCAAATGAATAGGGACACAAATTTTCAAAGGTTCTCTTTCTCATTTTTTTCTCAACATTGTGCATTAATGAATCATTTGATTATCCTTATTGTTTGTTTATGATGTTGGGAAAAGAAAACAGAAAAATTAATTCAAAAAGCACTGCTATTTTTCCTCCGGCTCTGTTCAAAGTCTTTCCATATGGGAAAATGCAGTCTTTTTGTGTCAACTGAATAAGCTCAAATATTGAAACTGATGATAATAAAAGTTAATGGATGGAAGTAAAACAATTTTTTTTTTGAAATAGTTATTATGTTTATATTTATTCTCGGACAATGCACAATGTTTGAAAAAAAAATTGACAAACCAACTATGAAAAACCGAGTTCTCATTCTGTTGAATTGGAGTGTATTTGCCTCCGAAATAAAAAAGAAAATGGGTGCTACCTAAATGTCATTCGTGCCGAGGTCTTGAGTTTGACATTTAGAAATGAACATTGGTATTTGCTCTCTTTTTCTTTGTATTTATGAGATAGAAACATTGAAAAAAATGTCAGTGTGTTGGTTTAGTTCGGTGCGATTGCTTGTGGAGTGTTTCATGTGCGCGATCATCGATATCAACTTGTGACTAAACTGTTTTGTTGCAGTAGAAGTTGCATGTGCGTGACTAGCCTAGGCTATAAAAGAAAACGTCAACAAAATCTCCAGCAACTTGTTTCTTCGTGTGAAAGGGGACAAACAAAACAAATGTACTCACACCTCCTGAATTTCTTTTAGTACTAAACACCGGATTTCTGTCAATCTCGTCTGGTAGCACTGCTTATGTTTGATTTTGACATAACTCACCTCAGTCGATTCTCGAGTCGAGCCTCGTCTTGCAGATAACAGATTCAGCCAGAGCCAGAGCTCATCAGAGGTCATCACTGCACTCCATCACTTGAAGAAGTTGAAAATAATTTATTTTAAAACTACTGCTACTGCACCAATTTCCAAAAGGTATATTAGGTTTGTTTGGTTACTTTTGTAGCACGATGTTCAAAAACTGTCAAATTATTGAAAGAAGGGGAAAATTCTTTCATAGAGGGGAAAACTTGCTACAAAGTTAACAAACGCGAAAAACCAATTTTGTATCACTTTTGTGTACGAAACTTCAAACGTGACACACACTATCAAACACTACAGGCAAATCTTAAGACACACACAAACAAAAATACACACAGACGTGGATTTGACAGTTTTTTACTTCCTGCACACAGAAATTTGTGTAGCAGAAATTTGCAAGATTTTTCATGGAGGGGAAATTTCTTGCTCTCTCATTTTGCTCTCTCGTTGCTACACTTTGGAGTTAACAAACAGGAATTTGTGAAATGTAGTGCGACGTCGTACGAATTCGTACGAAATTTCAGTAACCAAACAGACCTATTTATTTTGGGCTTAAAACATTTTTCCTGATTTTTCATTCCATTAATTTTATTTTTCCTGATTTTTCATTCCATTAATTTTTTATTTCTAAAACGAAATAATAGCTTCCATTTGCATTGCTGTTATGGCTTTAAATTTGGTATCTTCTTCAAAATGTTTCGCCGGCGAACAGAGGGTTTATTCTCATTTTTCTGAAGTACTTAAATGTGAAATGAAACTGGGTGTATTCTTGCCACCTCAAGCTGTCGAAGACCAAATTGCCTGCCCTGTATTGTATTTCCTCAGTGGCCTATCATGTACCCATGAAAATTTTATTCACAAATCCGGTATACAAAAGTACGCAGCTGAGAAGGGGTTGTGTGTTGTAAATCCAGACACCTCACCAAGAGACGTTAAGATACCCGGGGAAGATGACAGCTATGACTTCGGATCTGGTGCTGGTTTTTATGTAGACTCTACTCAAGAACCTTGGTCTAAGAACTATCAAATGTACAGCTATGTTACTACCGAACTTATTGAGCTAATCAATGCCAACCTACCAGTAAATAAAAAACAGTCAATTACCGGCCATAGTATGGGTGGACATGGGGCTCTCATATGTGCTCTAAAAAACCCCGGTCTTTATCAGTCTATTTCAGCATTTGCACCAATTTGTAATCCATGCGAATGCCCTTGGGGTCAAAAAGCTTTCAAAGGTTATTTAGGCGCTGATAAGGAAGAATGGAAGAACTGGGATGCAACTGAATTAGCTTCAAAATATTCCGCTACACCCGTTGAGCTTATGATTGACCAAGGAACAGAAGATGGTTTCTTGAAGAGCAAGCAGCTCTTGCCAGGAAATTTTCTCGCTGCCGCGGCAGGTAATGACCATCTGCAAACAATTTATAAGCTAAGGGAAGGCTACGATCACAGCTATTACTACATTGCTACATTTATTGGTGAACATGTAAACTATCATGCAAAGTTCTTGAAATAACAACAAGGTGGGGACGAATTTTTTTTTGTTTTGTTTAAAATTTAAATTGTTATTGATTATTGTACACAGATAAGTAAATATGTGTTTTTAAAAATTATGTATATTTTGTAGTAGAATCAGAAATGGGCTACATATTCTATTTAAACTTAATTCTTGAATAATATAATTAAATCTTTTTACGTAATTTAATGTTTATTTTTTATTTAATTAATGAGTGATGCAACTGAGAAGGAAATGAAAGAATGGGCTAATAGGCTCAGGGACTCGAGATTTTAATCTAAAAGCACAAAAAAATGCATTTTCAAAAACTATTTTTTGAAGTGGATGAGTAGAAGATTCATCCCCCGAAATTATTTTTTTTTTTTTATATAGCGAATTAACTATTACGAAATTTGAAATTTAAATGGCTCACAAAATGCCAGTATTTCTGCCATTGAACAATAATTTTTGTCATAAAACACAATTATGCCAGAAATAATGGCATTTTATTAATCGTGTTATCCAGCATAATGGAGCAATTCAGAAAAGTTGCAAGCCCAACTATGTAATTCGATTTTATAATAAATACAAATCTCTAATTCGAAAAATATTAATTCGCTAATTCTATAGAAGCACTAATGAACTTAAATATAACAGCGCTAATTGGAGATTTGCCCAAAAGTTGCACATATGTATTAACATAATGATCCTAGATATTAGCAGTTAGCACTTATAATTAACATTCGATACAGGTTAAGTTAGGTAAGGTTAAGTGAGGTGATACGAGAAGGTCGCATCACCTCACTCGGATCTCAATGGATCCATTGTGCTCCCCTGAGTGTAGGTAAGGTAGGTATAAGGAGGGGGAAGGAAATGGATTGTTGGAAGTTTAGGTATGGGGGGCCTCCCTGAACCATCCTGAGTTCTGAGCGAATTTAAGGATGTTTCTTAGTGGCAAAAACGAGACGTCGCCCAGTTCGTCGAAAAAGTATTCTCCGAGGGCTGCCTTTCTAGTTCTGGCTAGGCTGGGGCATTCACAGAGGAAGTGAATTGAGCCCTCCTCTGCCTCTTCATCCTGACACCCTCTACATAAGTCAGATGAGCCGATGCCCATTCTGCTTAAGTGGGTTCCCATTGTGTTGTGACCTGTTAGGATTCCAACTAATAGGGATAGTTGAGGCCTGCTTAGCTTGAGTAGATACTCATTTTTTTCTTTGAAATATCCGGCCATAAGTTCCTCGAAATACGACAGGTATCAATTGTTGACCATCTGTCGTTGGCAACTTTGAGGAAATTCTGGCAAATTCTTCTTTTTTCTTGCTCTAGTGGCATAAGAACAGAGCAGTCGGTTTGGCTCGGATCAAGAGATGACCCGGTTTTGGCCAATTCATCTGCCATTTCGTTCCCGTATATGTCACGATGTCCTGGGACCCATCGAAGGGTGACTGTATTTGATTGGCTGAGTAATTTTAACTCATCACGACAACGAATAACCAGTTTTGACTTTTTGACATTGGATACAACTTTTGAATAGATTCGAAACTAGAATAGAGTTGCATAGTATATAATTAAATTAATTCTGGTCTTTGGTTCAATGCCCAATTTGATAATTTTCAAGACATCGAAGACTACTTTTTAATTGTTATAAATGCTTATTACTTTTGAAAATAATACTTTCTATAACCATCAGTATATTGTTAAGAAACAATTGTAGCACATTGGCCCTTATTACTTTCGTAAAATATCTTCCACTGATTCAAATACTGTACTCAAGTCAATATTGTAAAAAATAGACATTGGCCCTTTTAGAACCAAGGTACAGAATTAAAATATTTTAATTTTCGTTGGTATTTAAATATCAAAATTATTTGTCCTGTTTATTTGTATGGATCCAAACAAAAGCTCAAGATTTGAAATATTTGTGTTTGAAAATTGATTAACCTGATTGTTAAAACACTGGTCAACAAGGTTTTTGTTACAGAAATGAAAATATACTTTTCCACAGGTTTTTGGTGTGCTTGTAATAGGGTTGAGAAGAAGTGAATTATAAAATTCGAAATAATATTTTTGTTTGTGTATCTAGGACTGGCATGCTAGTCGTTGCTCAGCCTTAGCTCGCCGGAAATGTGAGGGATCTTTGTCCTGACAACACAAAATCTCACCTATCACGCAAACATATATCATGCCAATAAAAATCAAAAAAAAAATATTTAATAACTTGTACTAAAAGAAACGGACGGACATTACCACCAGAGGGCGCTGTGAAGACGTCAGCGTTGCCTTACCCACCCTACCTTGGAAGTTGGTGGCCTTGTTTTAACTTCCCCTTTACCTTGAACTCACCTTAACTTACCAGCGCAGTTCACATGTCCATCACCTCATTCAGTCACTTTCAGCATCCCCTGAAAATATAAATCCTAAAAAGCCATCAAGCTATACGCTTGAATAAAAGAAGTGAGTTCATCCATATTGGTGCGATTCACAATCTTACTTTATTAAGGAATTTTAGCATGAAAATTAAGGCCCTCTAAATAAACAAAAATAACTCATAAATGATTTTACTAATCAGAACTAATTTTACAAAAAAAAATTATTTATTGTAAATGAATAAAAAGTTATATGGCAACTCTATTTTACAGAAGTTCATACTAATTTTAACCTATATAACAAAAAAGATATTTAATAAATATTACAAAAATATAACTAACAAAAAAAATATCTAAAGTTAGAAGTATACGGGAATTATGGTGTCTATAGGCATAAATTTTACTATTATATAATTTTCACTTAGCTTCCAACTATTCTATGAAAGAACTCCCCAAAAAAAAAAGGTTTCACACTTAGATTCCCTCACCTCCACTGAGCTCAATAAAGTGAAAAAAAATCCCTCTGTAAAACTCCCGTTCACTATTCGAGAACGTAGATATACTTTTTCTTCTGGTTATAGTTTCACGCAGGCGGAATCTAAATTACTTCACTTTAAAATAAAAGAAGAATAAATTTAGAGCAATCTCTAATTCCTTTATACTTTTACAAAAAAAAAGAGTAAAATCCAATACAGGGACCTTAAGAAGAACAAGATTGAACAGAAATTATAAACCAAGAACAAAATATCGCACCAAACAAAAAAAAATTTAAACGATACATTTATATCCTTTTTTCTTTAATTTAAAAAAAAAATTTAATTTCTCCTTTTTTATGGAATGAAGTTCATTGAAATACCGGGAGATGATATCCCTGAAATTTGGTATGATTCTCCGACTTCTATTTTTCTGGAGTATTCTTGATTTTCTTGAGTATTCTTGATTTTCTTGAGTATTCTTGATTTTCTTGAGTATTCTTGATTTTCTTGAGTATTCTTGATTTTCCTGAGTATTCTTGATTTTTCTTGAGTATTCCTGAACTTTCTTGAATATTCTTGATTTTCTTGAGTATTCTTGATTCTGGAACTCTTGGGTAATGAAAATAAATTCGGGGCGATCCGGACCCCAGGATACTAGTCCGTGATCGCCAAGTCAAAAAAAAAATATCCTGTTAACGACAAAACACACAAATCAGGTAATTAGTTAAGCGCGAGCTAATTGCTTTTTTTTTCTTTTTATATATTTAATCCTAGCTAATTTCTTTTTCTGTCATTTTTTTTTTCTTTTCCTTTTTTTTTTCTATCTTTACTTTATTTTCTCCTAAAATTTTTTTTTCTTTTTAATTCCTTTTAGATACATCTGTTATATTTTTTGTATTTATACAACTAGAAAAAAAACATACGTAAAAAAAATTGTTCACTCACCCAAATTAAAATTTTTGATGTTTTTAAGGGATTTCTGTCGAGTGTGCCACCCCCTTTATATGCGTATACACGTATGTGCCCAATGGCCTTCTAAAAGTTAATCACAACTATAAACGTCTTTTTTTGTTTTTACTTTTTTTGTAATTATGACTTACACTATGGTTTCACTTTTATGTAATTAATTGTTTGTTGCAAATAAGTTCATTAATGTAAACTTGGTTTAAATTAACTTTTCTTTAAATTCACATGTATGCAAATAATTAACTTAGAAATTTGCTTTGAATGAACAGCGGAAACGAACTTAGCCCGGGACTATACACCTGTTGGTTTGGATGGGTTTACGCACTCTGAACCTCGTTTGGATATCAGCCCAGTTCGAAACCCAATTCGCCTCAATTCTCTCAACAACAACTGTTAAAGCAGTTAAATCAGTTGATTTGGACCACCAATCAAATTTCATTACTTCACACGAAAATCTCATTCCTTTTTTTTCAGCCCTGTGTAAACCTCACCTAAAATTAACGACAGGAGCGACATCAAGTGTCCATTCTGATCATCCCCTTCTTTTTCTTTTGCTCGCGGCCATGATTATTTTGGATCGAGACTCGACGAGATTCATAAAAGAACATCTGTCAAACTCAAAACAAAAATAAAAAAAAATGGTCGCATTCAGAAGGTAAGATTTATGGTTTTGCTTGTTATAAATTGTTTATGTTTAGTAATTTATAATAACAATCAAAATCACACAAATTATTCATTTGCAGCAATTTTTTAATGGTCTTATCTTTATAGTGATAAACATCTAGATCACCAGAAGCAAAACGGAGGAGCAAACAACAAGAGACACAAAGTCGCCCAGCAGACGCGCCGCCGAAGCCAAGTAATTTCCACATCAACATTCAGATAGACAGATAATGGTAAATTGTTTTATGTGTTTATTTTGTTTTCCTTGTTTAACGAAAACATTAACACAATTTCAGATTTGTCACAAGTTTTGCCCTACAGATCCAGACCACAAATCTAAAGCATCATTGGCTGCAATGACTCCTGCGTTCAGTGGTTCAGGTAAGTTCTAATTTCATTTTTATGTATCTACATACATATTTATATTTATTTCACTTTTTCTGTTTTCAGGAGTACGTAACAAAACACAATTCGTGAACGAGAACTCTGCAAGTTCACGAAATGTGAGATAAGGCGTATTATGGATTGTAGGCTTTAATATACATCATTTATTTATCATCTTTAAGAATTATTTATCTTCCTTGTGAGTACCTGCTTCTGATATTTTTAAGAGAAATCAAGATTTAATAAACAGGATCTACCTACTATAGTTGTGCATGCGAGTTTGTTCTGATTTGTTGAAGGAAAAGGGAATAGTTTGACGTATACAGGCACCTAGTACCTAGATGCGGACTGATTAGTTTCAATAAAGGTATTCCTAGTTCTTAGATGTGGGGAAGAACCCTCGGAAGCCGGGCAATAAATGGAGTAGACTACCACTTTATTTTTGATTAGAGATACGTGCATACGCTTTAGGTCGTAAGGATTAGTATAAACAAAAGGTTTTGTTTGCCGCAGTTACCAATTGAGTGGTAAAGTCGATGAAACGAATGAAATATAGATACATAGTGGTTCAGTGCATGCATGAATAGCCAGAACATATACTAGGGTAGATAAGTAATTTAACCAATAACGTAACTAAAGAATCTAATAATGAAAAAAAACAGGTACCTATATTAATAAGTAAATAAATTAACGGATGAATAAATTAACAGATAAATAAATTTACAAAAAAAAAAGATAACGATAAAATAAATTAATAGATAAGTAAACTAACAAAAAAAAAACAATTCGATAACAATTAAATAGGAAAGTAAATAAATAAATTACGATTAAGAGCGTCGTTAAATAAATAAACAGAACAAAATAAATAAGTCACTTACAAACGAATCAATCTACAAATAGTAAATAAATAAACAGTGATTAAATAAATTAATTTGATAAAAAAAAAACAAATACATTTGAAAAAATAAATAAATAAGAAAAACAAATTAAGGAATGAATAAATAAGTAAATTAATAAATAAATGAATGAATAAATAAATAAATAAATAAATTAACTAATAACTAGATGAACTTGACTAAACTTACACTTAATCTTAACTCTAATATTGCAAACTTAACCTAAAATAAATTAACAAAAATATCACAGAGTCTGATGGACTTCACTGTTTTAATAAATATTTAATAAATTAACATATAATTACCTAATATGGCAATACATTAATAAATAAAACAAAATGTATTGTAAAGCTTTGATACAAAAGAAAACTTATCGTGAGACATAGTCTCCAATTCATAGTTTACCAAAAAAAGTTAATAAATAGGTAAATAACAAAAATAACCAAATAACAAAAATAAATAAATAACAAAAATAAATAAATAACAAAAAGAAATAAATAAATAAATAACAAAAAGAAATAAATAAATAAATAACAAAAAGAAATAAATAAATAAATAACAAAAAGAAATAAATAAATAAATAACAAAAAGAAATAAATAAATAAATAAATAAATAACAAAAAGAAATAAATAAATAAATAACAAAAAGAAATAAATAAATAAATAAATAAATAACAAAAAGAAATAAATAAATAAATAAATAACAAAAAGAAATTATCAATAAATAAATTAAAAAAACTTGAGTTTTATAAACTACTAAGCAAAAAAAAGTGTACAAGGAATATAATTACAAAAATGAATTTGATAACAGAATGTTGCCATAACAAGAATCAGGAAAATCAAATGCAATTATTATCAAACTAATTTCATTGTTTTATGTCCTTAGCATGATAAATACCAATGGGTTTACCTGATAAATTTTCTAGTTCATATAGGTTTTTACCGGTAGCTTTAACAACTCTACACTTTACAAATTTAGGACAAAGTTTGGCGCTGAGATATTTCGAACTATCGCTTAGGACAAAATTTCTTCGGAATACCTCCTGGCCGGGTACGAATCGAATATCGCGAGCACGAGTGTTATGTTTTTGGGCACTTTTTTCTCCAGCTTTGGCTATACTTGCTTTGATTCTATCTCGCATGCATTGCAATCTTGTTTGTCGGGAAAGAGTTATAAGTTCGCCATCCTCAACGGAGTTCAGTTTTTCAGCTAGCTCATAACAACTACCGTGAGTCATCATGTTTAGGCCAAATAGAGCAAAATATGGGGACACACCCGTTGAAGTGTGTACAGCACTCCTTAAAGCACATGCTATTTCGCTCAAATGTAAATCCCAGTCTCGCTGGTCTTCTTTAAGATATGATCGAATGGCGGCAAGAAGAGTGCGATTCACTCTCTCCGACGCATTCGATTGAGGGGAATAGTTGGCGGTTTTAAAGTGTCTAATTCCATAGGACTGCATAAAATTCTGAAAGTCTTTTGCTAAGAATTGTTTTCCGTTATCAGAGTGTATAATTTGGGGTACTCCAAACATGTGAAAAATATTTTCTTGTAGAAATTTAATAATGCTAGAAGAGTTAGCGTTTCTCAAGGACTTCAAAAAAACAAACTTGGACATGTGATCAAGAACAATAAAAACAAAACAGTTACCAGACTTGGAACGCGGATACGGACCTAAAAAGTCAACATATAACTTTTGAAATGGACGATCTACGCTATACACACTTGAAAATGGGGGACGTAAGATTTTATTCGATGATTTGCATTGGATGCAAGTGGCACATTTTGATACATATTCACGTATTTGGATTGTCATGTTCGGCCAGTAAAAATATTCACGGATTCGTTGAAGCGTTTTTGCTATTCCCCCATGAGCAACTTGTGGAGGATTATGGGCACGAACAATTATATCATTACTAAGACCTGATGGTACCCATAATCTCCATGAGTGTTCGACTGTGGTAGGATCTCCAGAAGATGGAAACGATCTTTTATACAAAAATTTTCCTTCGATTTTCAGATCTGGTAATCGGTCTTGATTTTCTTTTACTGTTTTTAGCAAACTCTTATATTCTTCCGATTCAAATTCTTTCGATTGAAGATCAATCAGTGGCGCAATATTTTCTAATTCGATGCAATCCACTTCCATGTAAACCCTCGACAACGTATCAGGAACTACATTTAAACTTCCCTTACGGTGTTCGATATCGAAGGAGAATGCTTGGAGTTGTAAACTCCAGCGCGCAAGTCTCCCACTTAGGTCTTTAAGACTCATCAGCCATTTTAGACTCGAATGGTCAGTAATAACTGTGAATACCATTCCTTCAACGTAAGGTCTAAATCTTTGTATGGCCAATACTGCCGCCATGCATTCTTTCTCCGTAACGCTATAGTTCTTTTGACTTTTATTTAATTTCTGGGAAAAGAACGAAAGGGGTGTTTCTTCCTCGGCGTCGTTCTTCTGGAAAAGCACCGCCCCTACACCGGTGTCAGACGCATCACACTGGATGTAAAAACGCTTACTGAAATTCGGGTGCGTTAACGCCGGAGCTTCAGCTAAAGCCCTCTTCAACCTCTCAAATGCCTCCAGAGCTTCTTCCGTCATTCTAAATTTGGTGTTGCTCTTTTTTAGAGTATCGGTGATTGGCGCTGTCAAGGTCGAAAATTCCCGTATAAACTTACGGTACCACCCTGCTAGACCCAGCAATCTGCGGACTTGCTTTGCTGTTTTTGGAACCGGGAAGTTCTCGATCGCCTCTACTTTAGCGGGGTCTGTCCTGATGTTCCCACCACCAACGATGAAGCCCAGGTATTTCAACTCCTTGAAGCAAAACCTAGACTTCGTTAAGTTGATGGTGAGACCAGCTTTGTTAAGGCATACCGCAACTTCGTCCAGCAGGGCGATATGTGCCTCGAAATCTGGAGCAATGACGAGCAGGTCATCGAGATACACGAAGACACGGTCTCTTAACCTTGAGGGAATGACCTTGTCCATCAACTGACATAACCTTTGGGCCGCATTACACAGTCCAAAAGGCATGACGGTAAAATGGTACAAGGGCCGTCCCGGTATTGTAAAAGCAGTTTTTTCCCTACTCTGCTCTTCCAGCGGTATTTGCCAAAATGCGTCTTTGAGATCGATACTACTTATAAAAATAGTATCACGAAGACGACTGAAGATGCCTTCGAGGTTTGGGAGAGGATAAGCATTTTTTTTCGTGAGGGAGTTCAGCTTACGTGAATCCAGACACAGACGATTTTTGCCGGGTTTCTGTATCAGGACCACTGGCGAACTCCACGGGCTTTCACTCTCTTCAATTACCCCAAGGCTCAACATTCGGTCTATCTCGGCATACATAAGGGCTTGTATCGCTGGAGAGACAGGGTAGTGACGCTGTTTTACAGGAACCGCCTCTCCGGTTTCGATAACATGCTCGACAAGCGTCGTTTTTCCGAGGCCGTATTTAGTGTAACACCGGAACTTTCGTCTAACTGCATCCAATTTCGATTCTTGCTCTGGCGACAAAAGATGAGTTGAAGAGCAATCCTTAGCATCCGGTATTGAAATTTCACTGACTATCCCAGGTGCAAGGTTGAATGCTCTCCAGAAGTCGACGCCGAGATACAGTTCTTGATCCAGACTAGGAACAAGATAAAAGGTTATGTTGCGTAACGTTGTTTTATATAGAACCTCTAATTCTATTTTGCCTACGATGGATTGGCTTTTCCCATCAGCCGTTTTTACATTGGAGGCGAAAGGAGAGACTTGAACATTTAGTTCATTTACAAAACTTCTACACCCTTTACCAAGTATACTGACACTTGCGCCGCTGTCTAGCAAGCCTAAAATTTCTCTGTCGGCTATCTTTACTTTGGCATAAGGTCTAGGGTCTCCTGATACGTCTATTATGGTAGATAGTAAACTACATTTTAATTCTTTCCTTATTTTATATCTATGTCTAGCTTTAAGTATTTTGTTACTTACCGTACTAACTTTGAGGATCCGTGCTCTAGCCTTATTGTACTCACTTATCCTTATGTGTAAAGGTTTTCTACTACTAAAGCTACTATTTTTACGGACTTCTTCTAAATCTTTATTATGTTCTCTTTTTAAAATTGTGACATATTTGTCTTCACCTTCTCTTATTGGTCGGTTTTCTAAGCATTTTGTGGGTTCGGGGTTTCGGGGAGCTGTTTCGAACGTGACTCCCCCGTCGAAATCACGTTCATCTGACCGTTTTTCGATTTACATTTGGGACAATTCGCTACAATAAAGTTTTCTTCTCCGCACTTAAAACAGAAGATATTTTGTTTAGGCGATGGACACTCCCAGTACAGGTGTCCACTATTTTTGCAGTTCCAGCAAGTAAGAGCTTTATTTGCTGGTCTTGGCCTATTGTGATTAATATATTGCATCGCAGCTACATTATCTTCATAGTGATTTTGATCGCCTTCAAAATATTGCACTTCGTGGTTAACTAATTTTTGAGGTGGTCTATAAAACCGAGTAGAATGGTTCGAATTTAACGGGAAGGCATTCTCTGCTTCCTTACAGGCGAACCTTAATTGGTCCATTGAGAAAATTGCCATTGGATAAACAAGTTTCCCGATCCTTTCGTTCAAATTTCTCTTAAGCATTTTTATGAGTTCGGACTCCGGCATGGGAGTTTTAAGCTGTGATTTGATTTTGGAAATGGCTGAGAAATAAGTATCGCAAGTCTCAGTTGCACCTTGTTTGCGATCCGAAAGTTCACGCATGATCTCGTAGTCAGATTTGGTATTTCGGAAGTGGAGCAATAGAGCATCACGCAACATTTGCCAGTCCGGTTGGTAATTTGATTTTTGGAAACCCCAATACCAGTCTTGAGCGTCTCCTGAGAGGGTGAGATGAAATTGTTTCAGGATCTCTGGCCAAGGACACTGATATTGGCGTTGAAGGGTTTCCAATCGAAAGATGAAATCTTCAACGGTCAAGACTTCGGGTTTTCCTTCAAATTTCAGACCCCATCGGTCAATTTTAATTTTGTCTCGATAACCTCTGACAGGATTAAAGTTCGAGTCAGGATATGGATTAGAAAAAGATTGTTGATATCCGTTAGGGTTACCAAAATCAGGAAAGTTTTGAGAAACATTTGGTGTTGGTTGAATCCCGGGGTTAGGGATTGGTTTGAAAGTGTTCGATGGTTGTGAAAATGCTGAGGAAGGATTAGCTTGCAGATTTTGACTTGAAATTTGATTCGGATTTAGTTGTTGTTGCGGGTAAAGAAGATTCTGTGAAAGTCGATGTTGATAAGAAATGTTTTGGAAATTTTGCTGTGGGGTTAAATTTTGGTTATATTGTTGTTGAGATGTATTTTGATTGAGTTTGTGCTGTACGAGTTTTTGAGTATTTGTGTTTTGCAAAGATTGTTGTCGCTTTTGAGGGTTAGAATTTTGAAAAGAATGATATTGAATATTAGGGTTCTGAAAGGATTGATTTTGAAGCTGGTAAGATGAATTTTGTTGTTGGCGCTCTGCCGAACGATATTGTTGTGGCTGTTGTTGCTGAGGGTCAGGGTATTGCGGGGACGGTTTTCGAACAGTATTTGAGAAAGGAGCTGGTTTAGGGTTTGACTCCTCACGTCTTAAAAGTCGAGTTGAAGAATTTATATCACCGAGGAAATCAATAAAGTTGTCCTTGATAGATTTTTGTATGCTTTCGGAAATATCTGATTTCATAGATTCTGTGTAAGACGTGAAGGCATTTAAAATTGCTAAATTGACATAAGCTTTCAGATCATTCGGTACTGAATCGGTATTTATAACTTTTTCATGACTTCTGGTATCTGTAATTTGTTCGTTTCGAACAGTTTGGATGCTATTGTCAAGATCCACAAATGGAGCGCCTGCATTGCTCAGACTGCTATAAGTCGGAGCTCTGATCGACTCTGATTCCGTTGACCCATTAAGTGGGCCTAGACCTAAATTATTATCCATGGTTTCAAATGCTTCTTGTTGCTGACCTTGATTTTGAATTGGACTTTGAACTGGACTTTGAACTTGTTCTACGCTTTGGATTTGAATCTGGTTTTGACTCATGTTATTATTGTCTAATATTGGTGAGTGTACAATCCGAGGACGTGATTGAAGATCACCCGAATTATTGTTAGGGGCGTTAAGACTGTTATTCTGATTTGAGACTGTAGCCGAATTCATTAGTGGGTTATCTGGAACTAATGGGCTTAAACTATAAAGCAAGCGCTCTTGCTCGTTGGGCTGTAACCTTGCTGAGGATCTCGGACCCTTCTTTTTAATAGTCCCAGTTTTGGAACTTTGGCTCATTTCGTTTTATTTAAACTTCCAAGTTTTTGAAAAACTTGAAAACAAAGAAAAATAATTGAAAACTCGAAAAATAAGAAACAGATGACTTGAAGGACAAATAATTTAAAAAAAAGGAATGTAATTGTTTTATAAAACAAAATTAGAAAAAATGTTTGTTTGAAATATCAAACAGAAATTTCAGTACCCAGTTTGGATATTTTTAGAAAGAAATCAAACAAAAAATGATAATAAATATTCCAAACAAAACGAAAAAAAAACAAAACCAAAAAAATGTGGGGTTTAGAAAACTTTTAAAAATATAAAGTTTTCCAACTAAGAAATTGTAAAAACAAACAAAAAAAATGAAACAAAAATAAATAAATTGTAAGGGTAGACAACTAACTGTGAACTATAAGAAACAGAAAAAAATTATTAACTTATTCAAAGCTTAAACGATAATAGTTGTTGTTTTAAATAAGTGTAATTTTTCTTTAAACGAAAACTATTTAGTACTTAAGTTAATTTTACTGAAATGTAAAACTAAAAGAAGTGAAATAAAACAAATAATGGAGAACAAAATGTTTTTTAAAGGAATGCGCTAGATTTTTTTTTTTTTTTTTTTTTTTTTTTTAAGAATATTAACCTAGCTAATAAAAAGGTAGCTGAAAAACAATATAGGGAAACAAAAATGAAAATTGTAAATACTATAGTTTATAATGTTTAGTTTTTAAGATTTTATACCTCAATAAATTTTTAAAAACTTTTTTTTTTGAAATTGTGTAGTTGCTTGTGTTATTTAGTGTGTTTTTGTCATATATCGTTTCGGGGATACTTCAAGCGACTTCTTCGGTGATGATTCTTTTTTTTTTTGACGACTGTGAACTGAGCTGAAGGTAAGTAAGCTTTGACTTTAATGGACTGTCGGACGGACTAACTTTGAAGATTTTCCCTCTGAGTGGTAAGTAAATACAAAAAGGTTTAAACATAGGACAAAATTTGTTGCTATCTAATATCTTCCGCAATTCCATTCTAGCCTGAGGCTTATGATGGAAGACATGAGGATATAAGATAGGCAAAACACAAAAGAGAGAAGAAAGAAAAAGGAAATTGTGCATCTGTGTGACACCTCGTCACCAACAGGCCACAACCCTTTGAAGATAAACGGGACAAATGAATGAAAAGTGAAAAAGACGATAGAAAAGTAAAATGTATAACACAAAAGGATGGGTAAAGACAAGACAAAACATGATTTAATTGTTTCGTCATCATCTTCTTGTTATCTCGTCGCAAATGAAAGTGGTATGTCTGAGACTTTCCTCAATCATGACATACGAGTTGCCAAAGATGATGACGAAGACAATCAGGGAATGTTGAAATTGGGAAAAGGTAGACAGAAACAAAGACTCACGTTGTGGGCGCCATTTGTAATAGGGTTGAGAAGAAGTGAATTATAAAATTCGAAATAATATTTTTGTTTGTGTATCTAGGACTGGCATGCTAGTCGTTGCTCAGCCTTAGCTCGCCGGAAATGTGAGGGATCTTTGTCCTGACAACACAAAATCTCACCTATCACGCAAACATATATCATGCCAATAAAAATCAAAAAAAAAATATTTAATAACTTGTACTAAAAGAAACGGACGGACATTACCACCAGGGCGCTGTGAAGACGTCAGCGTTGCCTTACCCACCCTACCTTGGAAGTTGGTGGCCTTGTTTTAACTTCCCCTTTACCTTGAACTCACCTTAACTTACCAGCGCAGTTCACATGTCCATCACCTCATTCAGTCACTTTCAGCATCCCCTGAAAATATAAATCCTAAAAAGCCATCAAGCTATACGCTTGAATAAAAGAAGTGAGTTCATCCATATTGGTGCGATTCACAATCTTACTTTATTAAGGAATTTTAGCATGAAAATTAAGGCCCTCTAAATAAACAAAAATAACTCATAAATGATTTTACTAATCAGAACTAATTTTACAAAAAAAAATTATTTATTGTAAATGAATAAAAAGTTATATGGCAACTCTATTTTACAGAAGTTCATACTAATTTTAACCTATATAACAAAAAAGATATTTAATAAATATTACAAAAATATAACTAACAAAAAAAATATCTAAAGTTAGAAGTATACGGGAATTATGGTGTCTATAGGCATAAATTTTACTATTATATAATTTTCACTTAGCTTCCAACTATTCTATGAAAGAACTCCCCAAAAAAAAAAGGTTTCACACTTAGATTCCCTCACCTCCACTGAGCTCAATAAAGTGAAAAAAAATCCCTCTGTAAAACTCCCGTTCACTATTCGAGAACGTAGATATACTTTTTCTTCTGGTTATAGTTTCACGCAGGCGGAATCTAAATTACTTCACTTTAAAATAAAAGAAGAATAAATTTAGAGCAATCTCTAATTCCTTTATACTTTTACAAAAAAAAAGAGTAAAATCCAATACAGGGACCTTAAGAAGAACAAGATTGAACAGAAATTATAAACCAAGAACAAAATATCGCACCAAACAAAAAAAAATTTAAACGATACATTTATATCCTTTTTTCTTTAATTTAAAAAAAAAATTTAATTTCTCCTTTTTTATGGAATGAAGTTCATTGAAATACCGGGAGATGATATCCCTGAAATTTGGTATGATTCTCCGACTTCTATTTTTCTGGAGTATTCTTGATTTTCTTGAGTATTCTTGATTTTCTTGAGTATTCTTGATTTTCTTGAGTATTCTTGATTTTCTTGAGTATTCTTGATTTTCCTGAGTATTCTTGATTTTTCTTGAGTATTCCTGAACTTTCTTGAATATTCTTGATTTTCTTGAGTATTCTTGATTCTGGAACTCTTGGGTAATGAAAATAAATTCGGGGCGATCCGGACCCCAGGATACTAGTCCGTGATCGCCAAGTCAAAAAAAAAATATCCTGTTAACGACAAAACACACAAATCAGGTAATTAGTTAAGCGCGAGCTAATTGCTTTTTTTTTCTTTTTATATATTTAATCCTAGCTAATTTCTTTTTCTGTCATTTTTTTTTTCTTTTCCTTTTTTTTTTCTATCTTTACTTTATTTTCTCCTAAAATTTTTTTTTCTTTTTAATTCCTTTTAGATACATCTGTTATATTTTTTGTATTTATACAACTAGAAAAAAAACATACGTAAAAAAAATTGTTCACTCACCCAAATTAAAATTTTTGATGTTTTTAAGGGATTTCTGTCGAGTGTGCCACCCCCTTTATATGCGTATACACGTATGTGCCCAATGGCCTTCTAAAAGTTAATCACAACTATAAACGTCTTTTTTTGTTTTTACTTTTTTTGTAATTATGACTTACACTATGGTTTCACTTTTATGTAATTAATTGTTTGTTGCAAATAAGTTCATTAATGTAAACTTGGTTTAAATTAACTTTTCTTTAAATTCACATGTATGCAAATAATTAACTTAGAAATTTGCTTTGAATGAACAGCGGAAACGAACTTAGCCCGGGACTATACACCTGTTGGTTTGGATGGGTTTACGCACTCTGAACCTCGTTTGGATATCAGCCCAGTTCGAAACCCAATTCGCCTCAATTCTCTCAACAACAACTGTTAAAGCAGTTAAATCAGTTGATTTGGACCACCAATCAAATTTCATTACTTCACACGAAAATCTCATTCCTTTTTTTTCAGCCCTGTGTAAACCTCACCTAAAATTAACGACAGGAGCGACATCAAGTGTCCATTCTGATCATCCCCTTCTTTTTCTTTTGCTCGCGGCCATGATTATTTTGGATCGAGACTCGACGAGATTCATAAAAGAACATCTGTCAAACTCAAAACAAAAATAAAAAAAAATGGTCGCATTCAGAAGGTAAGATTTATGGTTTTGCTTGTTATAAATTGTTTATGTTTAGTAATTTATAATAACAATCAAAATCACACAAATTATTCATTTGCAGCAATTTTTTAATGGTCTTATCTTTATAGTGATAAACATCTAGATCACCAGAAGCAAAACGGAGGAGCAAACAACAAGAGACACAAAGTCGCCCAGCAGACGCGCCGCCGAAGCCAAGTAATTTCCACATCAACATTCAGATAGACAGATAATGGTAAATTGTTTTATGTGTTTATTTTGTTTTCCTTGTTTAACGAAAACATTAACACAATTTCAGATTTGTCACAAGTTTTGCCCTACAGATCCAGACCACAAATCTAAAGCATCATTGGCTGCAATGACTCCTGCGTTCAGTGGTTCAGGTAAGTTCTAATTTCATTTTTATGTATCTACATACATATTTATATTTATTTCACTTTTTCTGTTTTCAGGAGTACGTAACATGCTGCATTCGAATCTGAAGTCAGAAAAATTCTATCGGGCTACGTTTTTGTGATATTCCTGTTATAAAATCGAAAAAACCTTTTTTTGGCTGTTTTCAAAGTTGTATTGTAACGTAAGGTAAATTGCTCCAACAAAATTTTTAATTGTTTCTGAAAGAACTATATTTCTTCTTTTAAAATCCGTTAAAATCTTCCCGATATCGCTTTTCTTCTCGGAGAAATCTTCAGTTAATTGTAGGCCTTCCATTTATGGCAAAAATACAGTGTAAAGAAGAATGGGCAAAAATTTATGGGAGCAGGTCCATTTCTGAATACGAATGTGTCATACATCGTTGAAGAGGTTGTTGTGAGTACATCATTTCATTATATGGCCGTTGAGCTCTAAACCATGGGGTTCACGAGATATTCAACTAATGTTCGTTAGAAACACAATGTCCTAATATGGCGTTGCATTATTGTTCTTTTCGGTGCTTTGAAGCCGAATATCACGCGAACCCCGTGTCTTAGCGCTTAACGGCCATATAATGAAATGTTGTACTCAGAATAACCTTTTCAACGATATATGAGACATGCGCATTGAAAAATGGACCATTTCCCATATATCTTAAATGAAAGGCCTACAGTTAACTGAAGATTTCTCAAAGAAGAAAAGAGGTATCGGGAAGATTCATACTTATTTTAAAAGAAGACATTTTTTTCTTTTAGAAACAATTAAAAATTTTGTTGGACCTCACGTTAAAATACAACTTTGAAAACAGCCAAAACGTTTTTTAGATTTTATAACGGGAATATCTCAAAAACGTAGCCCGATAGAATTTTTCTGACTTCAGATTCGAATTCAGCACACCAAAAACCTACGGAAAGTATATTTTGGTTTCTGTAACAAAAAAATAATTAAATTTTGTTGACCAGCGTAATCTGTGCGAATTCGGGCGAGTCATTTTTGTCCAATAGTACTAAATTCAGGACAGAATGAAATATTAAAATAAAACATTTCGGACTTTCACCAATGAATGTCGAAAAGCGTCTAGAAGTCCTCTGAAACCATTCTTTTCGCACAAAAACAGCTTCTAACGATTCTGAGAAGAGAATTTCGCTTCTTGATTTCAAATCAGAATCCACTCGAGAAGCACTAATTCGTTGAAACATTGCAACTTCTTACTTTTTTAAATTTCCATTTGAGTTAATTTTTCACTCAAAACAAAGGATTTAATATAAGGTAATTTAGTAAGCAAAATTAAGGTTAATTTGTAAACTGGCGGTAAAACACACTTGTTTTTTTGAATATGAAGAAAATTGGAAAGAAAATTCGTTTGTGTAAGTGGTAGATACGACTGAATATATTTCAAGTTAAAAGTACAAATGAGCTCAACTCCATAATGCATTTCGCCCAGGTGCGATAGTTGGGCTCATCAGTTTAGATGACTATCGTACCCTTCTAAGACGCAATTTTGCATCATTCCTTGGCGAAACGCATTATGGAGTTGAACCGATTTTAATTTTTAACTTAATTTATGTTTTTAATTTAACTTTTTGTGTCTTCAGAATTGAATAGAAGCAAATAACACTGTTCCAGTGATATTACTGTATTTTGACACACGTCAGAGAATTACTTTATTTCAACATTTCTTCTATTTAAATTGCTATGGGTTCTTTCATGTAATCGCTGATGATGTCGTTGACGGAATTTCTTATCGCAAAGTGAACAACTGTTAGAAAAGAATTAATATTAATTTCTGTTTTTATCATAGGTATTATATGAAAATAATTCAAACCTGTAAGGTCTCTCGCCCGTGTGAATTGACATATGAACTTTAAGCACATGCGCGTATGCAAACGACTTCCCGCATTGTAAGCACTCGAATGGTCGTTCATTGGTATGTATCCTTGAAATAAAAGATTAACCATATCATCAAAGTTGGAATAGTGTCTTCCTAATAATTTACCTTTCATGTTTATTTCGCGTTGAGCAATCCCCAAAACTACTTGAACAGTATTTACATTTATATGGCCGATTTCCTGTATGTGTGTTCATATGCCTAGGAATTTGAGCGGCAGCAGCAAATTTTTTGCCGCAGATTCTGAAAGGATCGGCGGTGATTAAGAATAATAATGTATATTATTTTCAAAACTTACTCGCATTCATGCTCTTTTTCGACGGTATGCCGTTTTATGTGTTGGCTTAGTCTTGATTGCGTGCTATATATGTTGCCACATATGTGGCATATGAATTTACATTTGGGATGAGGTTTTCGACCTCTAGTTCCATTTTTCTTATATATATTTGGTGACGGAAACTCCTCATTTATAGGGTCGTTAAAAGTTTCATGGGCATTTTGTTTAATTTCTGTAATTGTGAATAGTGAAACTCTAGGTGAACAACGACTGTCCAAAGAGTCTTGCTGTTCGTCCGCCTTTAAAAAGGGTAAGTGTTCAGTACTTGTAAAATTAATTTTAGTTTCTTCGGGAAAATAGTCAGGTTCACAATTAAAGTCTGCTTCTACTTTAATAAACTCGGCTCCTTGCTTTGCTCCAAGCTGAAAATCTTTGGCGTGTTCCCTGGTTTTAATGAATTTAAGAAGTTCGTAATAGGATCCCTGGCAAGTGTTTCGAAAAGTAAATGCTATTTCAAGGTCTATCGAGCACTGATGGCATATTCTATCGGGCAGTCCATCGTTTATTTGAACCTAGGATTAATAGAAATGAAGAAGAAAATATGTTGTGTATCATCCACTGGGAAAGGGCACTTACTGGCACTCCACCGCATTTAATGATTTTCCCAACAATATCTTCATCACTGGCTATAGAGGGGACATCAAATATGAATTTCATATCAGAATTTGAGCTTTGTAAACATATTCGGCAAATAAGCTGCCAATTTATTTCACTTTTTCCAGTTTCCATGTTTTTGTGTACAAAATTTTGTATGATTTTGTTTTGATTTTTCGATTTCCGAAGTTGAGTTGTGAAATGAACGACACTGAAGACAAATGAAATGTCATACACAAATGGCAGCGTTTAGAGCGTGGGACAAATTGAAGTCATTCACATTGCGACGAGGAAACGAGTCATGAGTGTTACGAGATCTCGTCGTTGCTGTGAAACAAATTTCAAACAATTAGCTATATTATATTTCTTGAGTGCTCAGTAATTTGTCTCCTTTCTTTGTCAGAGCCGGAGGATAAAATATAAATAGTACTCCTCAAATAGAAGTAAAAACAACGACAAAATATAATTGGGCAAGCGAATCCAAAAAATTCAGTCTCAGTTTTTAAGGGGAAAAGTGAGGAGCTTTTGTGAGGAATCGTGTTTATAGGTTTGTTTGGTATCTTTTTCCAAAAAAAATGTGTAGAACCTGTCAAATTTGAAAAGAGCGGACAATTCTATCAGAGTTGGAGAAATTTGAAAAAAGTTAAAAAATGTATTGAACCATTAACTTCACCACTTTTGTAACAAACGTCATTTTTGTGTATAAAAGGCGTTGCCACTTTGCCATGATTTCAATAGATCTAATGCACTTTTTTCGTAAAACAAATCTACTGCTTTTAAATCGAGTCTACTGCACTTTTATTTTTCGGAAAAGTAAATTATCATTCATCAAAATCCACTACCCCAGTTTTTCAATTCTATTCTTACGGCTTCCGTCCATTGGCTTGCTTTGATAACAATCGTGACAGCGTTATGCTATATTTAATTTCTTTTCTTCTATTTTGAAAATAAAAGTAAAAATTGGAATATGCAGATATTCTGTAAGAAAACTAAATATTCCGTTTTTTTTATGAAAATCTACTTCGGAAAAGTTTCCGATTAGTGGCAACGCTGTGACAGAAACTGACCACCACGATTTTTGACAGTAGTTGTAACACTTCGTGCTCACAGAAATTCGCAAGCTTTCCAACAGAGGGGAAATTAGTTGCTCTCTCATTGCGCTCTCCTCTCTCGATGCAACTTTTTTGAGTTAACAAAATGGAATTTGTGAGAATTTGTGAAAATTTGCAAGAAATTTCACGGTAACAAACAGACCTTATATTTCAGAGCCCTCTGAGCTCTTTGAGATTTTAGAAATATAAACTCACAGTACACATATCAATATAATTTTCAAAATTATAATACTGTGATAAAATAAGTATAGTCTGTGATAATTAGTTTTAATCTCTGTTTTGTCCATTTGTCAATTAATTTATTAAATATTTATTAGTATCACGTTCAAAAATCAATAGTGCAATATATATGTTAAATTATTTATTTAAAATCAATATCCTATTGAAAATGTAACTTGACGACTAAAGTCTAATAAATTAATAAACAACCCCTGAAGATGTTGGCAAAAAACCAAACGAAACGTCGGGAAAACTAATGAATTAGTCTTTTATGCTACATTTCCACCTAACGCTAATCTGAGATTTAATAAGATTTACCTCAAATCTTCTTTAAATCTTGAAGATTTACCATACAAATATATTTCGTTAATCTTGGAGATTAGAAATTAATCTTATTAAATCTTCCTAGGGCAATTAGTTTTACAAATCGAACTAACCTATTTTAACATGGTGCTGAACGATTCATTCGAGACTCGATTCAATTCTTCATTGTTTGATACGAATAAAACATTCTGTCTCTTTCGCACTTCATAAGAAAAATTGAAGCGCCATTTGCATTTTTGAAAGTGTTGTCAGATTTAATCTTTCTTAAATCTTTTTGTGCGGTGGAAACACCAAAAAGATTTATTTAATCTAAACTGAGATTACCCTTAGGTGGAAACATAGCATTAATTGCTTTAAAAAATAATCGATCAAAAAGCCCAAAATTAATAAACACAATATTTAATATTATAATTGATCAATTAAAATTATATCTAACTGGCTAATTATGTAATTTGTATTAATTTCTTTACAGAAAATAGTTCTCGTTGCTCAAAATCTTGCCACATTGTGAATTGGGGAACGATTTTATAACTAGAAAGAGATGACAGCGAATCACTTCACGCTCTCGTCTCGTGACTCAGGCTGTGTTTTTTTATTCTTTCTGGAATATAAATCGAATAGACGAACAGTCGTATTTATTAGATTTTCTTAGAACACGCTTTGGCAATTGTCCAGCTAGTCAATGCCTAAATATAGTAATAATAAACGCATTTCAACTATTGCCCGAATGTGACCTCATTTATTCAGTGAAGTACCTGTATTTATTCATTTTTGAATTAATAAATGAATTTGAGTACGCTTTGGGACACGTTCAACTAGCTTTGTGCACATTTCAAAAGTAGAAAAATTAGAAAACCAGAAACATTTGCCCACCTAATTCATTAAACGTGTCTTCTTTAAAATAAGATTTGGACAACTAATTTCAGTGCTATGTTTCCACCAAAGGTTTATCTCAGATTAGATTAAATAAATCTTTTTGGTGTTTCTACCGCACAAAAAGATTTAAAAAAGATTAAATTTGACAGCACCTTCAAAAATGCAAATGACGTTCCAATTTTTCTTATGAAGTGCGAATGAGACAGAATGTTTGATTCGTGTGAAACAATGAAGAACTGAATGCGAGTCTCGAATGAATCGTTCAGCACCATGTAAAAATAGGTTAGTTCGATTTGTAAAACTATTTGTCCTAAGAAGATTTAACAAGATTAATTTCTAATCTTCAAGATTTACGAAATAAATTTGTATGGTAAATCTACGAGATTTAAAGGAGATTTAAGGTTAATCTCATTAAATCTCAGATTAGCGCTAGGTGGAAATGTAGCATTATAGTCAATCGGTCTAAAATGTTTATAAATAACATTTTGGAGTTGGACAGGTGTCTTAAGTTGGACATTGCTTGGAATGGGTTTATAAATACCACTGGAAATGTTTATCCAGAATATCCTGATTCGAACTAACCAAAACTGGATCAAAAAGAATAGCAACAGTTGTTGGTTGATAAATGTCAAAACAATAATTGACTATAAATATATGTATTTGTGTTTAACGTAATTATTTATTGCTAAAATGCAAAATGAATACAAAATTACACAAAAAGCGTAGTTGTGTAATACGTTTTTTTATTTTTGTTGAATATAAGTGAATCGGTCATTTCAAAAACCATTTAAGTCATATTTTTTTCAAATATGCTTTTTTTGATGTAAATGCTTCCTTAGACGTAGATGCGTATTCTGAAAATAAATTACGTTGGTCCAAACATTCCTTCCTTTTGAAAAAATACCTCACAATAGACGTTCCATGCAAAAACACCGTAAGTCAATTGACTTAAGTGGTTTTTGCATGCACTACTAGATGGTGGAAGTAGTTATATCTAGTTTTGATGTTTTTAAATTGCGTTGTTGTGATTGATTTAAATATCAACATTCAAGTCTTCAATTTAGAGTTAATATAGTTTGTGAATTCGTTACTTTTTTTTTAAATGTTGTGTTTTAAGACAGGTAGCTCCACAGACAAGAAATTGTATCTTTTACAAATATTTTCAAGTGAAACAGATTAATAGTGAGCAAAAAAATGAGAGAATGTGTAATCCGTCAACGTATAACAGAAATTCAAGTTAAAAGTTCAAGTGAACTCAACTTCATAATTGCGTTTCGCCCAGGTACGATAGTTGGGCTCATCAGTTAGATGACTATCGTACCCTTCTAAAGCTGGATTTACACCTTCGTTTTTCATTCGGTGAATGTTGTTCCACAAACAACGAACAACGAGTAAAGTTCATCCAAAATTCAAAACGGCTTTGAATTTCTTCGTTGTTCGTGTTCGGTGTTATCATTTACACCTTCGTTGTTCCGCGTACGGGCAAGACCGAACAACGTACACGGACGATAACAACGAAGGTGTAAATCCAGCTTAAGATGCAATTTTATATCGATGTTTACCGACTAAAATAAAAATCACAGCATGGATATACTGTGAATTTTATTTTTCTAAGGGAATATGGTTAAATTCAGACACTTAGAATTTCAAATGAGCAGTAGCTATGTTCCTATAAAGGCCAAATTTTATTCCAAAATTTATGAAGTTGAGTTACCTAGTTCTTACAATCAGGTGACGATATATCTACTAATTGAATCGGTCATTTCAAAAACCACATGAATAACATATGATGGAGAATATTATGATTTATTGATTATGTAACTTATCCGGAGCAGCGTTGCCATAAAGTGCCTGATCGGGCCATATGGCCCTCTACTCAGTGCCAGATTTAGGGGACGGCAGCCGGGCCTATAGCCCAGGGCCTCCACAAAACAGGGGCCCCCACAATAGACCTCGAAGCAATTTTATTTTCAAATTCCGACGAGTAAACACCGCCAAACAACTCAGTGGAGAAGGCTTCAGTGCCTAGAATAATGCATCCGATCGCCTATACAAAGGAAGTGGTCATGTCAATTACCTTCCTTCTACGATTAGCGAAGAACTGATCAGTTCTATGGGTGAATAAGTGCTGACTGAAGTAGTATCCAGATCCAAGGGCGTACGGAAGGGGGGCAGGCAGTTGCCCCCCCCCCCTGAGAAATCAAAATATCTTTCACATATTTTTTGCTGATGAATATCAAACCCTTAACACTAGAAAATTATTCGAGATGTTGAACTTTTATTTTATCAGTGTCTTTTTCTCAACAAAATATCAACATATACAATTATACATATTAGAAACTGAATTCCTAGCAATTTTTTTTCTAAGAAAGTAAAATGCTTAATTTTGCACCTTAAAACTGGATTTCTTTTCACAGCAACAGTGATAGATACCAAATTCTGACTGAAACATTATCGCAGAAAAAAGGGGATGGTTCTACGTTTTTAAAAAGCTTAGTGATAGTGATACTCATTGTTCTTGTTGTGGTGAAGCTACGAAAGTAATTGTCGAGAGTTACTCTTAAATCGAAGCAGCTCAAACCAGTATATCTTCTGATTTCTCTCACTATAGAAGCTCTGTACGTTCCAGATTTTGGGTTCCTCACATACATAGAGAAAATGAATGCTGCAAATTTCTACACAGCAGCAAATACATTGGTGAAAGTGTACAAAGATGATTTAGAGCATAGCCTTGGTAATGGGTTTGTTCAGTTTGAATCTTTGTTCAACTTAAAAAAGGTTTATGGAAAAGACCAATTTACCGAGCATTCCAAAAAGTTGAAATTGCACAGAGAATATATTTGGCTTTGATTGCATTGGCATCTAATTTTACTGGAGAGCACTCCTTTTCAAAGATGAAAAAAATATTAATTTTATTTGGCAAATAAATTAGGGGCCTCCACTCCTTTGTTGCCCCAGGACCTCCAGACTTCTATATACGGCCCTGCCTCTATTTTGAGCTTGGGCCCGGGCTAGCCCGAAATGGCCCGCAAATCTTAGTTTTCTGTTTTCATCAAAAATATTTTCTATAAGATAAGATAATTATCAAATTGATATTGCTTAAAAGCACTAAAGTATGGCTAAGCTAGCTGTTCTTGTTTTCAGATTTTCTCAAAAGCGGTTAACAATTTTATTAAAACTACGTTTCGTTTTATAAATCACCTTTCAGATTCATTGAAATTTTTTCTATGACGGAATGTGGCCCGGACTTTTTGCAAATGGCCCTCAAAAAGGCCCTCAATATTTTTTCAACGTGGCAGAGCGCTGATCCGGAGGCATCACGAGCTAGTAAATACACGCTATCGAGTAACTAATACATAGAAACTTTTGTAACTCACTCGCCTTTTTTAAAGCCAGTTGATAAGAGAGTAGAGCGGCGGGTATTTTGACACTTACAGCCGAATTTATTAGATTTTCTTAAGATGGCTCTTAGAGGTAATTTAGTGAAGTTTGCTTAAATATTTAAGTTGCCTTTAAATTACGTTACTTAAACTCTCATCTTTAATCAATTTTCTATCGCTACTTAACTAAACGATTGAAATGTAACGTAACGTGAGAAAACTCACAAATACATTAACATTTCAGTTGTTTTTTGACAGTTTGCGAACAAAAACGAGCGCATACTTATAAGACAGAAAGAGAAGCAACTGGATGTAGCATCTTGGCTTAGTCCAATGCAAACGAAATGAAATATGCCTCCATTTTGGTTTGTGATACTTTTATGTTTGTGTCCAGAAATTCTTGTATTTAATTTATTAATTCACATTTTGGTCTTTTAATGGAAATATATGTTGATAAATCAATGAAACAATTTAGTTTCAACTTAATTTACTAAAGGAAATCACAAATCTTAAAACTTCGATTAGGTACCTACAACATTCAATATGTAAACTTTGATACTTTGGTGGAAAATATGTTGATGAATCAATGGAAGAATTTAGTTTCAACTTAATTTACTAAAGGAAATCACAAATCTTAAGACTTCAATAAGGTACCTACAACATTCAATGGAAACTCTACCTACATACATACATAGACATACCTATATTTTTGTAATAAAAATAATTCTTCTCGAATGTCAAAATATGTTTAAGATGGCTTTGAGTAGCCTTTAAATGCGGTGGATGACGTTTAAGTTGAGATGCATTTAAGTAACGTTGCTTAAATGTGAAAATTGATTATAGATACCAATTTCGCACTTAAGAGCAATTTAAAGGCATCTTAAAGTTAAGATGCCTTTAAGTTTTCTTAATAAATACGGCTGTGAGTATTTAAGTGCAATTTTTAATAAAAAGCAATAAAAACCTTTGATTTTGTTTAAATTGTATACAACCGTTTCTTGTTAAAACAACATATGTAAGTCAAGAACGGTTTGTCATACTTTTTTCATTATTAATATTGATAAATTGTGAACATATTTTTATAGTTCAATTTCTTAAAACTTTAATACTATATGGAGCCCAAAACAGTCCTTTAAAACTCGTTTGTTTTTTAATAAAACAGTTTTTATTGATTCCTGAAAAATTCTAAATGTGTGACTTAAGTGGTTTTTGAAATGACCGATTCAAGTAAATAACACCATAAATGAGAATACAAACGTGAATAATTACATTATTAATTTTATTCCACACTATACAGGGAAAAGAATGTCCCCTTTCACACAAAGAAGTAAGTTGCTGGAGATCTTTTGCTGTTTTTTTTTTAATTTCCTTAAAAATTTCTTGTACCTTTCACACTAGAAAACATGTATATGTACTCTGAAACCTGTTTAAATTTTATTCTCGTGCTCTGTCAAAGAACGGAGGAACGCTCAAGAAATATTTAACTGGCTAATTAATTGTATTTCCTCGGTGGCTTATGCTATGTTTCCACCTAAGGTTTATCTCAGTTTAGATTAAATAAATCTTTTTGGTGTTTCCACCGCACAAAAAGATTTAAAAAAGATTAAATCTGACAACACTTTCAAAAATGCAAATGGCGCTTCAATTTTTCTTATGAAGTGCGAATGAAACAGAATGTTTGATTCGTGTGAAACAATGAAGTACTGAACGCGAGTCTAGAATGAATCGTTCAGCACCATGTAAAAATAGGTTAGTTTGATTTGTAAAACTATTTGTCCTAGGAAGATTTAAGAAGATTAATTTCTAATCTCCAAGATTAATGAAATATATTTGTATGGTAAATCTTCAAGATTTAAAGAAGATTTGAGGTAAATCTTATTAAATCTCAGATTAGCGTTAGGTGGAAATGTAGCATTATCTATCATGAACCCGTGAACATTTTACCCCTGTTCCTTAAGTACCTACTCCATACACGATTCAATGGGTCATATGCAAAAAGATGAGTTCAAGCTGTTTTCTCACTTTTTTGAGAACTTTCTTAGCTTCGTATGCAAAAAAAAATACTGACCGAGTTAGATATCATGTGGTGAGTTCAATCTCACAGTGATGGCGTCGATCTCATTTTGAAAGCTCTTATGAGATAGAACTTTGTATATAAACTCTATAGTAATACCATGGATTCGTTTTTATTAGTTGGATGTGTGATCCATGGTGCGCTGGCGTCGCTAAAGTTGCTTCAACATGTTTAAAATTGAATTATCAACATTCGCATGTGTATCTGGTTTTGTTGTTGGCTTTTCGGTATGAATTCTCTTTCTCTTTTTTTTTCTATGAATGAATTTTGAAAGCAATGGTGGTGGTTTTTTTTTTTCTTAATTTTTTGCTCTATCATCTGTTCCGCGCCGTCAGTTTTTTCGTTCTTCTTGAATCCAAAGAATTTTATAGGTATGCAAGGGTTTTGTTTGTTTTTTTTTTGTCGAGAGATTTCGATTTTTTTCTTATTTGGGTTTTTAGTCTTTGTGTATTGTTGTTGTATCTTGTGCTTGACGAGGTGCATTAAGAAAAAATTGATTTTTTTTTTCTGAATTTACAATTTTGTAGATCAGAATCAAAACGAAAGAAATTTAAGCTGAGAAAATGAAACAGCGATGTACCTACATATTTCAACCATTTTTCATGCAAATTATTGATTTCTTGAAATTTTATTGTTTTGTTCAAAATTATCATTACGATGATCTTACAAATAATACTCTTTAGATAAGTATGCATATCGTCCGTCAGTCTGCGAGGGTGTGTTTGTGCGATAATTATCTATGGGTAGCAGAGATGTGAAAGAATGCAATAATTTCAGTATTGCAATCAATTCATTAAAAAGACTTATTTTGAAGAATTTTTACTTCACCTCAGTACCAGAGATGAGTATATACTTCATATGTAGTAGATCTGCTTCATTAATTTATTTGTACGCATCTGCTACGTAGCGACTTATTTCTACTTCATTTAACTGATATCGTTTAGCTCAAAAATTATCAACCACAATTCACAACTTTTATATTATTTGAGTATAAAATTATATAAATTTGTGTAATTTTTTCATTTGGACGAGATTCAAGTTGAATTTGTGAAACTTACTATTCAAACAGCAGTAACTCTTAAACAAATAACAAGTGAATGTTAAGTTTTCGTTCTGAATATTAAGTAAAATGAAAATAAATTAGTTTTTGTTCCAAAATACTTTTGTTTCATTATCTGCTACACATTTTACAAATCTACTTCGTTTTTTTAGCAAATTTGTTTCACTTTCTAGGCTCAGCATTATCATCCCTGCTCAGTACTTAAACTTCAATATAATTCCCATTCAATTTTGAAGTCTTTATAGTAATGCAATCATTTCCTTCAGTTAAATGACTTAAAGTAAAACGAATGCAATACTAAAGACTGCTTGAAGTCGTTTAAGTCTTTTGGTAAGAATGCATTATTTAAGTCTTTTGATTACATTTTATGACTGCAGTCAACTGACTTACTTGAAGTCCTATAACTGCTTGAAGTCTTTTGACTGCTTGAAGTCTTTTAACTGCATGAAGTCCTTAAACTTCTTGGAGTCTTTAAACTACTTGGATTCTTTTTACTTTTTTAATCATTATGAAGACTTAAACTTTCAAAAAAATATATTTTGCTATGAGGGTAATTGTCTGCGTATCTGAGCCACACTACGTAGATACTGTTGACATTGGCACCTGCCTGACGACTTTACACACCCCTAAGCGGATCAACGAAGTTCCGTGAGCGGGACAGGGGGCAAAAAAGTGAGCAAAAATCCCAAAATTTTTCTTTTGTGCATTGAAACAATATCTGAAACGTACCGTAATCTTTAGAGATTATTTTGAGATATCAAAATGAAAAAAACGGGGCGCGGCAGTGGACGGATTTGAACAAAAAATATGTTTAAAGTCTTTTCTAGCTCATGTGAATCAACTCTAAAAACTTCATCTAGATCAATAGAGCAATTCCCGATGTAATAGAGACATGATGAAAGTGGTTGTGGTTGTGGGTGGGTATAAGAAAATCACCTCCATATTTTCCTTACCCATACAAACACATTCTAATACCTCAAATAATCATTAGAGCTGTTTTTGAGATATAAAGATATAAAAAGTGGAAGTGGCGATGGTCGGATTGGAACAGGAAATATTTATGAATATGATTCATGTGAATCAGCTCTGAAAATTTCATGCAGATCGTATGAGTCGTTGCGAGGATATAGAGACATGACAAAAATTCTTTTTTTTTTACCCACCCCACTGCTCAACTAAATCAATGACAACCATCGCCTGCCTATGCAACGTTCTGACCATATCGAAATCCAACAATATTTTTTTTCTTGAATAACTGAAAAACCTACCTACAACAATAACCAAAAACAAGTACAAAAACACCCACCCCACGATGCCCAACTGACCTAAATCAAGAACCAACCCAATATCGGTCAACCCACCAACACCAAAGGCAACCAGTTTAAATACGTACCTACATACATCCTTCAATAAAATATTTCGATCGCTCGCCGAGCAGGAGCAGCAGCACAGCAGCCGAGTATAATCCAACAAATACACACAAACATAACGAAACACGAAAGTAAAAAAACAACCAAAAAATATACATGCCTAACTAAATGACAACATATTCTTACCAGAGTTGCCACTCTACTGAAATTGCAGTAGATCTACTGCATTTTTTTCTCAAAATCAATCTGCTGCCTTAAAATAAAATCTACTGCACTTGAAAAATTACACTTCACGCCTTATTAATAATATGATATATTTAATTTATAACTATTTTGTTTGTTCTTGTTATGTTTTGAAGAAAAATAAATTTTATATGTATTTTATTTATTTATCAGTTTTGTTCGAATGACATATTAAGTTTTTTGAAAAAATAAATAAAAAAGATATTTACGGACAAAATATTTAATCTACTGCACTTTTTTTCCAAATATACTGCTAACATTTTTCTCAGAAGTGGCAACCCTGATACTTACCTATCTACCTACAATCATACATACCTATAAATAGAACACGAACAAACGCATTCTTTTTCTTTTTGCTTATTAGGGGAAGAGAACGACAACCTTCCCCCAGCAAAGCATCTTCACAACTAAAGGTAGAACTATAATAGTCGGAAGGGCACTGAAGCTAATGTTAAAAACCAACGAAAAGTAGCTTTCCGTACCGAAAAAAGGGGAACACACCCATAATGTAACTATCATCTATCTCTTTTTAGCACTCCTATTTCACGAAATGTCAGTTTTACTTAAGTGAGGTGCGCTCCGGAGTTGAACGAAACTTGACGAAGCGCTCCACTCCGCAATTATAGTCGTGTCATATGCTTTCCGTGTATTCGCTTGTTTTCTTCCGACCACTTAAGTGCCCCTCCGAGCATTATAGTTCTAGCTTATCTCTTTTTGGCACTCCTATTTCACGAAATGTCAGTTTTACTTAAGTGAGGTGCGCTCCAGAGCGCACCTCACTTCCGTAACCAAAGTTGAACGAAACTTGACGAAGCGCTCCACTCCGCAATTATAGTCGTGTCATATGCTTTCCGTGTATTCGCTTGTTTTCTTCCGACCACTTAAGTGCCCCTCCGAGCATTATAGTTCTAGCTTAAAAAGTAAAAATGAAAATGACAACTAAAAATATACAAGGAGGCAAGCATGGTGTTTCAACATGTGGCAAGCAACATTCATGGGTGTGTCAACATGGGTGTGTCAACATCGGACGGTGTGTCAACATTTTTATCTTCATGATATTACTATAAAGTTCATATACAAAGGATAGAACTCGGGTTGCTATGCAAAAAGGTGAGAAAATAGTTGATTCCATGAGATCGTTCTCACAAATTATTGAGCATGGGTTTTCTCTTACTCAGCTCATATACAACCGTCAAGATACCAGAATTTCAGCTTAATTTTGTTACAAATTAGGTTATTAAAAATTGAAGATTGGAAATTGGATTGTTTTGCATCTACATACTCTTGTACAAAAAAGGGCACAAGATATTTTTCAATTTTGTTAAGTGATTTTTGAAGAGCTGTTATTTTTGTGGTAGGTTGCCGTATTGCCATGAAAGAAAAATCATTTTGCGGTTTCATGTTTCCTGTACAGAGGATTGTTGGCAAATATTTTTTTTTAAGTATGTAGAAACCGTTATTGCTAACCGTATAGAATGATACGAGACAAACATTTTCTATTTCTTGGATTTTTTTTTTATGTTTGATCACTAATATTTCAGCATATAATGAAAACATACAAAACTCAAACTCGAATGAGTACCTGCCACGTACCTATTCTAAGAAAACCTTTTGAAATTGTATAGGATTATGTTTTTACATTTTACCCTTAGAAAATAAAAGTAAGAACAAAAATTGAAACCCGTTCAATAAATTAACATCAAAACTTAAAAGAATATTTAAGGTATATTAATATGAAAATCTGCAACACTAGGTAATAATTCAATACATATTTGCAATCAATCACAAAAATTGTTTTTTTTTTTTGCGTTTTCTAAACGGCGAAAGAAAATCCATAAAATCCTTAAAGATTCCTTTAGAATACATATTTCAGTTTTTAGAACCACCCTTCAATTTTGTATTTTGTCACTATTATGCTTAAATATTAGTGACCAAAGACTAAGGTATCTCCTTCAGTTTAAGGCAGATATCTCAGGCAAAGCAAAATTGTACACCAACACAAAATAAAATTAAGTGAAGATGAAAAACATGATAAAGTCAATTGACTCAAAAATTTAAATTCAAAAGAAATTCACACCTTTAAGAAAATGAAAAATAGAAAATATTTGTCTTGCCCAAAAAAATTATTTGCAAACAAAACTAAAAACTAGAAAAATTAAGCAGTAGGATGTTTTTTGTTTCATTTCAAAATGCACTTAAAAATTGTATTTAAATCTTGTTTTCTTAATATTTTTGATTACCGCATTTAGCTTTTTAAACGCAATTTCATACTGACCACTTTTTCAATTTTGTTTTCCGTTTATGTATACACCAAATCGGTTTTTATAAACATACATGTAGCATCTCATATCGTTAGGTTTGTTCGTTGAGCCCTGTGGTCCGTTCTTTTTCTAACTATAGTTAACTATTGTTGATATGTCAAAAAAAGTTGTTGATGTGTCATTGTTAGACTTTGTTAAGATTATTACAACTTCATTTAGGAACGATTCGTTGTTAGATATTGTTAATGTGTCAAATGAACGAATGAAAAAAAAATTTATTTGCATTATTATAGCATAAAATCGTATAATTTTCTAATATAAATTCTCCTTTATCGCTTACAATCGGCACAAATGCTATTTCAATTTAGTTTTGTCACTGAACTTTATCAAAACCAACAAAAATTTTGTTTGTTTTGTAAACAAATCGGTTCACTTGTGCACTTTGACAGATTAACACTTTCAACTCATGTCCTGGACATGAGTTGGAAATAGTTACAAATCGTAACTATTTGACACTCCAAAATGCATTTAGGAACGATGTTATGACGTCATATTGTTACGAATCGTAACTATTTTAGAATAAAGGAACGATAAAATCCAACAATTGTTAACAATAGTTAACTATTATTAGAAAAAGAACGGACCACTGAAGTAACACTGGGGTCGACCCAAAGCGTTTTTTGAAAGCCCTGAACTCGCCCTGGCCAGCAAATTCTGTGTTTTTGATGTGTAAACATCTTAGCGCTCGGTATGGGTAAAATTGAAAATCGGATATAACGGATATGGGCTCACGGTTCCGTTTGGAACCATTTTGTTTGTTGTAGGTAAGTAGAACTCTGTAAACTCGAATAGGTAAGGTAGTTTTCAAATAGCAAATACCAAAACCATTAGGTAGGTTTTGGTATTTGCTAAGTGGAGTGAATTCCTTACACCCCGACTCCACAGTAGATAATTTCTCTCAGAATGTTCGTCTTGACATTAAATATCGAATGGAGTCACTCCGTTTCATATCTTGATTGGATGTCAAGATGTAAATATCTTGACAGAGATATTTGACATACATTTTGCCAGGTGAAGATTTTGTTGCTTTTTTTTCTAGAAATTTAATTTTTTATTTCATTATTTTGTATCCATATGCTGCTTTTGATGTTAATCTCTGCAATGGCGAGTGACAATTTTGGTTTGTGATATTAAGTGTTATTTGCAATTTCTTGATTTGAAATGTCATAACATGATTTGCCAAGTGGCGCATTCTTTTATGTTTCTCTAGTATTGGCTGTGGTTAATGTGTCAAAAAGAAGTGTTGTAATGTCATATTTAAAGAAGTTACTTTGAGTTACTTTGGGTGAAAAAAGTCGAAATAGATTTGGAATTAAAAATCTTGAAGAAATTGTGATTTCATTATTAAAAAGAACTTTTATCAGCACTTCGAAAATGCATACATTTTTCAAATTAAATTTAATTTAACTTCATTCTAGCACAAAATTAAATATTTAAGCAAAAATATTTCCAATTTTTTTTATCATTCATTACTTGCACAAATTTCTTTACTAGAAATCGATCAAATCAGATTAAAAAGGTCACAAAACCTGGGAAATTTTCCAAACTCACTATCGACGGTAAAATCAATAAAAATAAAAATATATTAGCTTTATATTTTCCCCCAGATCTGATCTGGATTGTATATGCATACATGTATTACAAAAACAACACAAAATTCGACCTTGCTTTTGGATTACGATTTGCAAATTTATTCTGACCATACTAGTCCAGTCATCACGTCGTGAAAAAGGGCCTGACCTTGCGCGCAGAGGCACTGTCTGATTTTTTTTCATGGATCGGTAGAGGCTCATTTAAAAAGCTTAAATCCAAATTTGCACCACCTGACAACTTTTTTTACCAAAGTTATTGGTAAAAATGTGTTTTTTGCCATTTTTTTGTCTTTTGTGAATATCTCGGCTGCAGTATGTCGCACAGAAAAAAATAAAACATGGATTTATTTATAATAAGATAAGCTATTATATTATAAAAAAATTAATTTGTTTAAACAAATAAAAAAAAAGTTATAGTTAGTTAAAGTAAGTTTTTATTGTTTGAAAATCACTCTTTCGTGATTATTAAGAAAAAAGCTCATCTAATGATGAAGTTTTTATTTTTTACTTTTAAAGTCTTTGTAATTACCTACAATTTAAAAAAAAAATCAGCCCTTAACTACCAACACAAGCCGAGATATAAATTTATGAACATAGGTAAGTCAGCGCACCCACGCCATTTTATGTTTTTAGGTTTTATTTTATATTTCAGCCCCAGTATGTCGCAAAGTTAAAATTAAAAAATTTTATTGTTTATAATAACTCTTTCTATCAACTTGCGTTAAATTCAATTTGTTTAAACAAATAGAAAAAAAGTTTTAGTTCATTAAAAGGTTTTTTTGTCTTGATTTTATACCTTTTTTTCATAACTATTGAGAAAAAATCTGTATTTAACGGTACCTTTTTTCAGGTTTACTTTTTTTTTGTTATAGTCCTATAAATTTTCTATAAATTAAAAAAAAATTAGTCCATTACGACAAACAGGAGCCAAGTTATTCATGAATTAAAAATTACGCGTAAGTTTACCAACGCATAACAATATTCTTTATTTTTTTTGTGAATAGGCTATTGATTATGTCCTAAAAAACAGGTCAATAAGGAAGTAAGACGTTCGTGGAATTTTATTGTAACAATCTTCAAAGGGGTCTTTGAAGATGAGAAAACAGCGGAGTGCTATTAAATTAGAGGGTGCATTTTGGAGAAAGGGGTACAAAAGCACTCTTTTTGGTTTTTTGCATATAACTCGAAAACGAAGCAAAATTTCGAGATAATTCTCTAAACTTTTTTGTAGAGAATACAATTTACTATCAAAATTAATTTTTGAAAAAAAAAATTTAATTTTTAGTTGGCAAAAATTTTAAAAATTCATTGCCAAAAAATGTGAAAATCGCATTTTTTTTTTTTTTTTTCGTATTTCCTTATAATTTTCGTACCAGCAGAGATAGGTATAGGTATTCCTTTCTATAAAAGAAAGATAATTAAATTTCCTTTAAATAAATTAAAAAAAGGAACGGTTTGGATAAAAATCGACCGAGAAATATTCGTTCAAACTGGGCTGATTTTAAGTTTTAAAGCTTTATGAATGACATTTTTGGCTATTTTGATGGACTTGTTAGATAATACACTCATTTAATAGCACTCCGCGGTTTTCTCATCTTCAAAGACCCCTTTGAAGATTGTTACAATAAAATTCCACGAACGTCTTACTTCCTTATTGACCTGTTTTTTAGGACATAATCAATAGCCTATTCACAAAAAAAATAAAGAATATTGTTATGCGTTGGTAAACTTACGCGTCATTTTTAATTCATGAATAACTTGGCTCCTGTTTGTCGTAATGGACTAATTTTTTTTTAATTTATAGAAAATTTATAGGACTATAACAAAAAAAAAGTAAACCTGAAAAAAGGTACCGTTAAATACAGATTTTTTCTCAATAGTTATGAAAAAAAGGTATAAAATCAAGACAAAAAAACCTTTTAATGAACTAAAACTTTTTTTCTATTTGTTTAAACAAATTGAATTTAACGCAAGTTGATAGAAAGAGTTATTATAAACAATAAAATTTTTTAATTTTAACTTTGCGACATACTGGGGCTGAAATATAAAATAAAACCTAAAAACATAAAATGGCGTGGGTGCGCTGACTTACCTATGTTCATAAATTTATATCTCGGCTTGTGTTGGTAGTTAAGGGCTGATTTTTTTTTTAAATTGTAGGTAATTACAAAGACTTTAAAAGTAAAAAATAAAAACTTCATCATTAGATGAGCTTTTTTCTTAATAATCACGAAAGAGTGATTTTCAAACAATAAAAACTTACTTTAACTAACTATAACTTTTTTTTTATTTGTTTAAACAAATTAATTTTTTTATAATATAATAGCTTATCTTATTATAAATAAATCCATGTTTTATTTTTTTCTGTGCGACATACTGCAGCCGAGATATTCACAAAAGACGAAAAAATGGCAAAAAACACATTTTTACCAATAACTTTGGTAAAAAAAGTTGTCAGGTGGTGCAAATTTGGATTTAAGCTTTTTAAATGAGCCTCTACCGATCCATGAAAAAAAATCAGACAGTGCCTCTGCGCGCAAGGTCAAATGACCTAATGACTGGACTATACACCCTTTGAACTTCTTTGCAAAAATGAGTTTTTTCTCTCACAGGTAGATGGCTTTTTGTGTTGAAGATAGGGAGAAAATAGAGAATAGAGTAGAGAGAAAATACAGAAACAAAAGGATAAACGGGGATCGGATAGGTATATAACACTCTTGTCGCACTGGGATCCTGTTTTGTTTTATTATGATAATCTAATCCGGATCAGATCTGGGGGATAATAAAATTAAACTATTACATATTACAAAAATGAGATCAATTACAAACCGAACGATCGAGAAACAAACAAAAGATAACTCAAAATGAAAACATCGTGATTTCAGCTGCTTTTGACGGATTAACCATTTCAACTCAGTATCAAATAGATGAGTTGGAAAAATGTACTCAAAGTTACTTTTTGACACTTTAACTTTGAATCCAGGAACAACTTTGTGACGTCATAAAGTTAATTGAAGTAGCTTAATTTGTGATGGTTTATTTGCGGAGGAGTTTTCTCGTAAGGAGTTTTTTAATGGGTAAATTCATTATAATTTGTGTCGTGCAACCATTTTGTTTTAGGCTATGTCCTAATTGGACAAAGATCGCGCAACCCAGCGATGAGCTTCGGTCGGTCGCATCACTTGTTGATAGCGCTACCAAAATGTGTGTCCTATTACCGATCGCTCCTTAAAACCGCGCGTGGTAAGTGGATGTAAACACACTATCGAGCGACCACGAAGGTGAATTTTGTATGTGGTTTCCTATTTGGAGTTTGCACCATACCTCAATGTCAGACTAAACAAAGCTAGTATTGAATGTACAAGAGAGACTTTTCAAATGCGCCAATCACAAAATATGATGATTGCGAGGTTCAATAAATATATAACTATAAATCTAAAGCAATAACAATTCTAAAACCCCACCTTGATTGCATTTAATCTATTTTTGAAACAATCCCAACATTTATCCCATAAAATTAAGATTAATTAAGATTCATTTATCATATTTTCCTTGAAATCCGTTGTATTGTAGTGCGATAAAAACAAACTCGCTTGATTTTAAGCAATTAAACAACTTCTTGTAGCGTCGGTCGCGCAAATTCAGTACCTGATTAGGACATTTCCCTTTAGGTATTGAGTTTGTTTTTGAAAGCTTGTGTGGAATAGCTTGAGCGATCTCAAAACAAGCATGTGCGACTGTTATACGTCATCGCACTACCGTGTTTATATTCTTATAAGGACACATTGATTGATTTATTGAAGTTTGATGTTTTGGTTGTCCGATGCAGCGATCATCGCTTGTTGCTCGGTCATGCGATGGGTGCCAATTAGGACATTACCTAAGGCTATGTCCTAATTGGCAACCATCGCACGACTGAACAACAAGCGATGATCGCTGTATCGGACAACCAAAACATCAAACTTCAATAAATCAATCAATGTGTCCTTATTAGAATATAAACACGGTAGTGCGATGACGTATAACAGTCGCACATGCTTGTTTTGAGATCGCTCAAGCTATTCCACACAAGCTTTCAAAAACAAACTCAATACCTAAAGGGAAATGTCCTAATCAGGAACTGAATTTGTGCGACCGACGCTACAAGAAATTGTTTCATCGCTTAAAATCAAACGAGTTTGTTTTTGATCGCACTAAAATGCAACGGATTTGAAGGAAAATATGATAAATGAAGCTTATTTAATCCTAATTTTATGGGATAAATGTTGGGATTGTTTCAAAAATAGATTCAATGCAATTTAGGTGGGGTTTCAGAATTGTAATTTTTTTAAATTTATAGTTGTACATTTGAACATGAACATCGCAATCATCATATTTCGCAATTGGCGCATTTTAAAAATCTCTCTTGTACATTCAAGATTAGCTGTAAACATTTTATTTACTCTTAACAACATTGAGGTTTGGTGCAAACTTGAAAGAATAGAAAACCATTTTTATACAAAATTCACTTTTGTGGTCGCTCGATAGTGTGTTAACATCCACTTACAATGCACGATATTACTTAGGAGCGATCGGACACACATTTTAGTAGCGCTATCAACAAGCGATGCGACCGACCGAAGCTTATCGCTGGGTTGCGCGATCTTTGTCCAATTAGGACATAGCCTTAGCGCTTGTATTACAGATTCCTATTTTTTGCCATACGTGGTAATGACCCGATCCCTTACCTTCAGGTGAAAACGAATGTTTACACATCTTGCACGCGAGTCCTGGTACTCACACATTTTTTTTGAAACCTAAGCTAGAACTATAATGCTCGGAGGGGCACTTAAGTGGTCGGAAGAAAACAAGCGAATACACGAAAAGCATTTGACGCGACTATAATTGCGAAGTGGAGCGTTTCGTCAAGTTTCGTTCAACTTTGGTTACGGAAGTGAGGTGCGCTCCCGAGCGCACCTCACTTAAGTAAAACTGACATTTAGTGAAACAGGAATGCCAAAAAGAGAAAGATGATAGTTACATTATGGGTGTGTTCCCCTTTTTTCGGTACGGAAAGCTACTTTTCGTTGGTTTTTGTCATTAGCTTCAGTGCCCTTCCGACTATTATAGTTCTACCTCTAGGGTCGCCCTGAACTCGCCCTAAAGTAGATCTAGGTATTTTGCAGGGGCGAGTTGATGTAAAGAATAAAATGTCAGTGGCATGAGGAATGAAACAATTTTTTGTTGAAGACTCACGTGCTGCGGGTTTCTTTTGTTTTTGAAAGAAAAAAACAAAGAATACACAAATTTACTTTAATAACAAATACATAAAAGTAGAAAATGCTAACTTTTGTTTGTTTTTATTAATTTTTGAAACAAATTTTGTTTCTTGCTTACCTCAACAACCCAATTGAGGGCGTTTTGTTGTTTTTTGAGAACCAAAAAACCCAGGTTGTTTTGACAATTCTTGTAGTTGTCAAGAAAACCTGGGTCAACCCTGGGTTAACTTCAACGAAAAAACCTATTGCTTCAAACCCTAGTACTCGCAAAAGCTTACGAACATAATCCGACTGAATTTTAAACGCCAATTTTTCGTTTCCGCGTTCAGAGAAATTTATGTTTTTTCGTCTTCTACGCACTGCACAGAAAAAAACAGTCACAACTAATTAATTTATTTTCGAAAAATGTTAAAAAATTCAGGGTCTCCTAAAATACATAATTACAACGGCCACCCATAAAGGATTCTTATTATTTTTGTATTTTTATAATATTTTTGAATAATCGTTCTAAATGATGGGTAGTAAATTTTAACACCAGCTGATGCATTTTTTGTGTTATAATGTTTTAAAATTATTTTTTTATTCAAAAATAATTCATTATTTTTTTTGACCAAAGTTTGAAAAATAATAAATTGAAAAAAAATGTATGAGAACATAAGTGGCAAATTTGATAAAAATTGGCCTGTTTAATGTACTTTCCAGAATGGTATAACACATGTTTGTGTCTACAACCATAACCAATAAAATTGGCATTTAATCTACTAAAGTAGTTTTTTAACATTTTATCAGATGAAATTAAGTTACAAAGTTAAGTAAACACTACGACGGCGAATGAATAACTCATATTGTTTTTTTAATTTTTATTGCATTTAAAAATAACCGTTCTTAAATAAAGGCAGTAACATTTAACACTAGTTGCTGGATTTTTTTTTAATAATTATTTTAATTATTTTTTTTAATAAAAAAATGATTAAATATTTATTTTCATCAAAGTTTGTAAGTTTATAAAAAAGACAAAAAACTGAAAACTTTCTTGGCAAATAATGTTAAAAAAATCTCCTTCTAATGTACTTTCCCAAATGGTAAATCACAAGCTTCTATCTACAGCAATAACACATTAAATTGGCTTTTAATCTACTAGAGAAGATTTTTAACACTTTCTCAAATCAAAATCACGAAGATCCGGAGTTCTTCAAAAAAATATTGTGGAGTGATAAGTCGTCTCTTAAAAGGGATGGATATTTCAAAATCCATAATTTACATAGCTGGCAACTGGAAAATCCAAATTTAATGCGCGAGGACAGATCGCAGTACCAATTCAAAATCAATTACTGGGCAGGTATCCTGAATGGACAAATTATAGGCCCTTTTGAATTACCAGGCAACTTAGATGGTGAAGCCTATCTTAATTTCTTGCAAACTAATTTGCCAACTCTATTGCAAGAAGTGCCCGAGGAGCTAAGGAATTCAATGTGGCTTCAAAACGATGGATGTCCTGCTCATTATGCTGTAAATGTAAGGAGGTACTTGAATCGAACGTATCCCAACAGGTGCATAGGCCATCTGGGCCCAATTTTGTGGCCCCCACGTTCGCTAGACCTAAATCTTTTGGACTTTTTCTACTGGGGGTGCCTGAAAGAAATGGTTTATACTAAACCACAATTACATCCATTACGGAACTGCGTCGTCGTGTTCAAGACGCTGTGATGAAAATAAATGAGCACCAATATGCTCGTTTTATTGAGAGGTCCTTCATTAGAAGATGCAGAGCCTGTATCATAGTGAATGGGGGACAGTTTGAACACTTGATATAAATTTATTTAAAAATACAAATAAATCATAATTTTTAATACTGTTGTTTTTATTTATCGCATTTCCCATACCTAAATCCAAACCTTTTTGAAAGTGCATACTATTATTTTAGTTAGTGAATTTAGCAGACATAATAGTGACACTGGTATATCTAATATCTATTGACTTTTCCTTATAACTCAATTTTTGTTGTCATCAAATTCTGATGAAAATAAATATTTAATCATTTTTTTATTAAAAAATTAATTAAAATAATTATTAAAAAAAAAAATCCAGCAACTAGTGTTAAATGTTACTGCCTTTATTTAAGAACGGTTATTTCTAAATGCAATAAAAATTAAAAAAACAATATGAGTTATTCATTCGCCGTCGTAGTGTTTACTTAACTTTGTAACTTAATTTCATCTGATAAAATGTTAAAAAACTACTTTAGTAGATTTAATGCCAATTTTATTGGTTATGGTTGCAGACACAAACATGTGTTATACCATTTTGGAAAGTACATTAAACAGGCCAATTTTTATCAAATTTGCCACTTATGTTCACATACATTTTTTTCAATTTATTATTTTTCAAACTTTGGTGAAAAAAAATATTGAATTATTTTTGAATAAAAAAATAATTTTAAAAAATTATAACACAAAAAATGCATCAGCTGGTGTTAAAATTTACTACCCATCATTTAGAACGATTATTCAAAAATATTATAAAAATACAAAAATAATAAGAATCCTTTATGGGTGGCCGTTGTAATTATGTATTTTAGGAGACCCTGAATTTTTTAACATTTTTCGAATTTACGGGACACCCTGTATACAAAGATCGCTCCAACGATTTTTATTTATTTTTTTTTCATACAATCATATTCAATTAAGAATTAAAATGATGTTTTTTTTTTTGTCAGCTCAAACTATCGAAAGAGTTGTTTTAGCTAGTTTAAATATCGTATTAGATGCTTTTAAACATTTTTTTCTCATAATTTCCATGGTTTTATATACAATTTTCTTAAGACCTCAGCCTCTTGAACATAAGAGCAAGTACGTATTTAAGATCGATTAAAGATGAAAAACATGATAAATAAAATGCACGACTGGATCACACGTAGGTACTTACTCTTATGTTCAAGTTGTGTGGGGCTTAAGAACTTTAAAAAATATTCAAGTAATTATAGAAAAAGTATAAAAAGCATTTAAAACGTTCTTTTAATTGTATAAACAGCCTGATAAATAACTTAGAGCTCAAAAAAAAGTATGCCATTTGATAACATGAAAAAATATGAATATATGCAAAAAAAAAAATTTAAAATCGTTGGAGCCGTTTTCTTAAAAATTAATTTTTTATATATAAAATGTTTGTAACATTTTTCAAAAAAAAATTTGGTATGCCAATTTTGAGGGTATATTAATATACATTTAAAACTGAAATTTCAAAATAATTCATCAACCCGTTTTTGAAATATTGAATTTTCAAAAAAAAAATTTGAATCTTTTTTTAAAAATCCAAAATTTATTTTTTCAAAAATTTTGGTATGCAGTATTATTTATATACTAACAAAGCTTTTGTGCAAAAAATTTCATTGAAATCGGATTGAATCGGTTAATGAGAAAATCAAAAAGACCTAAATCCTTTGGACTTTTTCTACTGGGGGTGCCTGAAAGAAATGGTTTATACTAAACCACAATTACATCCATTACGGAACTGCATCGTCGTGTTCAAGACGCTGTGATGAAAATAAATGAGCACCAATATGCTCGTTTTATTGAGAGGTCCTTCATTAGAAGATGCAGAGCCTGTATCATAGTGAATGGGGGACAGTTTGAACACTTGATATAAATTTATTTAAAAATACAAATAAATCATAATTTTTAATACTGTTGTTTTTATTTATCGCATTTCCCATACCTAAATCCAAACCTTTTTGAAAGTGCATACTATTATTTTAGTTAGTGAATTTAGCAGACATAATAGTGACACTGGTATATCTAATATCTATTGACTTTTCCTTATAACTCAATTTTTGTTGTCATCAAATTCTGATGAAAATAAATATTTAATCATTTTTTTATTAAAAAATTAATTAAAATAATTATTAAAAAAAAAAATCCAGCAACTAGTGTTAAATGTTACTGCCTTTATTTAAGAACGGTTATTTCTAAATGCAATAAAAATTAAAAAAACAATATGAGTTATTCATTCGCCGTCGTAGTGTTTACTTAACTTTGTAACTTAATTTCATCTGATAAAATGTTAAAAAACTACTTTAGTAGATTTAATGCCAATTTTATTGGTTATGGTTGCAGACACAAACATGTGTTATACCATTTTGGAAAGTACATTAAACAGGCCAATTTTTATCAAATTTGCCACTTATGTTCACATACATTTTTTTCAATTTATTATTTTTCAAACTTTGGTGAAAAAAAATATTGAATTATTTTTGAATAAAAAAATAATTTTAAAAAATTATAACACAAAAAATGCATCAGCTGGTGTTAAAATTTACTACCCATCATTTAGAACGATTATTCAAAAATATTATAAAAATACAAAAATAATAAGAATCCTTTATGGGTGGCCGTTGTAATTATGTATTTTAGGAGACCCTGAATTTTTTAACATTTTTCAAATTTACGGGACACCCTGTATACAAAGATCGCTCCAACGATTTTTATTTATTTTTTTTTCATACAATCATATTCAATTAAGAATTAAAATGATGTTTTTTTTTTGTCAGCTCAAACTATCGAAAGAATTGTTTTAGCTAGTTTAAATATCGTATTAGATGCTTTTAAACATTTTTTTCTCATAATTTCCATGGTTTTATATACAATTTTCTTAAGACCTCAGCCTCTTGAACATAAGAGCAAGTACGTATTTAAGATCGATTAAAGATGAAAAACATGATAAATAAAATGCACGACTGGATCACACGTAGGTACTTACTCTTATGTTCAAGTTGTGTGGGGCTTAAGAACTTTAAAAAATATTCAAGTAATTATAGAAAAAGTATAAAAAGCATTTAAAACGTTCTTTTAATTGTATAAACAGCCTGATAAATAACGTAGAGCTCAAAAAAAAGTATGCCATTTGATAACATGAAAAAATATGAATATTATGCAAAAAAAAAAATTTAAAATCGTTGGAGCCGTTTTCTTAAAAATTAATTTTTTATATATAAAATGTTTGTAACATTTTTCAAAAAAAAATTTGGTATGCCACTGAAATTTCAAAATAATTCATCAACCCGTTTTTGAAATATTGAATTTTCAAAAAAAAATTTTGAATCTTTTTTTAAAAATCCAAAATTTATTTTTTCAAAAATTTTGGTATGCAGTATTATTTATATTCTAACAAAGCTTTTGTGCAAAAAATTTCATTGAAATCGGATGAGCGGTTAATGAGAAAATCAAAAATCAAAAAAACCGTTATATGGCAGGTACCGTTAATTAATGTTTTTGGTGATTTTTTTTCTTACTAAAAAGAAAATCATACCTACAATAATACACTGATTTTTTTTAATCAAAATCGTTGGAGCCGTTCTTGAGATAAATAAGCTTTTCCGTAACGGTTGTATGGCAAGTACCGTTATTTTTTGAGCTAAAAAAAATTTCAATTTCCCCTCTGGAGAGTTACAAAAAAACCTTAAGTCCAAAATTTGAAGAAAATCGCTTCAGTGGTTTAGGCTGTAGGTTGAGGTACGGACAGACAGACAGAATTTTGCCACCCACTTTTTTCGTGTTCTCTATCATCGTAATGTCATGTTTGATTGTTATCTCGAAATTTTTTTTTTGCACGAATCCAAAACTTGCCCTAAAGTACCTACGTATATCGCAAGTAAAAATAGGGGTTTATACCACTTTTGCACTCACAGCATCACAGATCTGGACGTTAAAAGTAGAATAAATAAAGCTCATGCTGCCTTCGGTACTCTGTCCCCAATTTGGAAATCCAGTCAAATCTCCTTACGCACTAAGTTGAGATTCTTCGAATCCAATGTCAAATCCGTGCTGTTATATGCTTGTGAAACCTGGAAAGTCACGTCTACCATTTCGAAGAAATTGCAGGCTTTTGTGAATCGCTGTCTTCGCCACATCCTAAAGATTCGCTGGCCACAAATAATATCAAATGAGGAATTGTGGCGCAGGACAAGTCAAGAGCGGCTGGACGTCGACATAAGAAAGCGTAAATGGCGTTGGATTGGTCACACACTGAGGAAACCAAACGATGAAATTGCAAAGCAGTCCTTTGAATGGAATCCTCAGGGTGCACGGCGGGTTGGAAGACCAAGAACAACATGGAAATCAACTGTCTTAGCGGAAGCAGAATCCCAGAGAAAGACGTGGCCACAGCTTAAGTACCTTGCAGCAGACCGTGAAGGATGGAGACGTTTTGTTGACGCCCTATGCCCCAGCCGGGGTTACAGGACAAGATGATGATGAAGGTACCACATATTTTGTATTTCAGTAAGAAAAAAATTTGATTTTATTATCTTGGCCCCAACAAGTAGGACCTATCGAAGGGGCGACCCTACCCTGTATAATACAAAAATTGGCAGTTGCTGAGGGCTCTGAGATCTCATTTTCCTGAACTCGCCTAATGTATTAATCCAGTTTGTCACTTAATTGTATGCCAATGAGATGCGATACTTAAAAAATAATGAATGGAAGGTTGATCCTTTCATTCATTCATTGACCTAAAAGACCGTAAGAACTAAAAAAATGTATTTCTTAGAAAACAGTTGTTTTTGTTATTTTTAATTTTCGTGAAAACTACAAGACATTATTTGAGCATCCGGTTTTGTTTTTGACTAAAAATTAATAAGAATTCGAAACAACTTTTGAGCCTTAAAACTGACACTGATTTTTTTTTGGTTTCCCTTGCTCAAATATTTTTTTGTCGCAGTAAATTACATAAGAGGAAAAGAAAAAGAATGTTGTTTTGACTTCTATGTGAGGAATTTCAGTTACATACAAAAAAAATGCTCTGTGAATCAGTGTCGATCACTGTTACAACTTTAGATGCATACGAAAGCTTAAGATTTGAAATGTTTGTGTTAGCAAAATTGGTAAGCTTGGAAGTTAATTTTCTGTAAGAAGTGTATGGTATTTGGGTAAGTCATTTTTGGTCGAATAGAACTAAAATTTACGAGAATGAATTAGGATAATAAAACATTTCAGACTTTCGGGAATAAAAAATTCTTAGTCTTACTGGTAGATTCTAGAATTTAAATATTTCGGGGTCTTACAGTAACATAATGTATCGCAAGTACAGGTAGATTTCAACTTCTCAAACCAACAAAAGTTAATCTTTTATATTTTTAAATACATATTATTTTTTCAGAAAGTATCTTTTCATTTTTATGATTAATGTCTTTACCTAACTTACATGTTATCAAGGTGTCGCAAGCCAACATACACACAGAATTAAATATAACTATATATGTCAGGGATATTACTCTATTTTAGCAGCTCTTCCATTAAAATTACTATGGGTTCTTTCATGTGATTGCTGGTGATGTCTTTGGCTGAATCTCTTACCGCAAACTGAACAACTGTAAGAAAGTAATCAATGTTAATCATTGTTCTTACTTGGGTATGAAAATTTTTCAAACCTATACGGCCTATCGCCGGTGTGTATTGCCATATGAACTTTTAGCACATTCGTGTATGCAAAAGACTTCCCGCATTGTAGACACTTGAATGGTCGTTCATTGGTATGTATCCTTGAAATATAAGATTAACCATAATATGTATCATCAAAGTTGGAATAGTTTCTGGCTAATAATTTACCTTTCATGCTTATTTCGTGTTGAGCTATCCCCAAAACGACTTGGACAGTATTGACATTTATATGGCCGATTCCCTGTATGAGTGTTCATATGCCTAGGAATTTGAGCGGCAGCAGCGAATTTTTTGCCGCAGATTCTGAAATGATCGGCGATTATTGAGAATAAAATGTATATTATTTTCAAAACTTACTCGCATTCATGCTCTTTTTCGACGGTATGCCGTTTTATGTGTTGGCTTAGTCTTGATTGCATGTCATACATGTTGCCACATATGTGGCATATGAATTTACTTATGGGATGAGGTTTTCGACCTCTAGTTCCATTTGTCTTGTCCTTCTTCGATCTACTTCTTCGTTTTTTAATATTTTGTGATGGAAGTTCCTCTTTAATAGGGTCACTTACAGCTTCATCTGCGTTTTGTTTAATTTCTTCAATTAGTAGTTCAGGGGAACAAACGTTGTCCAAAGAGTCTTGCTGCTCATCCGCCTTTGAAAAGAGAAAATAGTGTTCAATAATTCTAAAATTAAATTTTCTTTCTTAAATTCTAAGTTACATCGGGAAAAATGTGGGGACCATTAAAATCTGTTTCCACTTTAATTAACTCCGATTTAGGCTCATCTTCAGGCTCAGGGTCAGGCTCCGTTTCAGGTTCTGCTTCAAGCTTAAAATCTTTGGCGATTTCCCTTGTTTTAATGAATTTAAGAAGTTGGTAGTAGGATCCCTGGCAAGTGTTTCGAAAAGTAAATGCTATTTCAAGGTCAATCGAGCACTGATGGCATATTCTATCAGGCATTCCATCCTCTATTTGGACCTAGTGTTCATGGAAATGAAGAAGAACATATATTTATTTTGTATTATCCAATGATTATGGGCACTTACTGGCACTCCACCGCATTTAATGATCTTTCCAACAATATCGTCGTCACTGGCTATCGAGGAATCACCAAATATGTATTTCATATCAGAATCGGAGCTTTGTAAACATATTCGGCAAATAAGCTGCCAATTTATTTCACTTTTTTCAGTTTCCATGTTTTTGTGTACAAAATTGTTTTGATTTTTCAATTTCCGAAGTTGAGTTGTGAAATGAACCACACTGAAGATAAATGAAATGTCATACAAAAGTGGCAGCGTCTAATGATCTAAAAGCTGAATGAAATGGAGCACACGCAAATTTTTTTACCATAACCATTTGGGTCCGTTCAGACTGACTTCAGTTTGAAACAGAGTGTGCGTTCGCGTTCTTGCCCAAAGCTCAAAATAATGCAACTTTGGGCTTGGAAAGGAGTGAAGAGCGATTACAAAATACTATTATAATTATAGCTGTGTTTTTTTGCATATCCAAATAAAATTGTGTGAAAAAAACGACAACAAAGCACAACAATTCACATGCTAAATACAACAACAACTATGTCCATATAGAGTTAGCTAAGTCCAGATAATTAACTGGAGTAAACTTTTGTCCCGATAAAACGGTATTGCCAGACTATCATTGTCGTTGTGTTATCGATAACGCTGTGGCTCCATTGGCAATTTTTAAGGCAATCGCAATTGGAATAGGAATGGCAATTTATTGCTTGGGTGGGCATTTTCATTGCCAGGCAATTTCAATTATAAAATGCGTGTATAGAAATATTTGACTGCAAATACTGTTCAAATCCCTTGTTTTTAATAAAATTTAATTTTAATTCACTATATTTTGTCATGTGCGTTCTCATATTCTACGATTTAATTGAAAAAATCAATAAAGAAGCCATTCACAATTACGGGGAATCCCATTTTTCCTCAATTTATTGCCTTGAAGATGGAAATCAATAATTGCCTCTCATCTTCTAGGCAATATTGCCATTGCCATTGACAAAGCGTCTCCATTTGCATTATTCAAGGCAATAGCAATGAGTGAGGCAATTTATTGCCTCAAATATTGCTAATGGAGCCGCTGGGTAAGACCAGAGACCAAGGCAAATGTTGAAATGTCCCGATGTCGTTTTTTTCGCCATACCATTGTATATAAATTCTATAGTATTCTCATGAAGAAAAAAAGCTCTTGGCCATCTATGCGTCCAAATGTAATACTAATTTTTGTTAAGGGATCTCGGTAAGGCGATCATAGCGAACCTATCGACCAAATATCTACCTACAAAATCGTGTTTCATGAGAATACTATAGATTGGATATACAATGGCCATACTCCATATGGACATACACAAAAACACAGCTTATATTAGGTCTGTTCCTTTACTTTGAATTTCTGTGATTTTCTGTCCGTTTCTGCGCATTTCAGTCCAAAGTTGTGACAAAGTTCATATAAAAAAAATATTTTGACACAAGTTTGGATTAAAAATCACAGAAACCCAAAGTAGAGGATCAGACCTATTTAATCATTTAAACACCAAAACAGCCACGTTGTCAAACCATAATGTATGGGTATCAAAATATTTTGAAATCTTGTTCCGTTTCTATCAAGCAATAGCTGCGTTTTATTATCTCTGGGTCTGGGTCGAGGTTATCTTTTAACATGTATTACAAAAACAATATGGGATCTAGGTTTCTATCGAGGTTAATTTCAATAACCCAGATAGAGGTTTTCACTCTGGCCGGCAGAGGGCTATTTACCATTGTGAATGGATGTCAGCGATTTGTCAGCAGTATAAGGAATAGAGAGGAAAAGAGACAAGTGCTTACATGAAAAACAAATAAACATAAGAAAAAAAGAGACTGATATACAGCACTGCTTTTGCACTAACCCACATCGTTTTATTTTCACGAGGTGAACCATATGGGTTATGAGCGATAATAAAACGCGGCTAATGTTTGACAGCACGTTGTTCCTTATAAACCCCCCTAGTGATACAAGAGATTGAAACAAAATCGTAAACCATAATAAGGGTGAATATACCCAAGTGATTTCTTCAGTTTATATATCAGTGAGCAGACGAATCCAAAGATTTGTTTACTTAGTATTTGACAGCAAAACTGGGGAAATTCTCTGAGCCCTCAGAAATATAAACTGGATAATTGTCTCTGGTACCTTTTTCACCACGAAACAAAATCTGCGGATATTCCTTGTATTTTCCTTTAAAAGTCATTTGTTCAGTCCTCTTACTTCGTGTAAAATTGTTGGTTTCCAGAATCTCAGTTTTCTTGCGTAAATTTCGTCAAAAGTGTCAAAGTGGTTAGCAATCTCAAGAATTAGATACCTACCAAATAATTTGTCAATATTCACACAAATGCAAAGTACCCGAACGAGCCTAATGGGCAATGACTTTTGACTTATCGCATTGAATGCGGCCACTGGGCTTGTCGTTTTGTTTTTTTTTGTGTCAAACTGTGTGATCTTTAAATTTTATTATTAAACAAAATTAATAAAAATTAACAATGAAAGTAAATATAGATTTATCAGTTTGTCGAATATGTTTACAATTCAGTGAAGACGAAATGAAATCTATATTTGATGAAGATGAAAGTAACATGACAATATCTATGAAAATTGAATCTTGTGGCGGCATCAAAGTAAAAGAAAATTGTCACTTAATATTATACCTAAATACAAATTTCATTGACCTCCCCATATTAACTTTTTCTTTTCATTCGTTTGCAAATTGTAAAGATATCAACAAACTATGAATTTCCTACGATGATCTGTAAAAAATGTCATGCATTCCTGTCCATTGCCCACAAATTTAGGACCATTTGTCAAAACTCTGATGATTATTTGCATGAGTTTGTTTCAAAACGCGAAACCTATGAAAATGAGACTATTGAAGCGCTGGACATAAAACCATTGGGTCGAAAACCATTGAACACATTTCAAGTAAGTTAAAGTTCAAATACCTACCTACTAATATTTAATAGAACGCTTCTTTTCCTTAACGAAATGTTCCATCGTTTATATGAAAACATAAATGTTTCATGGTACATGTATAGTAGTTGTATCAGGTATTCGTGTTATGAAAAAGTTTTTTCCTTTTTATAGCACCAAATTCATTTACATATTACAGAATCATCTTAATCCACAGTTCGGCAGTTGAGAAACACATAGCCGGTTGAATGTGAGAACACATAAATTTGGAATAAATACATAACTACAGGTTCCAAATTCGGATTTTGTTTGTATTTCTAGATAAAAGAAAATTATTTTTTATTTGATTCTGCCATTTTAAAAATAACACGAAATTAGCTACTTTATATTTAAGAGATCTCAGAGGACTCCGTGTTCTCATAAATATGTATAATCACAATTCCTCACCTTCCTGTCCAAAAGTCGGGCTGTAACTTTTTAGTGAACACTTTATGTGTCCTTCTAGGAAGTATTCGAAGTATAAGCCTGCAATATGAATGTTCCAAGACACTAATTTTATTTCAAGTTCAATTCAATATTTTACATACTGCTTGAAAACCAAAATTAATGAATCCACTAATATGAGTCTTGCACCCATTTTTTAACTACTGCAATGAACTCATGAAGAACAGTATTCATAAACAAAGTGGAAACTGCATTATGTATGTACACTGAGTGCACTGTACAGAAGAAATTATTCTTATGCAAAACCGTGTAAGCCTGTGTTATTATTAATAAAAATAATTCTAAAAAGTGGGTGGATGCCACGCCCCCTGAATGAAAAAATTCTAAGTTTTTTCCTTTTATGCATTAGAATCCTTACCAGTCCGCAAAATTTCATATTCATAGAAGTGCTTCATATATTTAATAGAAATCTATTGAAAATAGGGGGATACCACGCCCCTAAGTATAAAACTTTTATTATTTTAATTTTGTTCAGTAGGTAAATTATTTTGCTATCATTCAATTACTAGGCATGTTCAGGAAAATGAGATCTCGGAGACCTCAGCTAATTTTGCACCAAAATTTCTCAGTTTTGCTGCAAAATTAGAGTAGTCCTGTTCACGAGACTGATGTCGTTTTCCATTGGTTTCACTCAAGAAGACACTCATTCTGAATCCAATGGAACAGTGCTTGTTACTTCTACTCAATTCTGAAGTTTTTTCCCTGTATTAGTGAATCATTAAAAACAAACTTTTTGCTGGGCACACAAAAAGTGGAATTAAAAACAAAAGTGTATCCACCCTAAACTTTAAAATAAATAATTTGTACTTTTGTTTTTCTTAATTTATTTATTAAATTATATCAAATTCTGTGTTTTCGAGTGCACAATTAATTCGAATGGGATGTTAACAAAATATGAAGTTGCACTGCAGTTTGTTTTGACGTTTGAGTTTGAATGTTTTAGTCGAGAAGCGAAATTCTCTTCTCAGAATCGTCAGAAGAGGATTTTTGTGCTACTGGAATAGCCAACTGCCGAAAAATTCAGAGCATGTAGGTGAGAAGTAGACAGGAAAAAAATCCTATTGGAGGGGGGTAATATCTCCCACTGCTTGGACTGGAGGGGCATTTTAATAAAATAATTGCATAAAATAGAAAAAAAAAATAATTAAAAAAATAACGGCAACACTTGCAGTAATGTTTTGTAGCTTTTTGGAAAGCCAGAAGTCCATTTTAATACTTGATTATAAAATAAAATTCTTTGAATAAACAATTTCAGCAAAATCTGTTTTCAAACCTATAATTTAAAAAAATTGTAGTTTTTCTTCAAAATGTTGAGTTTGAAACAATTTTTTGCCAAAACTGATCATCAAACAAACTTAATTTAAAAATAAGCCGTAAGAATAGACTTTTGGCTTTCCAAAAAGCTACAAAACATAACTGTAAGTATTGCCGTTGTTTTTTAATTAATTTTTGTCTATTTTATGCAAATATTTTATTAAATTGCCCCCCCCCCCCGTCCAAGCAGGGGAAGATATTACCCCCCTCTTAAAGGATTTTTTTCTTGTCTAGTTCCCTCCTACATGCTCTGAATTTTTTTGGTAGATCTTACGCGAATTTTCTAGTATTAAAAAAAAAGGGGAAATTGAATTTACCCCTACAGCGACTATAGGGGATGAAAATAAAAATCAGAACAAATTAGAATTTTTTTTTTTCATTTAGAGCCGATTTGGGCCCATCCGGGATGACCTTTTTTTTAACGACCACCCTAATGTACACAATATTAAAGTTAAAGTTATAAATATTCATTCCTATCCTCAAAATTCCATAAATCAAGGTGAAGTCTTTGCTAGATTACCTGTTAGTAAATATCAGAATCCATTTGCAATACTCCCTGTTGTGAAACTTATACCTTATAACTTGCGTCCGTTTTTTTTTTTGCTAATACAGCGTTCCAGAAAGGTGTAACATAGAACTACGGGTTGTCTTAGCATAGTGTCAATTTTCCGAAGTTCTTTCAAAAGTAGTTGTAATTTTTAGCTTTGCTCAACATGTATAAAATCACAAATTATTGATGAACAAAAACGGCATTGCGTAACAGACTAAGGTTTTCCACAAACAAATATGCTCGGGGTAGTAGGATGTAAACACGGAGTTGCCTTCGAGACTCAATAATTTATGATTGATTATTTTCTGCTGGAGCCGTCACTTCCTGATGAACTCTTAAATTTAATGTTTTAAGACATTTATATTTTGTATATATTGTTGCATCGCTCCAAGCCCGATACAGATACACAAAAAAAATGTATTATGAATACAAAAGTTATACTTAAACCTTTAATTTTTTTAAATTTACTTTACATTTTTAGTGGTATACAATTTCTTACATTTTACCGAGATGGGAAATTTTCACATTTAAATAAGGAAACATTTTCTGGAAAAAAGTTATTCGCGATAGCTATTTGCCGAAAGGAATATTTTTCACATTCCAAAATTTTCCAATATGGGAAAAAACTCCAGAGAAATTTGTTTCGCGATAAAACTGATGCGATCTAGAGTGGTTGAATAGAAATCGACATAGATCTCGATTTCAATCGATTTTAAAAACTAAATATTTTGTTTATTAAAATAATTTTAAAATCTTTTTAGGGCTCTAAAGCAGAATACACAAGTGTATCTAATAAAGTTGATAAAGATGGAATCGACTCAGATTATTCATATGACGGAGTTAAAGACAATGGAGCTTATTCTGATGATGATAGTGAATTGGATCAAAAACTCGATATTAAACCCCTTAAAACTCTATCTATGGGCGAAGATGGTACTGCAGTAATTAAAACAACCAGAAAACAGACACATATATGCGAGGTATGTGGGAATACCTATCAGCGGCGATATTGCTTAGAAGCCCATATGCGTAGACATCGTGGAGAGAAACCTTTTGAATGCGAGTAAGTTTAATGTATACCAACAACAAAAAAGTTTTTGAAACATTTTTCTTGTTTTCTATTTTAAGGATATGTAAAAAAGCGTTTGCGTTGAACTTTCAATTGACGCGTCACATGAGATCACATACAGGCGCGAGGCCTTACAAGTGTCAATACTGTGATCGAACATTTGCCGATAGATCCACAAACGTTAAGCATGAAAGGTAAATAACCACATTCAGAAGTTCTATTTTTGAACTTTATTCATTAAAATCAAGAGTTTATATAAGAAAAAATGGTTTTAACTAATCTTCTAATCTAGTCTTGAGCTTTAGTCCAAGTGCGTTTCGCCCAAACATGACAATTGGATGCTGTCGTCATAAAAATAAAAACTGAATTTCATTCAATATAGTCGAAAAAAACTGAAACCGTTTTATGTTTTGCGTTTTCCTTCTTCTTATTTATTATTTTAATCTTCAAAATATTCATTTAATTAAAATTCATATCTATTTTTTTCTATAGAATACACACGAATGAACGGCCGTACAAATGCGAATCATGTGGAAAATCTTTTACTTATTCAAATGTTCTCAAAGTGCACATGATGACTCATACAGGAGAAAAACCATTTACGTAAGAAAATAAGTTTATGCCAATCAAGAGCGTACCCAGGATATAAACTATGGGATGGGGGCAGCTGTTCTATACGTTGAAATAGAAATGAATAAATATTTAGAATGTTGGTCCCAATTTATCTGCTTTGCTTAAGTCTAGCCGGTGATTTTCTGGATACGCTCATGATGCCAGTACCGTTTTTTAACAAACATACATACATATATTTATTCCTTTTAACAATTCTATATTATTATTTTTTTTTTTTATTTTAGATGTGAACTTTGTGGAAAAAGATTCTCTCAATTACATCACTTACGTGCCCATCTCCAAACTCTCCAGCATCAAAATGATCCACAAGCAGCTAAACTGCTATTAAAAAGTGAACCTTTAACAGCGTAGATTTAATTAGTGTAAACATACAAATATCCCACATCATTTTAACCTCTCTTACCATTACAATAAGTATAATTTGTATTGTATTTTAATCATTATTTGAATTAAATTATAAAAAAATCATCAAATTTAAATGGTATTCTTGCCGTCGTAAAACATTTGTTTTCAAATATTTAATTTACTTTGGAGAAGAAAACGATCAACTTCATTAAATGACCGCGTTCAACGAAAAAAATCCTTCATAAAGACCTGAATACTAATTTGTTACACATAGCAGCTGGACAAAAATCTTTATTGCATGGTGGAAGAGTTTTGAATCCGCATTCACCAAGAATTGAGCGAGGTTTTCCGGCTAACATTTTTAGGGGTACAAATATACAAATATTTACCCGTGGTTCAGCATTTTTAACTCACTGACTTTGGTTAATTAACTGAAGTTTAACGATGGTTCAAGCATTAAATTGGCTACTTTAACATATTTGAACGTTGAACCATCGCTGAACCCCAGTAATTTCACCGAACTCAGCCAGTAAAATAATTTGAACCACGTTTGTACAACAGATCCTTAGACTGATCGTTTTTAGCCTTTATGGACCCTGATCCTGAACCTCGGTATTTTGACCTTAATCTTTATGATCGATTCAAAGCTATTAATTTGAATAAACGACCCCATCTACAAATTAGAAATTACAAAATTTTGCATCTTTATAAAAAATGAATCCAATCTAAAAAAAAAATTAAACTTTATATACCCTAAAATTTTGCTATTATTCAGAAAGCAAAAGTAACGGTTAATACGAATTTCAAACAATGAGAAACTCGTCGGTTATTCAGACCTTCAAGAATAAAAATAAATATATTAGGTGGCGCGAAGACTCGTGGAAAACAGTTTTTGCAGAGTCCGAACGGCTTAGATGAGAAACACTTTTCATGATAGGAGATACTCTTGGAGGATACGTCGCTTCATCGCGCAGATGGCTTTTTTGTATCTAAAAAACAAACAATAATAACTTTGTTGAAGCAAATACAACAGACCTTATACATATCTCATAAGGAAATGTCATCAATTAACTAACACCATTAATAAATTAAATTTGTTTGCTTTTATTTTACGTAAACGTACTGTAGACTGACTTAAAAACGATATATCTAAAAGCTACTTCTTATATATTATCAATATTAAAACAAATTGGGCTTGCGGGTAATATAATTAACATAATTATCAATAAATAGGATGTTTTTAGTTGATTTTAGAACAACACATTCCTTGGGAGCACGGGAGAGTATATGTACCTAAAATAAGAAGAAGAAACAAACAAATAATAATAAAAAAAAAAAATATTTATAAAAACTAATGTTAACATCTATCCAGAAAAACTTTGGATGTTATTTAGAAAGAATTTTGGTTCCTTTGGCAAATAAATCAAATTTTTTTTAGGTACAAACAATACTATCAAAGTAAGTAATTTCTATTACATATTAATATTTGTTATTTAAATATTAGAGAAATTTGAATAAATTTCAAAAATTCGATTCTTCTCTATCCCAATATAGTATCTCTCATTTTAATAGCTTACTAGGCGTTGGTTTAAGTTTATGTTTTATCTTTGCTATCACTTGTTCACCATACGGATTTTATCCTTGATAAGATTTTTCAATTCTGTGATGGTTTGGTCATGGCTATCTTTAAATGTGACTGCTACTTCACTAAGTAGACTTGTTTCGACATCCGGATTCAATGACATGTCAGCCATACAAGAGACCAAGTTTGTTGGTATGTGAGGTGGCTTCCAACCAGCTGAAAATAAAATTTAATAAAATAAAAAAAAAATTAAAATTGTGCGAATTCGTGCTGATGGTAAAGCTATGCGAAATATTTATATGGAAAAATGGATTGAATCAAATGCTTGAATTGATTTATATTTAAACCAGATATGGGTACAAGGTTGAAAAATAGATGGATAGATAGGTTGACAGGTTTTTTTAAAAGTTGTTTAGAAGGTGCCGTTATTTTCTTTCAAGCCCAGCCTTAAAATATTTAAAGTCGTTTTCGAAACGATTTGAAGCTGCAGGTACAGGCAGACACATAAAATTGCTATAAAAAATTTTCTTTGCCTCTATCTTCGTAAATTCATAAATGCATGTACATTAGGGTGGTCGTTATAATGGGTTTTTTTGAGTTTTATTATTTATAAAATAAATAAATAAATACATTGGGTGGCGCAACAGCTCATGGAGAACCAGGGCCTAGTGACTTACAATTCACAACCATTCCTGTGTGCGTGTTTGTTGGTAGGAATGGAGGGAACCTACAGTTTTTTGCCGAGTCCGAACGGCTAAATGAGAAGCACTTTTTCATGACAAGTATACTCTTGGAGGATTTGTCAGTTCCTCGCAAGAGGCAGTACCTCGAATAAAACCATTATTATTATTTTATTATTTGGATGGGCCTAAATCAGCTCTAAATGAAGAAAAACAAATTCCCTAATTTGTTCAGAATTTTATTTTCATCCCCTATAGTTGCTGTTGGGGTAAATTAAATTTCCTCTTTTTTTTGTAAACTCGCATAAAATCTGCCGAAAAATTCAGGGCATGTAGGTGAGAAGTAGACAAGAAAAAAATCAAATGGGAGGGGGTAATATCTCCCAGCGCTTGGAAGGGAGGGGCAATTTAATAAAATAATTACATAAAATAGAAAAAAAAATTATTAAAAAACAACGGCCTCACTTGCAGTAATGTTTTGTAGCTTTTTGGAAAGCCAGAAGTCCATTTTCCTAGTTTATTATTAAATAAAGTTCTTTGAATAAACAATTTCAGCAAAATCTGTTATCAAACCTATAATTAAAAAAATAAAATAATAATTTTTCTTCAAAATATTGAGTTTGAAACAATTTTTTACCAAAACTGTTCACCAAAACACCTTAATTTAAAAACAAGCCGTAAGAATGGACTTCTGGCATTCCAAAAAGCTACAAAACATTACTGTAAATATTTCCGTTGTTTTTTAATTATTTTGTTTCTATTTTATGCAAATATTTTATTAAATTGCCCCTCCCGTCCAAGCAGGGGGAGATATTACCCTCCTACTGTAGGATTTTTTTCTTGTCTAGTTCCGATTTTTTTGGCAGATCTTACGCGAATTTTCTAGTATGCAAAAAAAAGGGGGAAATTTAACTTACTCCTACCAGCGACTATAGGGAATGAAAATAAAAATCTGAAAAAATTAGGGAATTTTTTTTTCTTCATTTAGAGACGATTTGGGCCCATCCGGGATGGCCTTTTTTTTAAAGACCACCCTAATGTACATATATGATTTTTTTTGCAAATGCGAGCTTGCCCTATGTGTGTGTTAACAAAAATGTTTCTGAAAAAAAACTTCGGACTTGACTACAAAACTCAGTAAGAGTTAAGATATCTTACCTTAATATATTCACACTTAATGTAGAACTATACCTAGCGCTGAACATGTCTTAATTAGTAAAGAATTTAAGAAAGTTTGGGTTCAACTAATGGTCTATTAACAGTGGGGCGTTAAAGAAAATAGATTTGCGCTTATTGCTTTGAATAAGTGTGGAAAAAATGCTGGCCAAATTTTTGATTTGTTAAAACCACTTGGGATCTCGAGAATGTTTATTTATCGGGCTATTGGTCGGTTCGCTGAATCGTCAGAGGTAGATAACAGACAAAGAAGTGATCTCCACTCGTCGCCCGCACGAGTACAACAATTAAGGTAGTACGTGAACGAATTCGACGAAACTCTATCCGAAGCAGAGAATTATGTCCAGGGAATTGGATATATCCACCAGATCTATTTCTAGACTGATTCGGGAGGACCTCCACATGAAAGCCTTTCGACGTTCAACGGATCATGTCTTGACCCGTGAAGATGACGACTTTTGCAGTGACACGCAAAAATTGGCATGACAACATGAAAAGATACTAACACCAAGGTGGCACACCACTTCATTTTTGTGAAAATAGCTGTAAAAGTTTGCCAAAACAATGTGCTTGAGGGTGTAATGTAGTGTTCAGGAAATAGCCTTTTCCTTTTCAATGGGAAGAATTGGATTTTTTAACAGAACTCTGCTTTTGCACAAAAAATCAAAATCGCACAGGAGTGGCTTAAAATCAAAATGCCAGGTATTATAGCAGCAGAAGATTGGCCGTCAGGAAGTCTAGATTCGAATCCTTTGGATAACTGCTTGTGGTCAGAACTAGAGACAATGGCCTCTAAGACTCCACAGGAATTTGGATAGCTTCAAAAAATCAGTGACAAAAACGCCAGTAGAAACAGTACATGTGGCTATAGTTCTATGGCCACAACGTTTATATTTGAGCGGAAATTTCTATTGACATCATTTTTTTGTATGTTCCGTGAAACTCCTCGGAATAAAGTTTGAATAAAGTTTTTACCAGAATATGGGTGATTTACAATAATGAAAATTACAAATTTGTAACTTAAATACATACAAAATAATGTTGTTTAAGCTGGGCAAGGTCAAATAAGTAAGTTAACTTTACTTACCAAGAGAATTAGTGCAATTTTGTAAATGTTGCTTAAGATGACGCATTAATTCCACTATCAACTGCATTCGTTCCTTTTCGTTCATAATATTTGTCACTAAATTCTCATCGTTCTGTGTTGATTTACCATCCTTTTTTTTGTGTTTCTTAGTTTGTGAATTTTGTGATGATATCGCGAATCTCTCGTGGCAAATTGACAAAATAAAGGCATAAAGAGATAAAATCTAAAAGAAAATAAAACATAATAAATGATATCAATTCTATTAATCTTTTGAAAAAACCTCAATGGCAACTGATATCCTCTGCTGAACCGACCGCCGACACCAAAGATTATCCTCGCTGTTATTACTTTCCTTTATAGCATCTAAAAACAAGGAAGTCACCTCATCTACGTTGTTGCTTATCACTTTGCATTGTTCCATTTTAATATAGCCTACATGTAGATCCAAAATAAAACCCGCCAAATCACTGAAGAATTTCTCATATGGCAGTTCAAGCATCAAATGAAGACGCGATGGTAGCAAATTGACTAGAAACTGGTTAGAAATCTTCTCATATTTCATAAGGCGTATTCGTTGGAATAGTCCTTCCCAACCTTCGCGCAGCACCTCAACAGTCTCAGTGTCTTTCGAGTTAGATTCACCTTTCGTCTTACTACTGCTGCTATTATTACCATTAAAATGATAAAGGTCGACAAATGAAGCTACCAATCTCAACATTAAGGAACGCAGCTGTAGCGCTTCGAGTTCTTGTTCAATAGTTTCCCTCTGATGTTGTTCATGGCTAACAAGATGCACAGGGTCCCAACGTACTATAGCTGGTAAATCACGATTATCAGATAGGTCATTCCAATTGATTCGGTCCTCTTGTGGTTCTATACTCATTAAACTATACGTATTGAGATTTTGTTGAACAGATCCGAATAAAGAAACCAAATCTGCGAGTTGTGCTTCCACCGAGATGGAAACATAATGTAAACTGTTTGTCAGGCGTTCCTTGAAATTCAGAAACTCTTGAAGCTTTGAAAATGAACAGTAGCGGTATGTCAAGGCGATGTATTCTAAGCGTTCTTTATAACTGTTGGTAAAAAACTTCAAGGTTGTATCAAATATGACACGAGCTATTGACGGACGGCCACAAAGTGGTAGCAAATTGCAATGAATATAACCCATTGAGTCCAGCTGAATGTGTTTTATATCGATTGACTCGTACATTTGCTGTGCCCCAGTAATGCAACCGAAAATATGGTAAATTTTTAAGCACAACAGCTTAACATGAAAATTACTGGGACTGTTTTTGAGAACATATTGCAGGAGACATAGCGCTTCGAACAGCTTATCTGACTTTTGTTCTTTCACACAAACGTCGTACATAACATTAGCTAAAAATGGGGATACGGTTACAAAATTTGCCGTTGTAAAAAATTGTTTTAGTACTCACCAGCAAGCAATGCATATGGATCTGAAGGTCCCATATCCGTGGGCAAGAGATTCTTGCCAAATGAACTGAGTCCGTGTTCGTAGTGCAAACGTAGGGCCGTATAAAATGCGACCAAATGCTCCGTCTCTAGGTTTACATAATGACCACAAATTCTGGAAATTTGTAAAGAGCATATGTGCTTTTGCATTTGTTCTTTCTAAAGAAAAATAACAATCAATAATGAAGTTTAAAATATTGAGACAAAAAAAAAAACCGATTAGCTTACATTTTGCGGCAATGATGTTGAAGATATTCCAGTTTCTTGAAGAAGCTTACTAGCTAGCAATAATCTGTCTTCTAAAGAAACTGATGTGAGGAATAATGTAACATCAGAAGTACAGCAAGATTTATCTCCAAATAGTCGGAAATATTCAATTATAAGTTGTATGAAATCACCGAGAAGTTCTTGGGCGTTCATTTGATTGGCCCGCATACGCTTGTGTAGCTCTAGACGAGCTAGATATGGTCCTCGTACACGCTTGCCGTCACCTTCAATCAACTAAAATAGAAAAACAGGTTAAATAAGAACAAAATGTTAGGAAATATGAAGTCGAACAGAACTTACCTGACATAAAAAGTCATGGCATTCATCCATGTTAGATATGCCATCTTCAGTACTTTCGGTACCACTCTGTGATTTGTGTAATTCAAAACAACTGGTTAGAAAATCTTGGTAATAATCCCAACGATCTCGACTGTAAGAGAAGATAAGAATAATAAAATAAAAAAAAATCTCGTTGATATACTTTCAATATAATGATTGCAGCTTATTATAGAAACTACTGAGGAAGTTATACATTTTTGGCTAAAAATAAACCCAACCTTGTGTACCAAACTTAATGGGCTGGTCAAACTGAACACGATCCGGCGTTCTTTGTGGGAGTTTACAAACAAAATTTGACCGTCGCGATCTTTTTTTCCCCATTGAAGTATTGATCGTATCGCATCGCCAGATCGTGTTCTATTTGATCAGCCCTCCCCACGGGGTTGGATTCAAAGACTTTTCCGGCCGGAGCATTGATGTCCATTCGCTCTAGGTGGCCCAGTCATCTCAGTCGTTCGCTTTTCACTTTTTTGGCTTGGTCGGTGTCGCTGTACAGCCCATACAGTTCGTTGTTGTATCTTCTTCTCCATTCCCCATCTATGCAGACGGGACCAAAAATCACCCGGAGAATTTTCCTCTCAAAACAGCCTAACGCGTTCTCATCCACAGTTAGCAGTGTCCATGCCTCTGCACCATATATCAGGACCGGGATGATAAGCGTCTTATAAAGGGACAGTTTAGTGGAGGGCTTTGCTTCTCAATTGCCTTCTTAGTCCAAAGAAACAGCGATTGGCAAAAGTAATTCTTCGTTTGATCCCAGCAGTAGTATCGATCGCTGAGTTTATAGCGGATCCTAGGTAGACAAAGTCTCTGACCACCCCAAAATTATAGCTGTCTATAGTGACGTTCTGTACTAGACGTCGTCGTCCGTGTTGGGTGTCCTTTCTTGTTGACAGCATATATTTCGTTTTGCTTTCATTCACCGGTAAACCCATCTTCTAGGCTTCCTTCTCAATACTCACAAAAGGACCACTGACATCACGCTTTGTTCGTCCGATTATGTCAATGTCGTCAGCGTAATCGAGTAATTGGACGGACATTTTGAAATATTGTGCCTCTAGTGTTGACGTGAGAGTTTTGCACTATTCTTTCAAGAACGATGTTGAAGAAGTCGCATGACAGCGCGTCACCTTGCCTAAAACCTTTTTTGACATCAAAGGTGTCGGTGAGGTCTTTGCGAACCTTGATGGAGCAGCGTGCATTCTCCATCGTCATCCTGCACAAACGGACGAGTTTGGCAGGGATGCCAAAACTAGACATTGCTCTATATAGCTCGTCTCTATATATGCTGTAATACGCGGCCTAGAAATCGATAAACAGGTGGTGGGTATCGATTTGAAACTCCTGGGTTTTGTCCAAGATCTGCCGTAGTGCGAATATTTGGTCGATGGTGGACTTCCCTGGCATAAAACAACACTCATATGGACCTATCAGGTTGTTGACGAATGGCTTCAGGCGTTCACAAAGTACGGCAGAGAAGATCTTGTAGGCGATATTAAGAAGACTGATGCGTCTGTAGTTGGTGCAGTCCAGAGTCGCCTTTCTTGAGGATCGGGCAAACAATGTTGAGGTTCCATTCATCGGGCATGCTTTCCTCCGAACATATTTTAGAGATGAGCTGACTCCTAACCACATGGCCACAAAGCCATCAGCTCCAGCAGCTTTATTGGACTTAAGTTTAGATATAGCTATCTTCACTTCGTCGAGATCGGGTGAAAAGTTCCTTTCGCCTAATAGGATTCCAAAAACACGCTTACACAAATTGTTAAGAGTATAAGTCATTAGGCCCTGGTTCTCACGTTTATTACTTACGAGAATTAAATACGCCAACAAAAAACAGGACTTATAACTGTTGTTAATTCTAGGAACAGGGGCCAGTATTTGGGAGGTTAAGAAGAGTGAAGGAAAGATTTGGGTTTCCTCGCAGATATCCGAGAACTAATCAAGCAACACGATAATGTAACATAGTATAATCAATAACCATTCATTATTTTCTTATCGTTCAAATTCATAATTATAATACAGATATAAAACTCCCGGTTGATTGTTACAAACAATTTATTTAATTGATTATTAATTAGGTATTTTTTCAACAATGGTCTGAGTTAATTGCAGCAAATAGTATTGATTGCAATTATTGTAATAAAGTCGGAAAGTCAATGGAAGGTCAAGTAATTAACTCAAAATATTAATTGGTTTGTAATTAAAAAATCATTAAGGAGTCAAATCCAGCTATACTTTGTTACAAATAATCCAATTAACAAAAAACAAACACCAAAAATAGATTGGGTTACAGGGAATGGAAAACAGAAGGCTTCTCGTTTTATTTCAACCCCTTCAACAACCGACACGCCACCAAAATATCCATGGTTTCGGTTTTTGATTATGGGTTCTCCGTACTGCATATTGAAAGTCATTACACTTGAAGATTTTGCTTATGTTGAGAAAAAGAGTTGGGGTAAATATTTTACAGATAGAAAATGGATTGCAATTTCGACAGAAAGCACCCTGGCATTCTAATTAAATACTTCTCAGGCTATGTAATATTAATATGGGGTGTTTTAAAAAAAGTCCTTCCAAATACAGCTATGGTCAAAATAATAGCAACACTCATAACTTTTAGGTGGAATTATCGATTGCGACTCACTTAAATTGAGTTCCACTTAAATGGCTTAAATTTGGAGAATTTTAAGGTCACTCAATACCTTTAGCAAACGATCGCCTCTATTGTCGAAGTCGAACTGTAATTCTTGGTTGCTTTGAACAAAATCGCAGTTTTTATTTTTGAAATGTCGAACGTTCGAGACGAGTTCAGTCGTACGTTCGACTCGGCGAATCGCAACTTATATTAGGTTCCTTAGGCTGGACTATCCCTCATACGGAGATTAGCCTTCACGTCACAAAAAAGTGGTACTGGGGGTATTTTAGTAACCTGTTTATCTTATGTATAATTTTGTGCATTTCTTTCAAGGACTTTCAATATTCTGCACTTAGTTAAAAAAAAAATAGCAACATGCATGAAAAAATGTAAAAAAAGCAATTTTTCATTTGCGCTGTGATTAATTGAGTTAAAATTTTGAATTTACCATCTTTTTTGTAATTCCTGTAACTTTTGCTTAATTTATTGCTAGTAATGGAAAGGGCCAAACACTGTACCGAAGGCTAACGCAAGGCCATTTCAGCTTTGCATAAGATTGGCAAGTCGATACGACAAATCTTGTCAGAAGCTCTGCTGGAATGGTTTTCATGCCATTAAGCTAAAAAAAATTTCGCGGAAACCAGGGGAAAAATTTTCATTGATTAAGAAGTCTAAATCAGATCTGCAACGGGAAGCAGGGATCAGTGTAAGTTTTAGAATGATCCACCGTTAACTACAGAATGCAGATCTATCTTAGTACTCTGTTGCCAAAAAAAGTACACAGGAAAAAGCTTATTTCTTTTGAAAAATTCCACCAAACTAACAATGACCCACTTAAACCTGGGAAATATTTTAGTAATATCATGTGGAGCGACGAGGCAAAGGTAAAACCATTTTCTGTCATTTACATTTATTATAGCATAGAAACCTAGCTTTGGGGTGCATTCATAAGAAGAAGACAAATTCAGCGCTATTCCGCTATCCATCTGAGGGATAGCTTAGAATACTCATTAAACACCATTCTGCTGACCTTTGATGTGAATTTGATTCACTTTTCGGTAATTTTGGTAATATTAAAGGCTGTTTTGTTATTCGCTCAAACTGAATCCGTACAGATTGAAAACGGGAATTAAAAAGATACCGGATCCGTTCGTTGTGCCCACAGCCATTTTTTCGACAGCCATTAGGCGTGTTCAGGAAAATGAGATCTCCGACGGCTCAGTGTAAAAAACTGAGCAAGCGAATCCAATATTTTCTTTCCTCAGTTATTTGACAGCAAAATTTCTGAGGAATCCTGTTCACGAGACTGAGATTGCTGAGGGCTCTGAGATATCATTTTCCTGAACTCGCCTATTCAATTCGACCGAATATAAAAACATCCGTGATTGTGCGGTATTCTACTACTCACGTGAATCAATTGTTTTCAAACAATTCCGATCCGCATATAAAAAGATGCGTTTTTGTATTTTTTGGATGCAAATAAAATCAATGTAAGTAAAAACTAAGTTTTGGTAAGTATTTGTTATAACCATTGTTTTTTTACAATTTTAAAACAATAAAAAACAATAAGAAGAAAGCGATTCATAGCTTTTATTTTAGCAGACAAAAAACCCAATCATCGCCTTTTAAATTTAATTATTGAAAACAATTAGCCAAAACTATTACGGAACTGAATACAACACAAGGTTTTATTTAAAACAATGAACCAAAACTACAAATGAATAATTGAATACAAGCGCAGGCTGTGAAGTATGTCAAACATTGAACATTTATTGAATGAACAAAAACAACTTAATTCACCCAGTTTATAGGTTGGAGCTATAGCTATTTCACGATTGCCAACTTGATTTTCAGACTCATTTAGTGGTGTTTTTCGTCTAGTGTACGAGTTTTTATTGAAAAACTCTTTGCCGTCATATGGGAGCGAATCATGTACGAACCGAATCAGAGGCCGATTTACTACACATGGCGCTTCCGCAGCCACATGTTTAGCTCATTGTTTATGAATTGCAACGCTGTCTAGCATTTTTACTAGCGAACACACGCTTATTATTGTTCAATTAGTTTCTTTCTTTTTGTCCCGTACCGATCCGTAAGTCAACGACTCCTTAATACATAATTTTAAGAGTTATTTTTTTTTATAATTAAGAGAAAGATTTTCATGGTTGCTACATTTTTTAATAATAGCTTACATATTTCTACAAATTCTAATTTGACCCAGTAGTGCATTCTATTTTTCAAAAGAATCCAGTACCAAATCAAGATATTTTTGAATAAAATATATTTAAGGGACCAATGTTTTCCACACAACAAATAGCGCAGATCCGGTAGTGTTGAAAATTATTATTTATTATTTATGGATAATAAAATGCAACTATTTTTAACTATTATTTTTAAATGATGGAAAATTTTACAAAAAATAAATATTAAACAAAAAAAAAAATAAGTTATCAAAATGTATTAAAAAATGGAAAATTGACAATAATATTAAGAGCTCATTTTTCAAAACACCCCAAAGAACATTATAAAACGCTCATTTGCTACAAGAATGGCATAATTTCTTAACTTAAAAATTGGAGATTTTGAACTGAGTATAATATTGTAATAAAGATGTTTTGTTCTTTCTTTTTGTTATACTTTATACACCGATATATCTACTCAATTTCAAATAAGAGCAATACAGTCGTTTTGTATCAAAGGGCACGGTAGTGCCCAGCCAAGTTCGCGCCACTACACCCTTTTAACAGGAACAAACTCAGGCGATTTTCAACCCCCCTCTAACCAATAAAGTACCAATAAAGTCAGAAACTTCAAATTCGCAGTATTTGCTGAGCTGATCAAACACAGGTGGCTCACCAAATTTCAACTCTTTAGCATTAGTAGTTCCCAAGATATAGGACTTCAAAAATCGCAAAAACCGTAACTGACTGACTCACTGATTCACTGACTGACTGACTCACTGACTCACTGACTGACTGACTCACTGACAGATCATTAAAATTATGGAGCACTTCCCGACATCGTAGAAACTTGAAATTTCGCACAAGGGTAGGCCTTGTGGTACATACAAAGAAAAAAAATCAAAAATCTGCAATTTTCTATTCAGGGGGCGTGGCATCCACCCACTTTCTTAAATATTCTATAAATTATATGGAGCCTTTCCGATTGTTGTAGAACGATGAAAATTGGTAAGTTGGTAGGGTGTGAGGTACTTTGAAAGAAAAAAATTGGAATTTTTCATACAGGGGGCGTGGCATCCACCCACATTCTTAAAAATTCTTATAGATTATATGGAGCACTTCCGATTGTTGTAAAACGATGAAAATTGGTAGGTTGGTAGGGCTTAAGGTACTTAGAAAGAAAAAAATTGAAAAATTGGAATTTTGCATTCAGGGGGCGTGGTATCCACCCACATTATTAAAAATTCTTATAAATTATATGGAGCACTTCCGATTCTTGTAGAACGATGAAAATTGGTAGGTCGGTATGCCTTGAAATACTTAGAAGAAAAAAAAATCGAAAAATTGGAAGTTTCAGTTCAGGGGGCGTGGCATCCACCCACATTCTCAAAAACTCTTATAAATTATATGAAGCACTTCCGATTGTTGTAGAACGATGAAAATTGGTAGGTCGGTATGCCTTGAAGTGCTTAGAAGAAAAAAATCGAAAATTGGGAGTTTCAGTTCAGCGGGCGTGGCATCGACCCACATTTTTAAAAATTCTTATAAACTATATGAAGCACTTCCGATTGTTGTAGAACGATGAAAATTGGTAGGTCGGTAGGACTTAAAGAACATAGAAAGAACAAATTGAAAAATTGGAATTGTCCATTCAGGGGGGGGGGCATCCACTCACTTTATCAGAATTGCTATTATTTGTATGGAGCACTTTCGGTTGTCGTAGAATTATGAAACTTTGTAGAGCGGTAGGGCTTGACTTTCACCTGGCAAAATAAATCTTTGCAAAAAGGAGTGAAATCATAACAAAAACATAAATGTTAAAAAAGGAGCCAAGTTCTTATGTGTACCAGAAACCTGTGCCTAAAAAGTCAGCCCAAAAAAGTAATGAGATCTAAAATATATGCCAAGTTTTAAGTTCATGAAGTTTAATATCAAATATCTTAAGTAGAGTAACATCGAAACAATTACAAATCATGATAGAAATTTGGTAATTAATGATTACTGATTAAAATTTGGTGGATTTACTTGGCAAGTTTTGTCTTAAATACTTACTTAATCAAAAATTTAAAATGTATGAAAACTTGACCAGTGAACCCACCAAATTTTAATCAGTAATCATTATTTACCAAATTTCTGTCATGATTTGGAATTGTTTCGATCTAACTCTACTTAAGATATTTGATATTAAACTTCATGAACTTAAAACTTGGCATACATATATTTTAGATCTCATTACTTTTTTGGGCTGACTTTTTAAGCACAGGTTTCTGGTACACATAAGAACTTGGTTCCTTTTTTAACATTTATGTTTTTGTTGTTTTATTTAACTGCAACTGCATCAATAATTTCTAAAAAGGAGCTAATTTCGGTGGTAAATCGATTTTCGTCATTTCATGTTCTTATATGTTCTACTAGATGTAAACCGCCCTCTTTACTGGACTCCCGCAACTAGCTTTTATTATAAAAAGTATTTAATAACTTATTTAATTTCTATACAAGAGTGATTTGTTTTCAAACTTGCTTGATTTAATTTTTTTTCTTATAACACTTTTTGTTTTGTTTTCATTCATATCATTAAAAAATAGTCACATCTATTCCGCTATTAAATTTTCCTCTACACTAAATTGTATTCTTATCTGTTCAGCCATTTGAGCGTAATTGAGGATAAACATCCAAACGAAAAGTACTTTCAAATTTATAATATTTACATGAAGTCGGATATTATGTATTAGGATGACTTAAATATTCCAGTCTAATGATATCTTCGCAGCAATCAAACTATCCAACATACAGTCTATTCCTCTTGTTACATATTATATTAAGCTAAAGTAAAAATTGTCTATGGTCTAATTTTTTTATTAACAAAACCTTCCGTATTGCCATCGAAGCAAAAACAAAAACCGCGATGAGTTATAAGAATTACCGGGATATTGATGAAAATGAATTTATGTGTTTCTAAAAATAGATTAAAAAATAAATTTGTCTAGTTGCAGGGTATTGATAAAAAATGAATTATGTGATTCTAATTATAGGTAAAATGAAGCAAATAATGAAGAGATACATTAACAATGTAAGAAAGTATCTGTCTTTAAATATGAATAAACAAAAATAGAACAACAAAATGAAAAAAAAGAAAAGAGAATCCAATGATACTTTGACGAATGGTTAATGCTACAAATTAATTTCGAGAGTTTCGACTACGCCAAAGAACACATATGTTGAAAGGCATCACGAACGTTTCAAATTAATCAATGTCAAGAGATGCCAAGAATTCTAATGAATTTATCAATGACAAAATACATACTAATATTCTATTCACTTGAAGAAAATTAGCTTATAGTTGAAAGCTGAAAGTTCATAGGCGATGTCTTTATAAAAAACTTAACATAAATTATCTACAGGAATAAACGTGTTGGCGCGGAATAAAACACCTCTCTAGCAATAATTTCTTGTACATTTTGCAAAATTTTGTACATATAAGTGTATCCTTCATTTAAAGACTTTAACCTAATAGATTCAATTCTTAAAACTCGAGTTTTAAGCCTTTCAACTAACCCCATCGACGTCATATTCAAGATTTTGTATTTAAGTCGATTTTTTTGGTGAAGGATTGAATAAAATGACATTTTGTAAGCTGACTATAACGGTTGATCCCACTAGTTGATGATATTCGGCATTCGACCAAGCAGGCAGTTTTCATTGATTTTTTCGATTTCTGGATTGATAATTCAAATTTACATAAAACATCCAAGCTTATAATAGCCATAATTTCTCATCTAATTTCAAGCTTTTAAGTCAATTATTATGAAATTTAAAACTCAGAAGCCACACAAATTCAATAGACTATTGTAAAAATTTCAAAATTGAACTCTTTTCTGCTAATAGAAAGCTGACTGCTACATACTTCTACCCACTTCACGAAACAAGTGTTTTTTTCAGGGGTACTGCCTCTTGCGAGAATATGAATAATCCGCCAAGAGCGGATCTTCTCATCTTAACTCTTTCGACTCGGCAGGCTCCCTTCTATTCCTTTCGACAACACGCACGAAATGGTTGAGAGTTCTCCACGAGCTTTAATTCCACCAAATTATAATTAATTTTATTTCACGAGATTAGTCACGTTAAAAATGCTGAATATCGATATAATAAGATATTGCACATCGAGTTGAGTGCTAACTTCGCAAAGTGGAATTTTGTTCCATTTGATGTGTCTTATTTTCTTCTTTTTTCATTTCATATAGTATTAACATCTAGCGCTGCGACTCGAGGTTGCAGTGCAGCTCCATTGTATTTTCTTTAACAGAGCTCGTATGCATTTAAACTTTAACAGTGTGACTCTTTAGAGTGTTGCGGCCCTGTGTCTATGTGTTCAATATGTAATTGGGCTTGCAGTGCTACTTAATTGAATTCACGCGTCAAAATAAGATATTGAATGGAATCCGACCTGTTTATTACATTGGTCTAATGCTTATAATATAAAATAGGACGTATTCATATTAATTTTTAAATTATTCCTGTTGTTGAGTTAAATGAAAGTCCCAATTAATTTCCTGAGATTAATTTTAGTTATTATGGTTTGGCGTATCAATACTAGAATAATATTGATTAATTCAATAAACTTATAAAGCACAGAAAGATATTGGTATAAATGAAAATCTTCTTATCCTCGTGCAAATCTAATTTTTATTAGTAAACGTTTTCGAGAATAAATACTCTCGAAAACGTTTACTAATAAAAATTAGTACTAATAATTATTAAAATAAATATTATAGAAAACGTTTACTAATAAAAATTAGATTTGCACGAGGATGAGAAGATTTTCATTTATACCAATTGAAAAACTCGTACAGTAGTTCCACCACGTAATATTCTACGTATCTACAACACAGAAAGATATTTGATTATGAATAATAATAAACATATTTTACAAAATGAAAAAATATTGGTTAGTTATTGATCGTTAGGCGCAAGTTGTAGCTTCCATTGAAACTCATCATTGAAAATTTTAATGACGGATTTTGAGACATTTAGAAAGTAAAATCAGTAGTTATTCTGATTCCAAAATAAAGCTCTTGTCTTAATTATTATTTCTGGCAAAAAAAAAAATAGTTCTGGCCCAGCCTTTCACATAGAATGAATGTTATTATTTCAAGCATTGAACTACCTTACCAACGATCATTGAAATATTCAGTCTTTTTGGTGATAAAAACACAGGAGCAATGCTGTAACGAAAGAAACAACGGTAAACGGTAATAACCTTCGATGTTCGAGAGTAGTTTGTTTTTAAAGCTTTGGTGTTCTCTTCAATACAAAAGCTGCTAGTCTTATTTTAATTCTTAAAATCACAGAATTGCCTCTAACGGTATAAACAATGATGATTTTAACTATTTCTGTCGGAAAATAAGGCACACGCCTGACACTCCTTGTTACATTTATAATTTTCATAATACAACTAAAATGTTCGAATTCCCAAAATCTCAATTGAACTCAAATATAAAACATTCATAATCGGGAAATTTTTAGGTTAAAGATTTGCATCTCAAACATTTTATCCTACTTCGTTTGTCACTATCCGTTTATAGCCCTAAAATCTAGTTGGGCTCTGCGATCAACTTCCTGTTCCTGTTTTCAGTTTTTCCTCAACAAAGGACTTTTATAAAGAACAAAAAAAAAATGCCTACTTCTTAAGGTTGGGCTTCATACGCTCGATTCTATTTTTATTTCAAACCATTCAGTTTCAACGGATGTTCTCGAATTCTAGGACACAACCTAGTTGGTTTATCCATATTTTTCTAACTCCCTCAGGTGTGAAGTCATTTTGCTTTTTTGGATTCTCATGAAGGCGAGATAACGCAAAAACAATTGCATTGAAAGTTGAATTAGTCGATTTAATCAGCTTTATCGTCGCAAATAATAATTCTGACGCCAAATTATTTAGGAGAAATGATAAACATTGGGTTTGTGTTATTGATTGTGGCGGAAATGAACTGAAAACTTAAGGAATTACATCGACCTTCTACCAACTCACTCATTGGTATACCTATCTGTCCACTCTTGTAAGCCTTCTCCACTAACAAGAACATTATAGGATAATAAAAAGAAATACCATTTGAAATTAGGGAGGAATTACCGGTACCTGCCATTTGAAGTTTTGTTGATTACACAATATTGATAGAGGTAATAAATAAGGTGATAGGTATAACAATAAAAAAAAAAAAACTATCAAATTGGTTTCGCCAAAAAATCGACTTGGGTAAAACTAAAATTCACAAATTTTACTTACTCATCCTTAAGAAGTTCTTTCAGCATAACATTAATCTCTTCCCACATTTGCATTTTTTTTAGCAAATTAATTTTTAAATAAAGTGGAGCGCCAGGATAGCATTTTTCACAAACAGGCCCATTGAGAAAATTTAGGGCTTCCTGATTCTTTCCTTGTTCATCCAAAATTGTGATATAAAGAAGAGCTTCCTGTTCGGCTTCAAGCTTATCCTCCGTTATCATTTTATCGACCATGCGTTGCGCCAGCGCTAGATACAGCTTTCGTTTATCTGGGTTCTTGCTCTCCGGTCCACGTATTCCCTATTTATAGAAATGCACACGAAATTAACACAATATTTTATCTCGATTGAGAGTCATTTAGAGATTACCTGGAGAACAACACTCATTACCGCCCAGAAATAATATGCATTTATAAGCTTCACTCGATACAATTGCAAGGCCACCGATTGCTGGGCCTTATAATCGTCCAGACGGACATATGATATGAATAGATGAGCCAGAATCTCCTCGTTACCGGGCGACTGTTTGGCTGCGTGATTGTATAATTCACATATTTTGTCCACTAAAATCGTACCGTAAATTTGGAAATAATTAATTTCTTTTTGTTGCAATATGAAATAAAACATAAAAAACAAAACTATGTGTACATACGTTGTTCCATTTCTTTGTAACAAAATGATAAGACCTGCAGAGTTGAATCGTCTGTTGGTTTTTCCTGTGATATATTCTTCAGCAGATTATTGCTTTCTTCATATTTGCCCAATCTGAGAAGGGCTAGTGCCTTAAGTGCCTGTGCACATATTAGAGAAGGTTGTTTCTTCAGAAGCTTTTCGGCTTCTTGAAGAGCCTTTTTGTTGTTTCCAACTTCGAGTGAATCTGTTGGGTTGAAGAAAAGTTGAAATTAAAAGTCTTTGCCGGGAGCAATGAAAAATATATTTCTTTGTGAATATTCTGATATATTTTATTTTCATACCATAAATAGGACGTAATCTTCTTTCGAAGACGGTATCATGCACGTGGTTCGCCATGTCTGAAATCTTCTGAAAACTGATTTTTAATTTTCCTTTTTGTACAAAAAAACAGCAAAATATGAGAAATGTCAAATCTAGGAGACAGAGATGACAAGTGATTTTTTATGTGTGAAAAGGATGGAACGATGCAAGTAACTCAATAAACAAATAAAATTAATTATTTATGGGAATTCATGGATATATTTAATTACACGAGTAGGCAAAAGAATTTAAGTAAATTTTGAACAGACTTTCGCTTATTTAAAGGACAATTCTTAGTCTAGAATTTCTTTTTTTATTCTTGGTTCTTGGACTCTAGTTTCGTGGTGAAAAATAAATATACCTTTGAAAGCACCAACACATCTACAGCAGGTCTACCCGGCAACAACTTGACAACGAGTCTCGAATTAAACCAGTGATGCTACTTTGTTCTAAAATATTTTTCCCAAAACAACGAGTTTTAGTACAATTAGTAGGTAGTAAAAGGCGTTTTCCTTTGGAGGTGGCGAAGTACTTGCAAGTACTTTGCCAGCTTTTTTCAATGGAACACATCAAACTGCTTTCCCATGTAAAATGTATCTACTCGCGCATGAGAGCATGTGCAGTTGGTAGTACTAGATTAGGGTTTTCATCTACTCGTAAGTACTTCGCCACCTCCAAAGGAAAACGGCTAAAGTTGAAAACTTTGTAAAGGCTTAACTACATTGGCCACTTTTTGCAAAATTACAAAAGTTAAAATATTTTTTTCCCGGTAGCACAGTTGTTGTCTTGTGAAAAAGAATATAAAAATTATTTTTTAAACCAAAATTTAAGCTTTCTGCATCATTTTAATAAGTTTTCCAGTGAGAACCTTTATCCAAAAATGAGTTTGAAAATTTTCACTTTTGTACTTTTTCAATCTTTTGGCCCATGTAGTTAAAGCTTAAATTTATGACTATTCATACAAATTGTAAAAGACTTACGAAGTTTAGGCGTGTTTTATTATCATCGGGATCTGGATCTGGATTAAGTTTTACACGTAATACAAAAACAAAATAATGGGAAATTTTCTAAAATTGTTTTTGTAACACATGTTAAAAGAAGATCCAGATCCAGATCCCGATGATAAAAAAACACGCCTTTTATTAACTTTACTATAAAGGGTATTAATAAAACTTCGTAAGGCCATCATAAACGTTATAAAGGTCTAAACTTTGTAATTCTGTCACAATTTTATTGAAAATTTGACAGATTTACGCAGTTTGAAACTTAACGATAAACACCTCGTGGCATAGTAGTTAGTGCGTTGGACTGCCATACCAAAAGGTCTGGGTTCAATTCCCAGCCGCTGCCACCTAAAAACAGAAATGTTTTATCCGTGGTACTGCATCTTGCGAGGAACTGACAAGTCCCCCAAAAGTATACTTGTGATAAATAAGTGTGTTTCATCTAGCCGTTCAGACCCGGCAAAAAATTGTAGGTCCCCTCCATTCCTGCCAACAACATGCACACAATAATGGTTGAGAGTTTCAAGCCACTAGGCCCTGGTCCTCCATGAGCTGTTGCGCAGCCAAATTTAATTATTTACGTTTACGCTGGTTGCATATGAATACCCTTTCAGTTGTATTCATGTATCTCACTTTAGGGTACCGTCCAACTCCAAAAAGTTACCAATAAACTTTGTTTTCTGTTGTCCTAAAGTTGTCTAACATGGACAACGGCATTGGTGCATTGAGGGGCCCAATGCAAATCCAATTTTACTTCGGTTCTATTCGAAAAATGTTTGCGATATCCAAATCATTGAATTCTGAATGAAATATTGAATAAAGGTAGAACTTGAATAGTCGTAAGCCAAGTGGTCGTACGAAACCAAGCGAAAACAAGAAATTCCTTTGAGGTGCACATAATTATGATTTGGTACTTTTTATTTAGTTTGCATTACGGTGAGAGCACTCACCAACCACTCTTTCGTAAGTAGATGGATGGATACAAAAATCAAAATGGTGGAAGCTAAAATATCACTACTAATCATTTCGAAATGTGAATTTTAATAAGACGATTTCGTATCAAATTTGGAAATTTTCAATAGAAGTACCTCACTTGTTTTAAGGAAAACGTAGTATAAAAAGACAAATATGCCTCGTGCATATTACTCAGCTTTTTTGTTCGTTTGGTGCATGAGTGAAGTAAAATCTTAAAATTTTCTTTCTATCACATCGAATTTTAGTGGTTTCACAAAGTAGTTTTTTTTTTTTTTTGAGATGATACAAGTGTAACCTACATATAACTATAAAATCTACTACAAAATACAAAAATTGGAAACAGTTTGAGATTCACTGCGAAATTTCCAAAACGTCAAGGTAAATGTCATCGTGACTGTTCTTTTCCCCCGTTTTCGGACCAAAATATTTTTTCTGCTTTTACTCAGGTGAATAATATACGAATTAAATAAAAAAAAATAATCATTGAATCAAAATAGATGCTAATAAATTTTTATTTCAATTCCAAAAAAATTCAATCCTTATGAACAAAATGCCAAACAATTTGATATTTGCTGCCAAAATTAAGAATTGCTACATGCTGCCAACGCCAGCTGTAGTAAATGTGGGGTCTTAAGGACATCATCAAAATTTCTTTGGAACAAAAAATACATTAAAAAAAAAAAAACACAAAAATCTAGATTAATGCAGCTTAAATCCATCCAAATAAAACAACCAGTCCATTAATTGATTAATAAAATGAAATGAAATTTTCCTGGCTCAGCGATAGTGGATCCGTTGGAAGTAGTTTTAGCAGTAGTACCAGCGGCTCAACAGATCTGGGCGCACTTCTGAACGATTTCTCTATTAAGTCTGTTTATTCGTTTGTTCTGGCCACCTCAACAGAAGCCCTGGAGCATATTATCTATCTGATTGTGGTGTACTTGCTAGTATGCCTGTCGCTTTACAAATTGACATTTTTCGAGACTGGCAGTCGTTTCTTACGGCTGCTGAAAGTCGTCAAAAGCATTCGTTTACCTAGCAAACCCGCTGGGAATAAGCGTGTGCTGTTTGTCACATCCCATCCGGATGATGAATGCATGTTCTTCGGTCCACTTATTTTGGCCCTAACCAAGCACTTGGACTGCCAACCCTATGTTCTCTGTTTGTCCAATGGTGAGTAGATATCAAATTTCTGAATAACAATACATAATTTAGCAAATTCACAATCTTTATATCTCAGGTAATTTTGAGAAACTAGGCAATGTAAGACGCGATGAGTTGTGGAGCTCATGTCAACTCCTGGGTATTCCTGCATCAAATGTTATACTTGTGAATGCTACTCATTTGCCTGACGATCCAAATATCGAATGGAAGACCGAATCCATAGCTGCTTTAGTCTTGAATACAGTTGAGAGTCTTGATATTCAAGCCATATTCACATTTGATCGGGATGGAGTTAGTCACCACCCGAACCATTGTGCCGTTTATTATGCAACGGCATCATTATGCTTAGCAAATTTATTACCCAAAGGTAAGTATCTTGTTTTATAGCAACATAATGTAATACAAGTCTTAGGTATACATATTATGGTCTTAAATTTAAGTAACATCGAAAATTGAAAGTTATAATAACTAGGGCTCGGCCACATACTGAACTTTTCGGAAAGACTCGTTCTTGATTGTAATTTCATTGGTATAACTACTTCGTCTTGTAAATGAGAGCTACTTTTCAATACTTTGTTGCTCACTTCAACATAAAATTTTTATCTTTACGATTTATGATTTCGAAAAGACCATCATAAAGCGTTTTTGATGTTTTTTTATGGTATCATCTCTGACGAAGATGTGAGTACATGATTTGGTATCATGTTGAATGAAGGAGTTCTTAAGAAGAGTAATTCGATGCTGGAACTGGTTTGATCTTTTGAATTGCTTTTCAATGTACTCATCAGTTGGACTATTAAGGAATTCTCCAGGCAATTTAAGTGTTTCGCCGAAAAAAGTTTTAGGGTTGCTTTCAGATCTTCTTTGAAAGTTGTTCGAAGTCCAAGAAAAACGATTGGTAAGCTGTCTGTCCAGTTACTGTCTGTGTGGAATTTAAGTAGGCCGTTCTTAAAGTTCGATGCATGCGTTTAATCATACCATTTGCCAGCTGATTGTATGCATGGGTACGAAAATGCTTTTGCACCTATTTTGACAGTTCGTTAAATAATTTTAGTTCGAATGATCAGTTCTGATTGCTTCAGGTACACCAAAATACGATATTCACCCACTAATAAGAGCTCTTGCGGCCGTTTCTGCCGATATGTCTTGTATAGGAATTGCAACAGGCCATTTTGAAAAGCAATATTTAAATTCAGTCCTAAATGGTAATGGTCCGATGAGATCAATGTTGATGTGTCTGAACCTGCAAATTGGTATTTTTAATTCTTACGCGGCTCGACTCTATTTACTTATTATGGCTTTTTTGACATTGGATGCATTTTTTAACCATTTGCTTGATTCACTTCATATTTGGCCAAACAAATCGTTCGGTTATCAATTTTACTGTGGGTCTTATGCCTGGATGAGCGAGGTTATGAATTGAGTCAAATGCTTATTTACTGTAACTTTTTTTTAATGTAGGGACGGACGCGTGAAGTTGAAACGTAGCATAATAGAGAAATGCTTGTTCGAGGTATTTCGATGTTTTTAAGTTACAATGAGGCGTCATCTTTCAAATTTGAAAGCTCTTCAATGTCTTTTTGATCATCGGCTAAAATAAAATTGAATGATATGAAAATAAAAAATTTAAATTGATTAAATGAAAGGAAGATAGTAAAAGTATATTGAAGAGCTGCTACAATCCCGAGTAAAGAAAATATCCCCAAGAAACCCGAACGGCAATTCAAGAAACTAGATCGGTGTCAATAATTCCTTCAGGATCTTTAATTGGCAAATAACAAACATATTTTTTAATGGTGCGAGAACCTTTGTAACGAATAGGAAGGATTTGAGCTGTAAAGTGGTTATAAGAAATGTAGAAAAAATATCATATGTTACAAAACCAACCCCACTGATAAAATCGGAATAAGTTCAAACAAGCTAGAAAAGCCAGCAACCGGTCAAAATCGCACATTAATAGGAAAAGGCATAAAATATTAAAAACAATCTCCCAAAGGTAGTAAACATTTTTGGTTATTACGGAATTCCACTCCATCAACGGTTCCAATGCTGTCTCTTGTCTTTGTCTTTGAAACAAAACGTACTCACACCACCATTATCTATGAATTGCACTTGCATCTAGGAAATTAAAAAATCTTATCATAATCGGTATAACCACCTTCTATGGAATTACCACATATATGAGCTATCAAAAATGCTGCGAAATGCTTTCATATTTATGTATTTAAAATAAGCAGATATACATGCATACCTGGATTTCCAAAATGTTCTAAATTCTCTTAAAACAATATCGCGTAATATCCTTAAATATAAATACTTTCATTTTTTTCAGATTGTAAATTTTACACCCTTGACTCTGTGAATATTTTAAGAAAATATTTATCTATTTTTGATTTACTGTGTACATGCTTAATGTCGACGCACTGGTAAGTTATATTATATCTTTATCTTTTATAATCTTTTTCATAAACAAAACAAAACCTTATCCGTACTATATACTAGGTGCATTTTAAGCTGGAAGGAAGCATCAATTATTCGTCACGCTATGCGAGAACATACCTCACAAATGAAATGGTTCCGATGGCTTTATATTTATTTTTCTCGTTATATGTTTATAAATTCGTTACGTGAGGTTAATTTATCAGATGTTGAACTTGAAATGCAAATTCATGAAAACTGAAAATGATAAACAAGAAAACAGTCAAGCTTTAAAACAAGAATATTTTATTTTGTAATCCTGTGTTGTTGCCATTGTTTACTATTAAACTTTAATTTATTTCTGAAATGTTTTATTAGATAAATAAATATAATAAGGAAAAAAGATCTAAACAAAACAAAAACAAATAAATAAATAAAACAAAAAATAAAAACAATGTAAAGCTTTCCCACCTTTTGTCATGAAATAAAATTTCTTAAAAAAAAAACAACCCAAATGCAAAAGGATATGAATAATAATTGTATGGATTTCAGTAATTTTTTTTTTATTTTTTTGTTTTTGTTTACTGGATTTTAAATAGTGCAGATGCATAGAGGTGCGTGTTTTAATTGTTTTCCGTCTCGTTTTTAATGTATTCAGGCATTGTTTACATATCTTTTGGTTAAAAACTAAAAGTATGAATACGATGCCGTGTAGGATATTTCATTTAAATTATACACACAATTTTTCAAAAGTATTTTGTCCATTTTTTCCAAAAGTTGTGCTTTAACGTATCATTTGATGATAATTGTTTGTTTATAATCTTGGGAAAATAAATCAGGAGGAACAATTCGAAAAGCAGTGCAATTATCTAAAAAATGAGCTATTACAAAATCTGTAGGTTAATTATTCATGAAGTTATAGCGTGTCAATGTCACACTTTCGATTTTGTACTTTAAAATGGACAAATTACAGTTTTTTTTCAGCAAAAATAATTTTTTTCAAAAAATTGATGAATTTATATTATTGCTCGTAAAATTCTACGTAAAAAGGATTACGACCCTTTTTTCGTAGGAGCAACAGGTTTTTAGATAATTTCACTGTCATGTTCTACTCTCATTATTTTGTTGTAAAATGAAATTCAATCGAGTTGGTGAATAAAACCAAATCCTTTTTCAAGATGGCGGCCTTCCCCTTACCCGGGCTCCCCAAAAACTTGGTCCACACACAAATCGTACACAAAATTTAATGAATTTTTAATACATTTTTTGAAAAAAATTTGCTCCACCATGAAGTTCTAGCACGATTTTCTCTGAATCTATTGATTGTATGGAAAAAAGTATGTTAATTTGTTTTGTGTAGAATAACATAAGCTACAAATTTGTAATTTCACAGTTTTTGCAAAGAACTGCAAGTTTTCGAGAAATTAAGAAAAAACTGAATTTTACCCCCTTTAACCCCCCCCCCCCCCCTAAAAAATAATTTAGCGCCGTTAAAAATTTACGGAGCTTTTTAGGAAATGCTTAAGACGTCAAAACAAAGCTCTCTACCAAAATTCAGCTTTGTTGGAGTTTTTTCGAAGTTTTGCCATTTTGTTGTCTAATTTTCCTGGGCTAACTGAAATTGGTAATAAAAGTTAATCGAAGGAAGTAAGGACAAGTTTTTTTTGAAAAAGTATTTTTTTTGGTACCTAATTCTAGTAGTGGGTAGTGTCGCTTTTTTCCTTCATAAATTTTATCAGGCATGGAATCGTATAGTCCCCTTATTTAATCTAGCTAAATTTCGATTCAGTCTAATTTCATGGCTGCCATGAAAGATTTTATGTCTTTAAACTAATAGCCAGACTCGTGAACTATTGGTAATAACCATCCCCAACAAATGTCATTAGGCTTTGGTAGGGTGAGAACTGCTTTCATTGTTTGACTATGCTCACCATATGTCGATGGGGGGGGGGGGGGGGGGGAGAGGGGGTTGTCCCGCTGAAAAGTCCCGTTTATGTGTCCAAAAATTTAGGAAAGCCTATGCAATATTTGTTATAAGTAGCTAATTTCTACCAGAACATCACCTCGAGTATGATAATGCTTGTTTTACTTTAAACAAAGCAAATTGGGCTTTAGTAATAAAAAAAGTTATCCTACTCAATAACGTATTATGTATTTTGAATAAATTCATATCAAAAAATTAATTCATAAAAAAATTTGTTTGGTAACAGATTGCAGAAAAACCGCTATCTACACATAAAAGTATAGGCCAGGTCAGGGTCATGCGCTGAGGGGGAGGGGTGTTTAACCCCCATTGGGGATAATAAGTATTTTGAGGATCAATTTTGGAGTAAAAATAACTGCGCAATGAAATACATGTTTTATTAAGTATTTTTAAGATATCTTAGTTCTAACAGTTAGCCAGTTTTTATTTCTTGAGCGCTCAGAATTTTTCCTACGTTTTTTAACAGAGCAGGAGAATAAAATATAAACAGAATTCCTCACATAAAAGCCAAAACAGCTCTCTTTTCCTTTTCTTCTTATGTAATTTACTGCGACAAAAAATGATCGAGCAAGCGATAAAAAAAATTTCAGTCTCAGTTTTTAAGGGGAAAAGTGAGGAGTTTTTGAGTGGAATCCTGTTTATATTTCTGAGTCCTCTGAGATTTCAGAAATATAAACTGGCTATAAATACTGATATTGAAATTTTACGAAAATACTAATTCTAAATTTTTTTGAAACAATTATCTACGACTTTTGGAACACTGGCTGTATATGTGTTTCATGTGAATTTAACTTCTTTAATGAAAAATCTATAGTATCGTTTTTAATGAACTTTATAACAATTAAAAATATACTATTTCTGCGCATGGGCCTAGCCCAGGTTTTAGCTGTTATTATAAATTCTTATTTGAATGCAAAAGAAATAAAATGCACGACTGGGTCACACGTACTTGCTCTTATGTTCAAGACACTGTGGGCTTAAGAAAATTGTATATAAAAACATGAAAATTATGAGATACGACATTTAAATTGGATAAAACAACTCTTTTGACAGTTTGATGTGGAAAAAAGGAATGCCATTGATTGAATATGATTGTATGGGAAAAAAAATTTTAAATCGTTGGAGCGGTTTTTAAAAAAAATAATTTTTTATATATAAAATTCTTAAAACATTTTTAAGAACAAATCTTAGTATGCAAATCTAAAGTTTATATTTATGTGTATATAAAAACAAAATTTGAAAAAAAAAATTGTCAACCCGTTTTTGAGATATCGAATTTTCAAAAAAAAAATTTTTAAACTTTTTTTAAAAATCCAAAAATTTTTTTTTGAAAATTTTGATATGCAATATTATTTGATCTTATCTGAATTTTGTATATAAAAAAATTCATCTAAATCCGTTAAGCCGATAACGAGAAAATTCAAAATAAAAAAATACGTTCTATGACAGTTACTATTAATATAATTCAAAGTTAAAAGTTCAAGTGAGCTCAACTCCATGATTGCGTTTCGCCCAGGTACGATAGTTGGGCTCATCAGTTAGATGACTATCGTACCCTTCTAAGACGCAATTTTGTATCGATGTTTACCGACTAATATAAAAATCACAGCATTAAGATACTATGAATTTTATTATTCTAAGGGAATTTGGTTAAATTCAGACACTTAGAATTTCAAATGCCCGCGCTCAGGCTTTTTATAATATTTGAATATGAAGAAAATTTGAAAAGAAATTCTTCTGTTTAAGTGGAGTGACCGAATATATAATTCAAAGTTAAAAGTTCAAGTGAGCTCAACTCCATGATTGCGCGGGCATTTGAAATTCTAAGTGTCTGAATTTAACCAAAGTCGGTAAACATCGATACAAAATTGCGTCTTAGAAGGGTACGATAGTCATCTAACTGATGAGCCCAACTATCGTACCTGGGCGAAACGCAATCATGGAGTTGAGTTCACTTGAACTTTTAACTTTGAATTATATATTCGGTCACTCCACTTAAACAGAAGAATTTCTTTTCAAATTTTCTTCATATTCAATTGTTACTATTAATAGTTGCTAGGTGTAAAATTTTATAATTTTTGGTAGTAGATCGTACTAATTTTAGTATATGAACAAAGTTTAATCAAAATCGTAGGAGTCGTTTTCAAGCAAAAAAATATTTTCCTTTGCGGTTTTTTAACTTTTGTGTGGAAGGTACCGTTATTTTTTCATAAATGTAAAATTTTTTCAAAAAATATTTTAGAGAGTACTAAAAAAAGTCTTAAATATCGAGTTTCAAAAAAATCGATCATGTCGTTTTCAAAATATTTGATTTTCCAAAAAAAATTTTGAAACATTTTTTAAAAATGCAAAAAATATTTTTTCAAAAATTTTGGTACACAAAACTATTTATATTTTTGGAAGCTTCTGTGTAAAAAAAATAATTGAAATCGATCGTACCGTTTTGAAGAAAATCAAAAAATGGTTCTTTGGGAGGTACCATTAATAACCATTTCTGAAAAATGGTTTTCTACCAAAAAAAAAAACCCTTACTAAAATAAATTTATTGAATTTTTTTTAAGAAAAGTTGTCGAGCCGTTTTTGAGAAAAATACGATTATGTAAAATTGCAAAAAAATTGTATGGCAGGTACCGTTATTTTTGATTCTAAAAAAAAAATGAAAAAAACGTGTGGATCACCAAAACCAAAATCACCAAAAACCACTATGTACCAAGTTTGAAGAAAATCGATCGAGCCGTTTAGGTTGTAGACGAACAGACAGACAGAATTATGCCACCCACTTTTTTGGTGTTCTCTATCATCGTAATATCATGTTTGATTGTTATCTCAAAATTTTTTTTTTGCACGAATCCAAAACTTGCCTTATAACGGGTGATTTTTTAGCTGGTTTGGTTTTGGCAACACTGGTTTTGACAGCTGACGTGTGTTTAGTACCTTGTGTCACTGTCAAACAGCTTCAGTTTGGTTTGCAATTTAACCATGGATCGTCTTACAAATGAACAACGCTTGCAAATTATTGAATTTTACTATCAAAATTCGTGCTCGGTTCGAAATGTTCATCGCGCGCTGCTTCCATTTTATGGTCGGCATTCTCGACCTTCTGAGCAGTCTATTCGGAAGATTGTGACCAAATTTCGCACCAAATTTACTTTGTTGGACATTAAACCACCAACACGTTTACGTACTGTGCGTAGTGAAGAAAATATTGCGGCCGTATCAGCTAATGTGACAGAAGACCGCGAAATGTCGATTCGGCGCTACCGTGAACGCTACCGAGCGATGATAACAAACTTTTTTTTGCCCGAAATGGAAGTTCTTGACTTGCATGATATGTGGTTTCAACAAGACGGTGCCACATGCACCGTTTGGTGAACAGTTAATTTCACGTTTCGGGCCGGTCAATTGGCCGCCTAGATCGTGCGATTTGACACCATTAGATTATTTTTTGTGGGGGTATGTCAAGGCTAATGTCTATAGGGACAAGCCCGCTTCGATTGACGCACTGGAAGCCAACATCCATGCATTCATTCGTGAGATACCGGCCGATATGTGTGAAAGAGTATGCCAAAATTGGACTCAGCGGATGGGCTACCTGAGACGCAGCCGCGGTCAACATTTGCATGAAATTATCTTTAAACATTAAATTGCAAGGTTCAAACTATCGATTCAAATAAATATTTCATTCATTTTTTCGAATTTTTTATGTTTTTTTTTTTTTTAAAGTTCTAAACCTCTTAAAAAATCACCCGTTAGTACCTACCTGTATAATCGCAAGTAAAAAGAATTTTAAAATTCACTGTCGGTTGGCAGAGATAGAGCCGCAGTTAACTTAAATGGGACTAAAAATCATAAAAACCGTTAAAGCTCTCCCAAACTAGACCTAGTTCCAGCGTTGCCAGACTTTTGGCATCTTTGACTCCCTTTTTTTTCATCTAAAATTATTTTCTTTCCCTCTTTGGATTTCAGTTTTTCCCCTTTTATTTTTTGTTCACTAAAAATATAGAGAGAGCAATGCTCAAAACGACAATAATTTATTTTAGCGATCGCTTTGATTTTACGCCATTTTTTTACAAGGGATTACAACAACACAAACAATCCCGGATCGCTAAAGATACGCAGCCGAACCCGCCCATTCTTTGTCTATTTCTAATTCCATACAGTTGTGGTCTTTCATCAACATTAATTTCTTATGAAGAATTCCGTGTTTTTGAGCAGACTATTTTTCCCGTTTTCTGGGTTAGTTTACCGTTTTTTTTTTATTAAGGGTCAAGAAATCCCAAAAAAACGGAAAAAATCCCTCAATCTGTCATCCTTGCCTATTACCCAGATCGTGCTAAAATTTCGCTCCAATACTAAATTCCCTCCAAAATTTAGCCAAGCTAAGATTTAGCAAAGCAAAGCAAAAGTTGTGACAGGGTTTTTCATTATTGGTTTATGTTAACTTTACTTTGTGAAAATGAAAATCGAAGACGAGAAATGTTCGAGAACAAAGGACAAAGGTTCATGAGCTGTCATTCACGGAACAAATCACGAGTTATAGCGAATTTTGGAAAAAGTGCAAGCAAAATAAGAAAAAGCTAATGTGCGTGATGTAGATTCCAGTTATTCGTGGCGGTAATAGACGTGAAATACATAAAAAGAAACAATTTTCCGATAGTAGGGGAATTTCTTTGCCTGACGGCCAACAGAACTGATAAGTGTATACGCGAAACTTTTCGCGCAGGTTTGATACCCGATACGGGTTTCACTCAGGTTTGATAATGGTACCACGCTTTATATTGTGTATCTGCAGGGCAGATGCTGGGGATTGAAGAAGTTCAGAAAAAGTCAACTAGTCCTAGAAATAGGACAGCCTAGATAAATAATTGTAACTTACAAAAAATGTATACCATCCGAAAGATCCCAGATCATAAAGGCTCTCCCAAACCAACGCGAAACATTCGCCGACGACGGGAAATCATTTACAATAATACAAAATTTGAAAGATACACAATGCTTAGCAACAACAAAAAACTGTTTTTGCGAATGATTCGCTACGAATTCGCGTTGGTTTGGGAGAGCCTTAATAAAAGGTCAACTATTTTCAGTAATTGGTCAGCCATTCTATACATTTTTAAAGTTCGCTTCAAGGTAAAAAAAAAAAGCTTTTGACACATTCACAGTCATTAAAGGTCAGCTACTTTCAGTAATTGGTCACCCATAGATTTTTTAATAATTTTTTAATCTATTAAAAAAAAATTAAGCTCAGCGATTTCTGGCACCTCATTTATGGAAAATTTGCAAGAAATGTATACAATCTGAAAGATATCTAGATCTATGTGAAAGGTTAGCTAGTTTCAGTAATTGGACAGCTATAATAATTAGCAAGCGAATTCAAAATATTACAGTCTCAGAGTTTTTGATAGCAAAAGTGGGGAATTTTTATAGGAAACTGGCTAATTTGTGCTTTATTTTGTATTTCTTTCAGTATTATTCTTCAAAAACCTAGGTCAGAAATCAAACCCTAATCCCACTCAATCCTTCAACCCTATATATTATACGTGGTAGGTATAATGTGGTGTGATCGAATCATTTAGATTTTCACTCGATTACGGAATCCGAAGCTGAAGAGGGAGACCCAATTTTGACATTTCGCTCATAGTTAAAATGTTAGAATTGGGTCTGATTCCCCCGCAACTCATTCATCGGATTCCGTGATCGGGGCGTTTGTACTACTTGCAAGACCACCATAGTTTCTCCATAGTAATTGCGTTATAACCTTTATTATAATCAAGTGTACGCATCCCCTTATATTTTCCAACCTTGGCAGCTCGAGCAACGAACCACAACCAACTTCATATCGCTAAAATTTGACATTTTGCCATTTTGGCGTTTTCTTTTTTCGATGTAAATTTTTTTCTTCTTTGCATTAGTTCGTCGTGTCATTTTATCCGCAAGGTCCATGTGTATTCGATCGTCGAGCAGTCTATTCTGCGGCCGCGAATAAATAAAAAAAGTCCTTTCTTTTTTTGTAAAATCCACACCATAAAATAAAAATTTCACATTCGGGGTTATTGCCGTGCAAAATCAAAGATCTCACTTTCTCCAAAAAACATAATTCAGTGTCTCGAGATTTAAAAGTTCAAAGAACACATCACACACTAGAAATTCAGTGAATTTGTGCTGCAAAATGCTAATCAAAGAATAGTAAGTAAAAAAAAAAAAACGAAAAAAAAATACTCATACTTCATAGAGACAAAAAGCACATACATACTCCTCCACTCTAGGCCTATTGGCCAGAAAAGGCCAAATAACGTTCCAAAAGTCCAGCTGAGTGCATTCGATAAAAAGGGACAACTCGATGAAAGCTTGAATTTGATCGATTTTCAATGCCAGGGGGAAAGAGAAACTGGACTGGAAAAGGGGTTGTGATCACCCTTCTTCGCCTTCTTACCCCGGGTGCTTTAAATGAAATGCAAAATCTCGAATTGTTATCATGTCCTCAATCTTTTTTTTTAAACATTAATAATTTTGTATTTGATTGGCGTTAGATTGGTTTCTGCTTCATGTACTTGTACAATGATTGCCTTTTCTCTTCTTCCTCCCTCATAATCATTACCATCAACACTGTCATTTTAGGGTTAGTTCAATAAAAGAAGAAGGGAGTTCTTGTTACAACCAGTGTGGACCCAGTGTCATAAAATCATTCATGATAAAATGTCTTCTTGGGTTTACTTGACCAGACAACTTCACCTATTCGTCTATAGACTTGTGTACTTGTGGTCATTGGTCAATCTGAGGGCCTCTTGAAAGAGAAATTATTCCCATGTTGGGAGTTAGAATAAAACTTCCACTCTGCCATTTGTTATATAAGTTGCTTATGTCAAGGATGTAAGTTTCCTATAACAAAATGTGGAGGGGGTTGAGAATGCCAGAACACTGACGTCGCCTTGGCGCTTGGCAAGAGATAGATGCATCTGAATAGGTGGGTGTTGTTGTTTTCGAGGACACAGGTATATTCCTTCTCATGTTTTCTGTTTGCACAGCAATAAAATAAATATTCTTTTCACTTAATCAAAATATATTTATTTCCAGTTGGAATTTGTTGTTGTGTTTATTATTCTGCTCTTTGAATTCTATGACCTATAAATTTTCTTGTAGCTTTTGTGTTCCATAGTTTCATTGATTTATCAGTACTTATCTATGATCCACTTTTCTCAACCAACAACAAATTGTGCAAAAGTCATCACAGCATCTTCTTTTCCTTGAAGTTTGTTGACGTTGGCCAATGATTGCCACTACAGCAGCACGTGTATCATCAGTGTTAAGATCTCAATTTTTAAATTTATGTTTCATTGATTTTGTCATCGTTTCCATTTAAATACAATATGAGACTATAATTTGAGAAGTTTTGCCGTTGAATAACCACATAACCTTTATGAGACTTGTTGTTATTGGGATCCAACAAATTATTTTTTGGTGGTTCTTACCTAATCAATCAAGTTTCTTTTTGTGTGATTTTAGAATGATAAGCTGAATGGGTTTTCCTGCTCCCTTAAATCGATGAGTGTTTCACATTTATTGTAGACAAAAAAATGCATTGTTATTGATAAAATTACCTATGTAGATTAGAATAAGATAGATGACAAACAAAAATCATTATTATACCTACCTATTGTGTACCGGTGACATTACACACATATTTGAAAAAAATAATACAAGATGAGTTGCATATCAACTTAATATACTTCATATGTGTTGCATAGTGTGTCAAACAATATAAAGCGTCTAGTATACCTTTTTATTGGCGAAGAATTAACACTTACATTTTTTTAATAAGCAGTATTTTAAAAGCAAACATAAAACCCATAAAAAGTTTTGTTAGACAGTGGCTAGCTACATGGTCGTGACAATATCCATATCCAGATTTGCAATGCATAGAAAATAAAAGGGTAGGTACATTCCACAGACATATTTCTATGCATTAAAATCTGAAGATGGATCGCGGGAGTATCGAAAGTTTTATTCAAAGATTGATTGTAGTAAGGCCCCAGGTAACATTCGATCATTGTGCGAGTGAATTTTTTTCGAGGACTAGTTTGAATTGATTTAATTTGTCTGCAGGCTGGTCCGAGCACCAATTTGTTGGTGTCGCTTAGCCAAAAATTTGATTTCAAAAACCAAATGTTTTTTTGAAGTTTATGTTTGAGGATGGGGCTATGTGTTTGTGTTATCATGTTCGACTGTCAGCATACTGGTTTAATGCATTTTTTACTTGCGAAAAAAAGGGGTCCCATAATTATATCTGTCTGCATGTTTCTCAACCTCCTGCTTAAACCATAGAAACGATTTTTTAGCTACAAATACAACGGTACTTGCCATACAATCTTTAAAAAAATCTTATTTAAGAGTGTTCCGAAGTAAAATGGTGATTTCATAATTAAGATTGTGAAGCGTGTACCTGTCCGATCAAAACGATTGCTTGTCTATGGACAGAAAAACTTGTTTTCTAGGACATCATTGAAAAAAAAAAATAATTTTGTGCTCTAAGATATGGCGAAAATGGCTATTTTTCAAAGCAAATATAGCTTACACCATAGCATTTTTTGCAAAAAAAAATGTTTAATAACACAAAATTCCATATTTTTGTTAAGACACTATTGAAGAAAATTTTGAATTTTGTTCCCAATAAAAATTTTAATATAATACAAAATAAAAATGCTTGTAAATTTAGAAAAAAACGCATTTCGACACCTAACGGTATTTTCTTGACAATTTTTTTTTAGTGGATATAAATTCAATTTATTGTTCACGATTTTCATTAATTATTGAATCATGAATCATCTGATATTGAAATTACAAGTGACCAATTAGTAAAAATACAAAAGTTTTATAAACCAAAGCATCTGATGAAAGTGAAGAAAAACCGGTCTTATATATGCAAAAAAAAGTTAGTAAATGACTGGTTTCCTTCACTCCGGAACACTCTTAAGCTGGCCATACCCGATAGACCCAACGAGCCAAATGGCCCCGTGCCGATCCAAAATCGGTCGTGTGTGGGGTGGATCGCCCACGGATCCATTTGGAATTTCAACCAATCTGAAATCCAACCGAGCCAAATGGATCGGATGGCTCGGTCGTGTATGGCCAGCTTTAAGCCTAATGATTCAAAAAAGAATCAGTGAATTACTGTAGACATGGTATATCAGCAATAAGCGTTACTAACGGTACCTAACACATATTGTTTTTTTTGACTATCAACTTTTTCATGACCTTCTCCACTGATTTCAATCAAAATTTTTATTTCGAATATTAATAATATTAGATACCTATCAACATTTTGAAAAAAACGAATTCAAAATCTTGGTTAAGGCAACACCCAAATTTTAACCATTAATGACTCAGTAATTGCAACTTTTCAAAAAAGTGCGACTCAGTAAACACAAAGGAGATGGCAAAAAAAACCCAGAGTCGATAGAAAAAAACCATCAGCTTTTTGTATTTTTTACTTGTTCATCAATTTTTTTGATAAACTATCATTTTCTTTTTTTATTAAAATGGCTAAAAATTACCATTGTGTGAAACAAAAAAATCGTTGATATCTCACACACAACCTCTTTTATATCGTTTTATTATAGTTCGTCGCTCTACGCAACAGCGAAAAAAAGCTGTCCGACCAATGGTATCGTGTAGAAGATAGTCTTAGCTTTCATTTGATACCCCAATTATATAAGTTGCTTCTATTATAGGTACATTTTGCGGAAAATGCAACCTGAAAAGTGCATTCTCTAACCATTGCGACCAAATAAAGCTTGTCCGGCCAGCAGTTTTGTAAATGTTTGAACTAAAGCTATCAATTGGCATCCAAGGTTTGCATGGCGGCGATGAGATACATAGGTGATCTTACGGTCGGCTCCCGGACTATTTGATATCTTTTATACAAACAAAAAAAACAATATGAACAGGATTTTCATATACCTACCTAGCCGTATTTGTTGGCTCATAACTCCTATACTTCGGAGTTGCCCTTTTGGTGATGTCAATTGCTTATTTTTGGGTACCTATTGGCTAACATTTTGTTCTTGTTGATTTTGGGTTTTTTGTCCATACATTTTTGGCCATCTCCTTTCCTTCCAACTATCCCTATAGCCGGCCATTCACGTTAGGAGGGTCGTTAGGACTATAGCAACAATCGTAAATATTTTCTATGGAAGATTGACAGGTTCTATTGTGAATACTGAAGTTCGTTGGAAATTTCTACGAATCTTGTGACCGTCCCTACGATTGTCTCAACGTGAATACGCAGCTTATTTTGATTGATCAATATTTGAATGTTTTGTCTATGTTAAGTTTTAATGTAATTGGGCTTGGTTTTTTTACAGCTACTTTACACTCGTAGATCATTTTGATCTGCCATTATTCAGCTAATTTTCTAAGCCAAGGCTCAACTTTTTTGGGCCTCGCTTATTGCAACGAACCCAAATAACGCAACTGCCCGAATCTTTATTGGTTGTTTTTATCGAGGGCGTACTGCATGTACTATACAAAAATTATTTTTTAAGAATACCACTCTAACGATTTAAAATCAATAAATTTTTCTATTTAATCAGTTGGATTATTCTAAGACTCCAAGCAACTTGAACCTTAAGTGCAACTTTCCTATGTTTTTATGTAGCTACCTGGGAACGATGAAAATTGTTGGCTTAGTCGGAATTATATTTTACAAAAAGTCTAATAAACTATGTACAAATGTAGGTGCTTGAGAAAATATGAATATAAGTAAAAACAAACGTTTAAATCGAGCGGTATATAGGTCAATATTTCAGTCTCCGTCATTTTGAACGGAAATAAAAAATGATATCAAAAACGTGTTTTTTCGTTGGTTTTAAACAAACTTGTTTTAACACAAGCTTAAAAAAAAAATTATCATACCCGCTATCTCGATAACAGAACTCTACGTCAATTTCTTGTGTTTTATCGTTTAGTTGATACACCACTTAGTCAGGACAAAACAAAAATGGAGACGTTTACTGCAGAAACACAGGAGATATGGAGAGAAGAAAAGTGGCTTTGGAATCGTTTCGTCACTGTATATGCTCACAAGAAAAAACTGGCTTTTTTTGTTGTTTAACTGGTCAGGGTTGCTCTTTATGAAAATTTAAGTAAAAGGCTATTGAATATACCTTTTAACAAGGAACGATTGAGTTCAAGGGTTTTTATTATTAAATATATTTGTTTTGAACAGAAGTATGTTTAAATCGAAAATGCTACTTACTTCACACTTGCGGTTCTGAGATTGTAACTCGCGCACTTAGCCGAATTTGATAATATTATGTTTAAGAATTTAAAAATAAATAAAAACGGTGTTACGAATCTGGGCGTTAAAAGTAGAATAAATAAAGCTCGTGCTGCCTTCGGTACTCTGTCCCCAATTTGGAAATCCAGTAAAATCTCCTTAGGCACTAAGTTCAGATTTTTCGAATCCAATGTCAAATTTGTGCTGTTATATGCTTGTGAAACCTGGAAAGTCACGTATACCATAGGCTTTTGTGAATCGCTGTCTTCGCCACATCCTAAAGATTCGCTGGCCACGAATAATATCAAACGAGGAATTGTGGCGCAGGACAAGTCAAGAGCGGCTGAACGTCGACATAAGAAAGCGTAAATGGCGTTGGATTGGTAACACACTGAGGAAACCAAACGATGAAATTGCAAAGCAGTCATTTGAATGGAATCATCAGGGTGCACGGCGGGTCGGAAGACTAAGACCAACATGGAAATCAACTGTCTTAGCGGAAGCAGAATCCCAGAGAAAGAGGTGGCCACAGTTAAATTACCTTGCAGTAGACCGTGAAGGATGGAGACGTTTTTTGACGCCCTATGCCCCAACCGGGGTTACAGGACACGATAATGATGATGAATTAAAAAACCTCAAGTTCAAAATTTGAAGACAGACAAAATTGTATTACTCATTTTATTCGTGTTCTCTATCATCGTAATGTCCCATGTATAATTATTTTATCAATTTTTTTGCACGAATCCAAAACTTGCCCTATAGTGCCAATATCGCAAGTTAAAATACATAACAACAATTTATTATGTATTTTTATAAACAAATTGAAATTGATTATACGACATACATATTTAAATGAGTTAGCAGTTCAAACCATAGAAGTAATACACTCAGGTTATGATTCCAAATCATAAAATATGAATCACATATTACCAACTAAATGATGTGTGAGATTCAGTTTCAAAAGAATAATGAGTAAAAGAGGAATAATAAATAAACTAAAACGTGTCATTATCGCTCTGTGCAGTACCTATATGCAGTGTAGTGTATTTGTATACATTATATAATTGGATTTTGACAAATACAGGCAAAACGATTTTTATAGAAAGTTTATAAATCTTAACAACAGGGTTCGTAAGTTCTCTATAAAGTATAAGATGTCGTATTTTGATTTTTATTTACCTCCATTTATGTCCCTATGTATGTATAATGGTATCTGTTCAAAGTGAACGATCTCTTTGTAAAAAGATAGAGTTTATAATATACTGGCGCTTCATTATTGTGAAACGTTACAAAATTGAGTCATAACATAAATGGAGATGTGGCCTTTAATGATTTTTTTTTTTGGATTTGAGTGTGTCTCATTTGAAAGTGCGTGAAATAAGTTAATTGTAAAAAAGTTAACTTGCATGATTTGCACGAAAGTACGAAGTTCACTGATGAAGTTGTGTGAACATTTTGTTGCTAATTTTTATTGATGGAGAACAAAAACACAATATTATATTGTATCAGTAATATGCAAAACTAATTTGTAACCTTTAGAGTGTTTTAATTTTCCGGCTTTGTTTATGGAATGCATTTTTTTTAATATGGTTGGAAGTATTTAAAAGTTGTATGATTTGTTTTGGTACTAATGTCAAGTGTGAACTGTTAGTTTTATTTTTCGAATATCTTATCAAAACACCACTCAATAGTTATTTTTCTTTTGATTAGACCTGAATACAAATTTAATGAGAATATTATGTATATTATTATTTTTAGCGCTTGTTTCAATGGCTAAGCAAAGTCCTGTTTGTGGATTTATAACCCACTCAGTTGGGTCTTTAGACTCCTGAACTGTGCTAAAATTTGTATATCACAATTTACTTTGAAATTGTGAAAGAATCCCACAATATTAGTTTTGTTTTCCAACAAATAAAACAATTTAGAATTTCATATTTAAAAAGGGTATACCTACATGATCATGGCATATAAGTCGCCTGCCGGTTAGTTGTCTGTACTACATATTCAAACATATACCTACATAAGTTTGTATATATGATGCAATTTACTATAGATAAGAAAAGGTTATATAAACACACACAGTCGTATTTGTAAGATTACTTTAGACGGTTGTCTAGTATGTTATGAAAAGTTAGCGATATGCTTAATTGAATAAAATAAAATGCATATATAGTCAAGGTTAAGACAAGCGATTCCGGTGTCTATAAGTTTGACAGCAGCTATTGTTTACTTTTTGAAAAATGGTTTCTAATAATGTTTTGAAGTTGGAAGGCTGTCTTAAGATTAAGTTTGAGGTTTATAAACAAGGCTGATTAAATGAAATTCACTATTAGATCTCTCTTGAAGTTAAAGTTGGTAAGAATTTTGTATATTTATCTATGCAAAAATTTATACTATGCACTGATGGACAAAACTATTCGTAAAATGGTATTGCTGGCAGCAAACAAAAGTTCTTAAACATATAATATTATTTAAAAATCAACTTTTGGCTGGACAAAAGTATTCCTAACTTTTATAAAACTAAAAAAGAGGGATATGAGCAAAAATGTAATAAATGGACACCTACTCAACAGTAATAAGCATTTTAATTTTTAAGTTCAGAGAAGACCCTGAACAGTCAAAATAAAAATTGTGATCCGTTTTTAGCTCTGGTGCGTTTAGAGCTAAAAATATGTGTTTCTTCTTTCGTTCTAAGTTGGTTCAGAGTGTGCTATGTACCTATGTATATGAGCTCAGAATAAAATAACTGAACAGATGGAGTTAAATGCTGAACACAAGCTGACGGCTAGTGTTCAGGTGTGTTTTAAAAATAATTCAAAGCGCTCAGAACACGCTTATTTCATATTATGTTCAGAACATGGCTTCTGGCTTTCCCAAAAGCTACATAACAATATATTTTTTTCTAATTTATGCCATTTTTACTTGCGATATACATTGGTACTATAGGGCAAGTTTTGGATTCATATTATGTTCAGAACATGGCTTCTGGCTTTCCAAAATGCTACATAACAATATATTTTTTTCTATTTTATGCCATTTTTACTTGCGATATACATTGGTAGATACTATAGGGCAAGTTTTGGATTCGTGAAAAAAAAAATTGAGGTTACAATCAAACATGACATTAGGATGATAGAGAACTCGAAAAAAGTGGGTGGCACAATTCTGTCTGTTTGTATCTGGATTTACAGCCTAAACCAATATGCGATTTTCTTCAAGTTTTGAACTTAAGGTTTTTTTTTGTAACTTTCGAGAGGGGAAACAAAAATTTTTTTTAAGCTCCAAAAATAGCGGTACTTGTACTTGTCATACAACCGTTAAGGAAAAGCTTATTTATATCGAAAACGGCTCCAACGATTTTGATAAATAAAAATCAGTGCGTTATTGTAAGCATGGTACATAATATACTTTGGTAGAAATTTTTTTTTCCAAGAATTGGCTATAGCCTGCTGAAACTCTTCAACACCCTGAACGGGCTTGAATTAACATAGGATTTATCATAGGCTTCACTTCATGGGGTTCACAATCCCTAGGGTATCACAATGGATCTACATTAATCTAAGTGTGACGGTAACAAGACCAACTGTCAGCCCATTAACCTAACTTAACCTAACCTAACCTATTAACATTACCTGCCATAAAACGGTTTTTTGATTTTCGGAGTTTTGGATTTTTAAAAAAATATTTAAATTTTTTTTTGGAAAATTCAATATTTCAAAAACGGGTTGATGAATTTTTTGACTTGGTGCTTAAATGTATTTTAATATTTTCTAAAAATGTTTATCCCAATTTTTTTTTAAATGTTACTAAAATTGTACCTACATATATGGGTGATTCCATAGAAAACGACCCTATACGAAAAATTATAAAATATGACTTAGAATTGAAAAAGTACCGTTAGACGTTTTTAAAAGATTGCATGTTTCATTTTAAAAGTGAAATTATCAATAATTTTTTTTATCGCCGCTTGTTTCGCAGCTCGAACCCCTTTGCAGAATAGTCACTTTTTGTTATCAGAAGCTCAAAACCCTATTTTCAATAATTAATAGTTTCACAATTTGAGAACCGGTGGTTATTTGCCCTTATTAGAACTCTAAGCACGTTTTCGTGTCATTTAATTATTCGATACTAAATACAATTTTAGTTTTTAGGCAGTTGATTCATAAAGTGGTTAGTGTCACGTTCGTAACAAAATTTGGCATTTCAAATCATAATCTTTCTGTTTTTCAACTCAATTTTAGTTTTGTTTTTTTTTAGATATAAAATTCATGACGTAGAGATATAATTCTAAGAAAATCTACTTAAAATATTAATTTAATCGGCTTTAAGTGAAAGTTTTTCCTATTTTAAAAGAAAATGGAAAAAATGTCATTGAAATGAGAACTACCTTTATTCACTTTTCAGTGAGAAAAACTTTATTTTTCTAGAGAAAGTGTTTCTGACATCATGCGAGAAATGATTATATGTACATCGATGACAACAATTTCCCGTCAAAATATAGTATATTATATTGTTTTCATGCATACAAATCTTACTCAGTCACACCCGTAACGATGCCTTGTCACACCCGTAACGTTTTCAAATAACTTTTTTTTTTATAGTTTTTCGTAGTTTTGGTTCTCATTTCTTAACTGAAACTGAAGACCAACTATCTGGGCTAATATTCGCAAAAGAATAATACATACTTTTCATGCAATATTTTACACCACATGAAAATTAGATATCTTAATCGCAAATCACTAGTTTTCTAAAGTCACACCCGTAACGCAACTAAATTGCATCCTATAACTGATCAACTCATTTTTCATACTTTAGTAGAATAGTAAAATTGGGAATAATATGTGAATAATTAATAAAATATGGAGTCTTACTGTCACACCCGTAACTGTGGAAACACCCATATATAAAAAAATTTGTTTTTAAGAAAACCGCTCCAACGATTTAAATTTTTTGTTTGCATATAATTTTACAAGTAATAAAATGGCATACTTGGGTTTGAGCGCTAAGCTATTTTAGTAGTTGTATATATACCTAATTTAAAAAACGATTTGAATGCTTTTTTTATACTTGTTTATAATTTGTATATATATTTTCTATAATTACTTCTTAAGTTCCAAGCAACTTGAACATAAGAGCAAGTACGTGCGATCCAGTCGTGCATTTTATTTTATAAAATTTCGCCCCCTCCCAACGGATTTTTTTCTTGTTTACTTTCATCCAGATTGGCAGATTTTTGCGAACCATCTAGTACATTTCTACACTTCTTACATTTTGGGGCTGGGTTAAGGATAAAATACAAATGTACAGGATTTTTTTTAGTTTATTTGGAATAAACAGAGAGGGGTGCATCATTTTAAATAAATTGATAACCTCTTTGAGGAATAACTAAATGTATATAAAGTTAGCAGGACACTTTAGGAAATTCATGTTAAAAACTATCCTATCATTAGTTGCTACTTAATTGCGAATAAGTTACGCAAAAAAGAAAATTAATTGCTTTTTTGGTTTAGGAAAAATTGTGTGTCCTGCTAACTTCATATAAACTTAGCAGGACAACTTTCTCAAAAATAAAGATAATCGTGCAATAAAAAAGTTTATTATTGAGAACTAATTAGTTGCGAATTAGTTACGCAAAAAAAAAAATGTATAGTATTTTTGGTTTGCGAAAAAATGGGTGTCCTGCTAACTTCATATGAACCTAGCAGGACAACTTTCTCAAAAATGTAGATAAACGATCCGAAAAAAGTTGGTTGTTGAGAACTAATTAATTGCGAATTAGTTACGCAGAAAAAAATGAATTTTCTGTTTGTTTGCGAAAAATAGGCGTATTGCAAACTTCACGTGAACTTAGCAGGACAACTTTCTCAAAAAAGGAGATAATCGAGTTGAAAAAAGTTGGTTATTGAGAACTAATTAATTGCGAATTAGTTACGCAAAAAAAATTTAATTGCATTTTTGGTTTGCGAAAAAATGGGTGTCCTGCTAACTTCATATGAACTTGGCAGGACAAATTTCTCAAAAAAGGAGATAATCGAGCTGAAAAAACTACGTTATTGAGAACTAATTAATTGCGAATTAGTTACGCAAAAAAAAAATTAATTGCATTTTTAGTTTGCGAAAAAATGGTTGTCCTGCTAACTTCATATGAAGTTAGCAGGACAACTTTCTCAAAATTAAAGATAGTCGAGCTGAAAAAAGTTGGTTATTGAGAACTAATTAATTGCGAATTAGTTACGCAAAAAAAAAAATTTGATTGCATTTTTGGTTTGCGAAAAAATGGGTGTCTTGCTAACTTCATATGAACTTAGCAGGACAACTTTCTCAAAAAAGGAGATAATCGAGCTGAAAAAACTACGTTTTTGAGAACTAATTAATTGCGAATTAGTTGCAAGAAAAAAATTAATTGCATTTTTAGTTTGCGAAAAAATGGTTGTCCTGCTAACTTCATATGAAGTTAGCAGGACAACTTTCTCAAAAATAAAGATAGTGGAGCTGAAAAAAGTTTATTATTGAGAACTCATTAATTGCGAATTAGTTACGCAAAAAAAAAATTTAATTGCATTTTTGGTTTGCGAAAAAATGGGTGTCCTGCTAACTTCATATGAACCTAGCAGGACAACTTTCTCAAAAATGAAGATAATCGAGCTAAAAAAATTTGGGTGTTGAGTACTAATTAATTGCGAATTAGTTACGCAAACAAAATTTGTATTGCGTTTTAGGTTTGCGAAAAAATTTGTGTCGTGCCAAGTTCATATGAAGTTAGCAGGACACCCATTTTTTCCTAAACCAAAAAAGCAATAAATTTTTTTTTTGCGTAACTAATTCGCAATTAAGTCGCAACTAATGATAGGATAGTTTTTAACATGAATTTCCAAAAGTGTCCTGCTAACTTTATATACATAATAACTAGCCCACACATACCAGCCACCAGCGTTCGAACCTTACTCCAATCGGCGCAAATTTACTTAATTTTGAGGAAGAAAATTACATACTCCACCACTCCACTTTTTTGAGAAATCTACTCCTTTTTTCCACACTTAAAAATTCCTTGGCCAAACCACATAAAATTAAATGACAAGACGTGTGTTATTCAATTTTCCAACCAAGTCTGACTCTGAATGTTTGCGCATCTGAAAGTCTATGCTGAGCGAAATCATCTCTTTTTTTTACTTTGTTCGTCGTTCCTCGTTCATATCGGGGATAATATAATTTTGTTTCTTTTAAATAACTTATTATTTTTGTTAAATACATTTTTGTTTAAAATACAGTTTTTGAAAACATGAGTTTTCCTTTCGTTTTAAAATTTGCTCCGGAAATTTTTGATTTACTCCTCTTTTTTTTTTACAAATCTGCTCCAAAATTTGGTTACTGAGGTTCGAACCCTGCCAGCCATCAACATCATCAACAAAAGTGCAGAACAATTCGATACAGTCAACGTTATCATTAGAAATAAAATTTTATCATTCATAATTCTGTTAGTTCACATCATTTTGTAGTAGAAAAATAAACTTAAGGAGGTATGAATTTGGGAACAAGCCGAAGCTTACGAGTACTGACTCATTTTTATCCTCAATTATTTATTAATTTTGAATGATAGAGGTTCCAGCTGCTCTTTGATTGTAGAAATCCTAAATGCTCAGGTTACTTTTCGTGGTGCATTCGTGTACCATTTAAAGATAATTCGTCGTAAAATAAAGTTGTTATGTTATTAGCTGTTTCAATGAAAAAAAACTAGATCAGAATACAGAAGAACATCACAAGTGTGTGGGAACTGTCAGAAAAGGAAAGAATAAAAAAGTGCAGCTTAGGTTAGGTTGGAAGGGGTGATAATACGGCGAGCCGCACCATCTCATTCGGATCTCAGTGGATCCATTGCGCTCCCCAGGGGTATAGGTGGTTAGTGAGGAGGGATAGGAAGGGAGTTAATAGGAAGTTTTAGGTGTGGGGGGCCTCCTTGAACCATCCTGAGTTCTGAATGAATTTCAGGATGTTCTTTAGTGGCAAGACAGAGATGTCGCCCAGTTCGTCGAAGAAGTATTCTCCAAGGGCCTCTTTTCAGGTTCTAGCTAGGCTGGGGCATTCGCAAAGGAAGTGAGGGGAGCCCTCCTCTGCCTCATCATCATGACACCCTCTACATAAGTCCGATGAGCTGATGCCCATTCTGTTCATGTTGGTTCCCATTGAGTTGTGGCCCGTAAGGACACCAACCATGAGAGATAATTGAGGCCTGCCTAGCTTGAGTAAGTAATCAGTTTTTTTCTTTGAAATTTTTGGCCATAGATTCCTAGAAACCCGACAAGTGTCCATGGATGACCATCTGACATTTGCAGCCTCTAAGAAAATCTGGTGTATTCTACTTTTTTCTTGCTCCAGTGGCATAAGCACCGAGAAGTCGGTTTGGCTCGGATCAAGAGACGATCCGTTTTTGGCCAGCTCATCCGCCATTTCATTCCCATATATATTACAATGTCCTGGGACCCATCTAAGGGTGACTGTGTTCGTTGCACCTAGTAAAGTTAACATATACCGGCAACGTTTTATCAGCTTTGACTTTATAGAGATTGAGGAAATGGCTTTGATTGCCGCCTGGCTGTCTACAAAGATGTCAATATTTTTGTTTATTACTTCGCGTGAGGAGAGATGTTTTGCGGTGCGGTGTAACGTAGTCTGTTTGAATGTCTATGTCAGTGAACTTCACTATAGTTTTATGACCGTAGTGGCCCCTTTTCCAATTATTACACTGCTGAAGTCTTAAAGCACTTTGGGCCGCTAGCTCTTTCGTAATCAGATCGAGCGGGGCTAGTGAAAGGAATGTTTCTGGGGCCGCCGTTGGTGTGGTTCTAACCGCACTGGTTTTGCCAATACATGCAAGTCTTTGAATTTTAGTCATGGTTTTTAGATTGGTTTCTTTTTTCAAGGCTGGCCACCAGACCAAACATGCGTACGTTAGGATTGGCCTTATTATGGCTGTGTACATCCAATTAATGGTTCTAGGGCTGGGACCCCATCTTTTACCAAAAATTCGACTGCAAGTGTAAAATGCAATTGATGCTTTTTTCTCTCTATGTTTTATATTCTCTTTCCAGTTCAGTTTACGGTCCACTACAACAGCAAGATATTTGGCGGTATCCGAGATTTGAAGCGGAGTTCCGTTAATGGTTGGCGGTTTTATATTGGGAATATTATTTTTCCTTGTAAACAACACCAATTCTGTCTTAAGTGGGTTAACGTTAAGTCCACAACTATTGGCCCAATTACTGAGCTTGTCGAGGGCTGTTTATAATAGGAGATCGCATAGCGTTGGGACAAATTTGCCCGAGGCCATTAACACAATGTCATCGGCGTATGCAACGACCTTGATGCCACTCATACTTAGTTCAACTAATATCTGGTTAACTACAAGGAGCCAAAGCAGAGAAGATAGCACTCCACCCTTTGGAGTTCCTCTGCATGTTTTAACTTTTATCTTGGTGTTACCCATTTCTACATTATAAGTCTTGTCTGAAGCAAGGAGTCAATCCAGTTTATCAGTAACGGATCGATGCTGATGGAGTTCAGGGCTTGTCGAATGGCATCGTTATCAACGTTGTTGAAGGCCCCTTCTATATCAAGGAATGCTACCAGGGTGAATTCCTTGAATTGGATTGACTTTTCGATTGTGCCGACCACTTCATGAAGCGCTGTCTCGACAGATTTGCACTTCATGTATGCATGTTGGGCCTGTGAAAGAACACCATCATTCAGTTTTAGGTGAATATGTGTCTCCACTAGTCTTTCTAAAGTCTTGAGAAGAAAAGAGGATAGGCTTAAAGGCCTAAAATCTTTCGGTTCGGTGTGGGTGGGCTTGTCAGCTTTCGGAATGAAGATGACATTGACCTCTCTCCAACTAGAAGGAACATAGGTGATGCTAAGACAACCCCTAAAAATGTCCACTAGAATTGGAACAATTATGTCTTTAGAGCTTTGGAGCATAATTGGAGTTAATCCATCAGGCCCTGCAGACTTGTATGTATGCTGAGAAGGAGTCAATGGCCCATGCTACCTTCCTTTTATCTACAATTTGGTTACCTATGTTAGAGATTACACTTAAGTTAAGGCCTCTGTCCGCAGGAGATGTATCAGTTGAACATCCTGGGAAGTGAGTGCTCCAAAGTGACTCTAAAGTCTCGGAGCAGGAGTCAGTCCAGGTTTTATCAGGGGTGGAATCGGCTAAGGTGATTTGTGATAGTTGACAGTCACATTACCATAGTTTTGCTATGTGTTGTGACTGTCAACTATCACAAATCACCTTAGCCGATTCCACCCCAGGTCTTTTTAAAAAGCCCGGAGGAGTGTAAGCCTTAGACATGACTTTCCTTAGCCTAGCAGCGTCATTTCTTGACTTTATGTCTGTGCAAAATTTTTACCAGGCTGCTCTTTTTGCATAGGTTGTCCGGTTTTTGTACATATTTTTGCCGATCTTGAAAAGATCCCAGTCAGCAGGTTCATTACTGTGTTTTGCTCTATTGAAAAGCCTCCTTGAGTTTTTCCTAAGGACAGATAGCTCTTTGGACCACCATACGGGGTTGAGCTTACCTTTTCCTTTAGTAATGGGGCAAGAACTTTCATAAGTATTATTGATGGCTAATGTTAGTTCATTTATTTGTTTTTCAATCTCTGAGCAGTTTGTCAAGGGTTGATTTTCATAATGACCCAAAGATGAGGCCGATCTTATGTGAAAGGCATTCCAGTTTGTCTTCCTGGGGTTTCTATAGGGTTTCGGGTTTTCTATATTGTGATCAATTTGGAATGTTATCATTCTATGGTCAGAGAATTTTACATTACTTGAGACTTTCCAATCACTGACTACGATAGAGTCGGAGTCTGTTCCTGGTAACGAAGGTTGGTTGTTACCTTTTCCCCTTTTCTTTCGCACTTCACCGTCGTCATGTCTGCACTACTGTGGGAAGATAAGAGGAAAAGATTCAAAGATTTTTTCGCCACTAAACATGTCCGATAATTACCTTCTGTAAGCCCTTTATTGAAGTAGAGGATATAGTCTTTGGACATAAGTCCGCAGATCCTGCCGCTGTTGATCCAGGGCTCCTGAATAAGGGCGATATCAATGTTATCTTTTGACAGCAATGAGGTCAGGCAGGCAGAGCCCAACTTACTGTGCTGGAGGTTTATCTGTAGCACCTTCATCATCATTTTTATTTTGCTTGTTTTGTAGGTTGGCTGCCGACATAGGGCGCACCCTGACCTCACTGATGCCAACCATCAACTTGAAACCTTTGACGGAAGCATTGCCATTGTAGCATGGTTCAACATGAAAATGGCTTCCTGTCCTTTTTTCGTGGGAGCTTCAATGTCCAGAACCTTCCAATCGCTACTCGGGAAGCTTGAGTTTTGACCTCGGAGGAGGTTCTCTAGAAGTTCCTTAGAGACGCGAGGGCCCGGCACATGAATGCGGACTTTGGGTTTAGTCGGGAGTTCACTTTTAGAGGCAACATTAAGAGTTACCCCTTCGAGTAAACCTTTCATCTTCTTGATCCTTGCTTGGAGCCATTATAGTGTGGGTTCGTCCCTACACGTCAGGATTTTGAAACCCTTGACGGTCGATAGTGGCCCGAATTTCGGCACAAAACCAGTGGAAGCGAGAATTTCGGCGTTTATAAAGTCAAGGATCTTTATCTCTACCTGAGCCCACTGCTCACTGGTTAGCAGCCTATCGGAGCTCCCTTCATTGATGACAGCCACCTGAAGGATTTGTGTCACTACGTCTGCTAGCGTGTCTGCGCTAGCACTGTGTGCCATCTTGTGTCTTTTATTGGCAGACGTTGTAGGGGGCATCGAGTCATTAAGTCTCATCCTCTTCCTTTGACTGCCAGTGTGTTCGACCCTCGAGTGCTTTGGACCTCTTATCGGTCTCACTTTAGGGCTACTGACAGCCAGTTTGGGAGAAGAGACATCCTGATCACTTTTTTCTTTTACTTTGTCGATCTTTTTAGAGTCAACCGTTGTCTTGCTGTTGGAGACCGTCTTGGCAAGAAGCTTTTGAACCCAGCTCAAGCGCTTCCAGTCCCTAAGACTGAGCAGTTTCGGATCAACCTTGCCATATCTACGTACGGCCCTCTTGGCGTTTTCTATCCTTTTTAGATCCGGATTCAGATCCCCTCCCTTGTTCTGCTTCCTTAGATACACCTTACTTTCCTGGATCGGTTTTGGCCCATCGATTGACGGGCAGCGATCATCAGAAACGGTTACCTTCACGGTCTTGGAGGACCCTGGGCCATCTGCGCAGACTTCGGTTGGTTCACTTGCACCAGACCCTTTATAAGGAGTCGAAGTAGTCTTGGCTCCCGGCTGCGCCAGGATTTTTGCCACAGACTCGCCTTGAGGGGGTTCCTGTCTCCAACCTTTCACAGGGTTCTCGGTCTCAGTGACGTCTACGTCCGAGCTGTCCGAACTGGCGAAGGATTGATAGTCGTCGTCATTGAGGATACGATTTTCCTCATCAGACGCCATCGTTCCATCGTCAGTTTCAACAGCACCGTCCTCAGAGTCAGCAAAATCCATGAGATATTCAGAAAATACCTCATGGATTTTACGGGCATGACCGCTGCTGAAGGCAGGAGTGCAGTCTACTGCTTTTGATGTTGTTGCGGTTGTTGTTGTTTCTATTATTTGTGCCACTGGCGACTTACTTACTTACTTACTTACTTACTTACTTACTTATTGCTGGAGGATCGAACGTAAGCTCCCCACCACATCAAGGTGAAAACCATGGGGAAAAATAAAGTCCAGCTTAGTGGTGGAAGGATTCACCGTGAAATTTGGAATTTAAAAATATTTGCATTAGTTTTTAATCAAAATTTAATATCCATTCATACTTTTTATATTCTTTTATGTTTTTTTTTGTTCACGTTTAGTTCAAAAATATAAGAAAAGTATGTAGGGTAAATAGCCCTTTTGTTGGCTGCCAAAAATATATGACTCAAATCAAGTATGAATTGACAAAAATTGGCACCTGCCAATCATTGGTAAAAGCGCTAATGACAGTGTCAATAATTGGGTCGATTGGCATTTATGCCAATCATTGGTCATGTTTTCAATCTAAAAAAACTCAAATTAAACTATTTTCTTTAAGACGTTAGTGCACTTTTTTTCTTTATCATTAAAAATCTAATCTCAGCTTTAAAATTACGGAATCGATGAATACTTAATTTTAAATATAATAATTTATTTTTCATTTTAAATTTTATAAATTTATTTTAATTCCAATATAGCTTTATTATCAATAAAAACCAGTGTGCCAATCACTGGATTGACTGATGCCAATAAATGGTAAACCATGCCAATCACTGGAAAATATATATATGTGGGTTTTTTATTTATTTATAATTTATTTTAATAGTCTACTTCGATTTTTTCATTTTTATTGGGAAAAAACATAACTATCTACATAACTATCTACATACATATATAAAAATTGTATTAATATTTTTTGTATTTACCAGCATTACTATGAGCCAACATTGTGGAAAGTATTCTTTAGGTGCCAATTATTGGTTGATTTACCCTACTTCTGTGATAAATTTTAGATAATTATTATTCCAAACAAACAAATCAGCTGGTTCTTTGACAGTTCTCACTCACTTGCTCTACGTCAAAAGCAGGTGAAGGACACGTTGTACTTAACTGTTCTGGAAATCTTTATGAAATGTAGAACAGTTAAGAGCATGGTTTTTACTCATGGAACACACAATCTTGCAATTTTCTGTGCAGAATAGAATCATTAAACACATCCATTATCCCACAGAGAGTATGTAGGGATCTTCAAAATTGCTAATACAGTTATCAATAAATTGGCGATTACGTGGTCAACGATTGATTTTTCAATCGGTATTATGAAACTTATGCGAATAACACTTGCGGTAATAGCATTGAATAAATATAAATAGAAGGTGACACCCGGCAAAACGTCCGCATGATTTTATAGTAGCTCTGCTTTCGCTTTAAATATTATGATGAGGTTGGTGTATAACATAAAATTAATTTCCTTAATTAAATAAAGTTGGTGTATTCGAAAGGGAATTTTTTAATAATAGCATTGTTTGTTATTTTTGTTTATTATGAATTGCTATGGAAACGATGGGTATCAGGACGATTGTAGTGTCTGCTTTGGGTGTTAGTTGTGTTCTACTATGAAATTTAAATTTTCTTTAGAATTTGTAGTTTTGAATGATTTTCGTTTTTTAGAAAATCGTTCGATTTTAAAGATAAGAAGGTTTTTGTATACATAATACAAATTATACTACTGAAAAAAAAAAAAAAAATAATTCAACAAGTCCAATCCTTAATGCTTAGTCTTCTACCTGGATGATTTATTTCAGTAGTACTATATAGAATTTGTACAGTAAAAAAACCTTATAGGAGCTATGCCCGGCCCCAGACAAAAAAACTTCCAGCTTAATGATTAGGATCTCTAATTCTTGTTAGATATAGTTTACAGTGGTTTTTTGCCAAAAAGTTAAACTGAACTTAATTCAAATTGCGTATGACAAAGGCCCGCACTATGTCACTGATTAGTCCAAGTGAGTAAGCCGGACGAAAATTTTTTGGACTAAAGGCCATAAAAAGCTATTATAAATATACATATTCAAGTTTAAGGTCTATCAAGGCTTTTGAATAAATAATTAAGTAGATGTTATGATGTAAGTATAAGAACTAAAAATAAAAAACATTACCGTCATTTACTTTGAGCACTTTTAGTAACAGCTAGTTTGGCTGTGGATGCATCACCAAAATATGAATATAGGGGTCTGGTACGTGCGTTTTGATATCGAATGAATCGAAAATCGAGGAATAGAAAAAAAGAGATATTACAGACTAAATTCTTGTACTGCCTATATTTTTGTGGAAGGTTTTTACTTATGGCTTGAAAACTATCCATTATTCGTGAATTATATCAGAGAGCAATTGAAAGCATAAACAATTTCCAAAAAATCTCTGTTTAAGGTTTTTGTTCTGCGGCAACCCATTTGGAATCAAGCGCTAGTTGAAAATTGACGTGTTTTTACTGTTTCCGAAAATCCACTAGAAAACACTATTTAACCTACCTACTTTGCGTGACAACATTTGAATTTTTGTCTTTAACATGAACCAAGATATACTTTTTTGATGGTTTTTGATGCGCTGATTTCGAATCTGGCCTAGAAATTGCTCTAGCACGTCACGTTTTTAAGATATTGAAATCTAAAAATAAAAAAGGAATGCGTTTTAATGCAAATTGTTTAAAAAAAAATGCGCGGTAATTTTTTTTTCGAATTAATGTTTATGGTCATTCTAAAGTATGAACATTTTGCTTCGAAATTCTTTTTGAATCTTCCAAATACCTTCATTCATCTTTGAGAAAATCATTAATTAGTTGTTAGCTTTCGTCTTAAACCAGATAGTAGCCGCGTTTTATTATCGCTCATAACCCATATGGTTCACCTCGTGAAAATAAAACGATGTGGGTTAGTGCAAAAGCAGTGCTGTATATCAGTCTCTTTTTTTCTTATGTTTATTTGTTTTTCATGTAAGCACTTGTCTCTTTTCCTCTCTATTCCTAATACTGCTGACAAATCGCTGACATCCATTCACAATGATGAATAGCCCTCTGACAGTCAGAGTGAAAACCTCTATCTGGGTTATTGAAATTAACCTAGATAGAAACCTAGATCCCATGTTGTTTTTGTAATGCATGTTAAAAGATAACCTCGACCCAGACCCAGAGATAATAAAACGCAGCTAGTATGAAAGTACGCTAAATTCATACATTTTAATTAAGGATTTCTTAGAGAGAAAAAGGAATAGCACAGGAAAATTAGACAAACAAATGGCAAAACTTCGAAAAAATTCCGTCAAAGCTGAAATTCGGTGGAGAGCTTTGTTTTGACGTCTTCAGCATTTCCTAAAAAGTTCCGTAGATTTGGGCTGGGGCTTAGTTTTATAGGGGGGGTTAAAATTCAGTTGTTTCTTTATTTCACGAAAACTAGCAGTTTTTTTTTGAAAAAAATGTGAAGGTAAAAATTGTAGCTTATGTAATCTTATACAAAAAAGATTAACATACTTTTTTCATACAATTAATAGATTCAGAGAAAATCGTACAAGAACTTCATGGTTTGGCTATATCTCCTCAGTATAAAACCAAGTTTGTGGGTTGCCTGCCCGGGGTAAGGAGAAGGCCTTCAGCTTGGAAAAGAAAGTGATTTGGTTTTTATTCAACAGCTCGATCGAATTTTATTTTACAACAAAATAATGACAATAACATTTAGACAGTAAAATTATTTAAAAAATGAGCTATTAACAAACTCTGTAGGTTAATTATTGAATTTATATTATTGCTCATTAAATTCTACAAAACAAATATTGTAACACTTCTTCACTATTTTCTGTGATACTGCGCTTCTCACGTTATGGAAGACTCCACTCAACTGATTACGAATTGGAATCAAAAAAATTCATAGTTTTCTATGGCAATAAAAAATCAACTATAGAACCATGAACTAGAATCAAGAAGACTCCTCGTTTCTTCATGGTCTTTAATACAACCTCTGCGCAAAGAAGGAGGTTCTAGTGGTTTCCTAGCCTATACAGTGTCCGTATTGTGGGCTGCCATTGGCATGAATGAAAAACGCCTACGATTTTCTGCTGACTGTAGCCGGATATAATTGATATAATCCCTCGAAAATGGCGGGTGGAATAAGCTAATATTCCATTGCAAGTCTTCCAGCGTGACAGATCCCAATGCACTAGCCATTTTAAATTATGATGTTAAGTTGCATGACTGTTTTTTTAACAAAATTTTATCTAAGCAGATAAGTATTATGATTTTTGCAACAAAGACTGATTTTCGAACACAGTGTATCGACTGTTATCAAGACCAAAAACAACATCTATCTAGGTGTGGATCTGTCGATGCTTCATGACAAATCACTTCAGGTCTGAATTCACCAACTAAAGCTTCATATGCGTGGATGCTCCTACAGAGGAGAAAGATTATGACGTTAAAGACATCAATCAGAGCTTCTGAGCAAGATGTTATAATTAATCAGCCTTATTATGAGTTTCACGGCAACAACATTCCGCCCGGAAAAATTGAAATTTCGCTTTTCGCCTATTGTGAGTTTCACCCGAAAAATGAAAATTCCCCTTTTTTGTGAGTACTCATTTCAGGCGAAAGGTATCGTAATTGAGATCTTAAATAATCACTTATTTTTTGAAGGCGAACCAAAGATAAACAGGTGGTACTGGTGCCATTTGTGCAAGTTTTTTGTTTATTTTAGGCCAAAAGAAGTTCAGGCGAAACTCATAATAGCTTTAAAAATTCCGGGGGAACAAAAATTTTTCGGGCGAAATATTTTCCGGGCGAAACTCATAATAAGGCTGAATTTCATAGCAATGGACCTGTTGCACTTCTCATGGTTGAAGCCACGCACTTTAGCTTCCGGAAAGTGACCAAACTATTTCAAAAACAAAGTGTTTGTCTTGTTTAAAATATGACTTACTCATATTGCATGTACAGTACATATGCAGCTACATCCCTAAATTAAAATCTGAGAGCAAAAACCATTTTTCGCAGAAATTATACAAGAAACTTAGTGAAAATGAACCCTCCACCCTACATAAAGAATCAAAATCAACAAGTCTCTAAGCTTCCCACATATATGTATTTTTTTTTTTTTTTGTATCTAAGCACATTATGAAATAATAATAATAAGACTATCCTCAAATAATTTTGTTCTATATTTCAATAAGAAAAATAAAATCTTCTGCTTAGCTTGAAAAATCATAGTCATGGCAACAAAAAAAAACAAACAAAACCAATACCACCATACCTTATAACACAAATTGTAAACAAAATTTAAATACAAAATAATAAATTGACCCATAATCGTCATGGAAACCAGTAATAAAGGAAATATTAAATAAATAAATATCCCTTTGAGAATTGGTTTGCGTACGCAAAAGTTTCATAATTTCTATTTATTTGTTTCTATTGGCCAACACCTTCTAGTATCGCTTTGAGTAATGCGGTGTCACTTCTAAATATATTTATTCAATGGTAATAGGGCTGTTCAAAAATTAAAATGACCGGGTCGTACGTATTTGCTCTTATGTTCAAGAATCTTAGAATTGGATATTATGAGAGAAAAATGTTTAAAAGCAAGGAATTCGTTTTGAAAATGCTTAAAGGTAGAATAAGAAAAGATAGGCATCTGAGTTCTTGAATAAATATGAATGTATGCAAACAAAAATTTGAAAATCGTTAGAGCGGTAAACAAAATATATATATACAATTTTCAAAACATTTTTAAGGACAAATTTTGGTATACAAATTTTAAGTTTTTATTAATATGCAGATAAAAATTAATTTAATTAAAAAAAAAAAAAAAAAAAATGTCCGAAAAAATCGTATAAGGGTCGTTTTTAAGGAAAATAAAATTTTCTTCTGCTTTTGTAACATCTGAATGGAAAGTACCGTCATTTTTGCATAAAGTTAAAATATAATTATACTAAAATATTCTTAAAGTGTTAAGAAACCCGTTGTTCGAAGTTTCAACAAATCAACTGCGTTGTTTTCGAAAAATTAGGTTTTCAAATCCAAAAAATACTTTTTGAAAATTTTGAGACATAACATGCTTTAAACTTTTTGGGAGCTTTTGCATTAAAAATTGTGCATTTTTAAGTAGGGTAGCGTGAGGCTAGTTGCGACACGGGGCAAGTAAAACCACGCGAATAACTCAGAAACCACAAGATTCAGGGGGAGAAAGTTGCCCTGCTGAATCGAAAATATACGTTTTTTTCCAGTATTCGAAGTTACAACACAAAAACTGGTAAAGTTAGAGGAATCTCAAGAACGGCTACATACAACTGCAAAAACTGTTTTATCTAAAGAAAAATCTTTAAAGGAAGGATAGGCGTTTCGTCCCATGTGGTTGTAACACTTTCTGTCCTATATAAAGAAAAGTTGTATGTTATGACTTATGCTCATATAAAAAAATAATAGCCCTGTTTTTTAGTAAATTTTTATCTTCGCTTAGAAAAAAGTAGTATGTTAATAACAACAACTAACTGGTATAATTCCTAATTGTTATTGTATTTAACATGCTACTTCTTTCCAAGCGAAGATAAAAATGTACTAAATAAAATGCACGACTGGGTCGCACGTACTTGCTCTTATGTTCAAGACACTGCGAGTTTAAGAAAATTGTATATACAAACATGGAAATTATGAGAGTAAAATGTAGAGAAGCATGAAATACGACAATTAAATTAGCTAAAACAACTCTTTTGACAGTTTGTGGTGAAAAAAAGTATGCCATCTTAATTCATGATGGAATATGATTGTATGGGAAAAAAATTTTAAAATCGTTGGAGCGGTTTTTTTTTAAATTAATTTTGTATATATAAAATTCTTAAAACATTTTTAAGAACAAATTTTGGTATGCAGATTTAAACTATATATTTATGTGTATATAAAAACAAAATTTGAAAAAAAATTGTCAACCCGTTTTTGAGATATCGAATTTTCAAAAAAAAAAATTGAAACTTTTTTTAAAAATCCAAAAATATTTTTTTTGAAAATTTTGATATGCAATATTATTTAATCTTATCTAAAATTTTTATATAAAAAAATTCATTTAAATCCGTTAAGCTGATAACGAGAAAACTCAAAATAAAAAAATACGTTCTATGACAGGTACTACTAATAGTTGCTATGTGTAAAATTTTATAGTTTTTGATGGTAGATCGTACTAATTTTAGTATATGAAAAAAGTTTAATCAAAATCGTAGGAGTCGTTTTCAAGCAAACAAATATTTTCCTTTGCGGTTTTTTCACTTTTGTATGGAAGGTACCGTTATTTTTTCATAAATGTAAAATTTTTTCTAAAAATATTTTAGAGAGTACTAAAAAAGTCTTAAATATTGAGTTTCAAAAAAATCTATAATGCTGTTTTCGAAATATTCGATCTTCCAAAAAAAAATTGGAAATATTTTTTAAAAATCCAAAAAATATTTTTTCAAAAATTGTGGTACACAAAACTATTAAAATTTTTTGGAAGCTTCTGTATAAAAAAAAATAATTGAAATCGGTCATACCATTTTCAAGAAAATCAAAAATTAAAAAAATGGTTCTTTGGGAGGTACCATTAATAACCATTTTTGAAAAATGGTTTTCCACCCAAAGAAAGCCTTTACTAAAATAAATTTACTGAATTTTTTTCAAGAAAAGTTGTCGAGCCATTTTTGAGAAAAATACGATTATGTAAATTTGCCAAAAAAAAAATGTATGACGGTACCGTTATTTTTGGTTCTAAAAAAAAATGAAAAAAACGTGTCGGCAGAATCACCAAAAACCACTAAGTACCAAGTTTGAAGAAAATCGATCGAGCCGTTTAGGCTGTAGATGAACAGACAGACAGACAGACAGACAGACAGAATTTTGCCACCCACTTTTTTGGTGTTCTCTATCATCGTAATATCATGTTTGGTTGTTATCTCAAAATTTTTTTTTTGCACGAATCCAAAACTTGCCTTATAGTACCTATAATCGCAAGTAAAAATAGTGCTTTTATTTTTTATATGGACATAAGCAGAGAATATGAAATAAAGAAGTCAATCCTCAGCTGTCAATTTGATTTGCCTACAAGCTGGAAGCGAACAGCTGATGTATTAGATTTGCAAAGTATTAGTGAAAAGCAGTGCAAAATGCACACATAGAATCAACTAGTCATTCAGCACATCATTCAGCACAGGTCTTGTTGTTGTTGCAATTCACATCTATTTCTTCGACACGAAATGAAATTACAAATACAACAATGTAAACAAATGGGTTTTGGGGGGTGAAACGTACGAAGGATTGGCTTCTTTATTTGATATTCTCTGGACATAAGTCTGCATCCCGTACAAAAAAAGTGTTTTAGTCCTATAAATGTCAAACTGCACTATTACATTATTGGTCTATAACACTTTCCCTGCACGAGATACAGACTTATGCTCATACAACAAAAAATAGCAAATGATATAGGCCAGAAGCTGTTACTACGATTGGGCACAACTCATATAATTATTCCCATTTTCCTTTGGAATAAAAATAAAATGCACGACTGGATCGCACGTACTTGCTCTTATGTTCAAGTTGTTTGGGACTTAAGAACTTTAAAAAATATTCAAGTATTTATAGAAAAAGTATAAAAAGCATTTAAATCGTTCTTTTAATTGTATAAACAATCTGATAAATTACTTAGAGCTCAAAAAAAAGTATGCCATTTGATTACTTGAAAAAATATGAATATATGCAAAAAAAAAAATTTAAAATCGTTGGAGCCGTTTTCTTAAAAATTAATTTTTTATATATAAAATTTTTGCAACATTTTTCAAAAAAAAAATTGGTATGCCAATTTTGAGTATATATTAATATACATTTAAAACTGAAATTTCAAAACAATTCATCAACCCGTTTTCGAAATATTGAATTTTCAAAAAAAAAATTTTGAATCTTTTTTTAAAAATCCAAAAATAATTTTTTCAAAAATTTTGGTATGTAGTATTGTTGATGAGAAAACCAAAAATAAAAAAACCGTTATATGGCAGGTACCGTTAATTAATGTTTTTGGTGATTTTTTTTTTTCTTATTAAAAGGTACATCATATCTACAAAAATACACTGATTTTTTTTATCAAAATCGTTGGAGCCGTTTTTGAGATAAATAAGCTTTTCCTTAACGGTTGTATGACAAGTACCGTTATTTTTTGAGCTAAAAAAAAAATTTCAATTTCCCCTCTGGAGAGTTACAAAAAAAACCTTAAGTTCAAAATTTGAAGAAAATCGCTTCAGAGGTATAGGCTGTAGGTTGAGGTACATACAGACAGACAGACAGACAGAATTGTGCCACCCACTTTTTTCGTGTTCTCTATCATCGTAATGTCATGTTTGATTGTTATCTCGAAATTTTTTTTGCACGAATCCAAAACTTGCCCTATAGTACCTATATCGCAAGTAAAAAAAAAACTTTGTGAAGACTCTTAAGCTATTAAGTTTTTATTAAGGATCATATTAAGTTGAAAGAAACAGTGTTTTGTCCTTAATCTTCTTTGTTCCATTTTACCTCATCTACTAGTCCAACTTGCTTTGAACGTTCGACCCCTTTTACTTGGTGCATTTGAGGTCACCCTATTCTTCTCCTATTACATAATTTCAATATTTTCAAATTTATTTAAGAAGCCGAAATTATATTCTTCTATGAGACCCAGTTTTAATCTTATGTTATGATTATGAATATAGGTGAAAAGTTATAAAACTTCAAGTAAAAAGTGTTCTAATTAGCCCTGCCCAACCCTACCATAAAAAACATTTTTGGAAAAAGGGTTTCCACCCAAAGGAAGCTTCTACTAAAAGTAATTTATTGTTTTTTTTTTTAAGAAACGCTGTGGAGTAGTTTTTGAGAAAAATAAGATTTTGTCAAATTGCTAAAAAAAATAGTTTGGCTGGTACCGTTATTTTTGGCTCTAAAAAACACAAAAAAAACGTGTTGGATAATGATCAAGAACCACCAAACAAGTTTGAAGAAAATCGATAAAGCCGTCTTCCCTATGAACAAGTATCAATTGTGAATTTTTCATATTTTGACGTATGATCATACATTTTTGTTGGAATGTTGCTTGTTTGATTCGTAAAAGTATTTTAAATGAAATAATATCCTCCCGTTAAAATATAATATGAATAAAAATTGAAACGGCTTCAATCGATGTGTGACTCGGCGACTCAGAGTTTGACGAATACCAGACAAGGAATGCAATTTTCTGAACTATAATTAGAAAACGTCGGCAAATTAGAGATTCTTCTAATCCCTTGGATGATAAAATATAAGCATTTTCTATAATTGTTTGTGTATTTTTCTTTGGGTAGCTTTATTATTTATCGATTATCCAAAACAGCCTTTGCGGATTTGTTTGTTTGGCTCACCACCTGTTGCTTTCACGTCGAATGCATTTTCTCAGTGTCTTGTTTTTTTTTTTGCTTTTTAAGTCAACACATTGGAAATCTAAACAAATATGTAATATTTTTACTTTAGCCCATTAATCGTAAGTTCAATGGGATGCCCGAGAATATTCAGATTCACAACAATATTTTCCCATCGAAGTTTTTCCTGTGATTTTGTGCACCAACCCGTGGCGATTTCTCTATTTTGTTCATGAAGCTCACAAGATCAAGAAGCAAATACATTTTGTATAAGCATTAAAGAAAGAAAACTTAAATTCCCAATTGGTCGATCGTTATTTTTTTATTATTATTATGATGCTTTAATTAATAATTGATAAAATTTACAATGGTTGTTGTTTAACATTTAATACATTTATAACCAATACTAACAATATTTTTTTCCAAATGCTAAAATTATTTAAATCTATTATTCTTGTTCTATAGTTGAGAGTGGAGTGGCAATCGTAGTTCGCCCAACGTTTGACAATCCCAATTGTTGGTTCCTATAATATAAATCTCTTACAGTCAATTTCTTCACAGAGTACTAACCCTAGTACCGGTACTATTCCCGAATTTAATTCTCATATCTATATGAACTCATTTCTTCATACAAGTACTAGGCCCTAGTCCTGTCAGTTTGGAACTGAGTATAAGTTGGGACTCGGTACTAGCAAGCTCCTTAAAATCGGCTAGTACCTGGTTATTATACCAATTGCTAGTACTCAAATCGGTACCAAGTGATTTCTTCATAGAGGTACTAAGGCCTAATCCTGTCAGATTGGTACCGAGTATTAGTCAGGACTCGGTATCAGTTAGAACTTTGTAATCGACAGTCTAGCGTCTTAAGTACCTGGATCAGAGCGAATTTCTTTTGAAATTCACTACTGTCTTGGATTTTTTTTTTAAATTTGTGCAAGCTGGAAAATGTAGATAATTCATTCCCTTGAGGTTTAAAGCGTATAGCCTTATGGTGGTTCTATGCTGGCTTCATGAGCATTTTTTCCTGCCAAAAAGTTTCCAGTGCATTTAGCCGATATTTGCATCTCATCAGAACGAGAAACGGCTGCTAAAACACGTTTTACCGATTTGCTCAGTTCTCATGGACCTTTGTATCTCATTGGTGCAATTAGTCGCATCTATATTAGATTGCAATCCACCCGTGGATAAATATTGGTGAATTAATTAAAAATGTTTAGATGTGCACATATTTTGAAGTCGGTAAAAGAAAATGGGCAAATTGGCCCATACTCCCAAAACAAATTATCATACATTGTTAAAAAAAGTTATTGTGAGTACATCATTTCGTTATAAAGCCGTTAAGTTCTAAACATAAGCAATAAACAGCGGTGCAGAAAATCCTTTGCAAATGCAACAAATTGTGATTTGTGTTAGCAGATTTTTCTTCAGTTTTCATTGCAAAAAATTCTTTCTTCTATAAACATTGTTTTACCCCCGTTAAGTTCCTACCTTTTGAAACTGCAATTTAATCACTGTCACTGTACTGGTGTAGCTAGCTAATGAAAAATTGCATTATTGTTTTTTTCGGTGTTTTCTGGCTGAAGAACTCTAGAACCCCATGGTTTGGAGCTTAGAGGCCATATACAATTTGTAGTATTTTTTAGTACTCACAATAACCTTTTCAATGATGTATGACACATTTATGATTAGAAATGGACCTGCTCCCATACATTTTTGCCTATTCTCCTTTGATATTTGCATTTTGGCCGGTAATTTTTGGATAGACAAACATGCTTTAAATTAAAATGATTAAAAAAACACAACTGAAAAGATCAATGATATAAAACAAATATCAAAATAATATTTGAAATGCCAAAACAGTTTCAAAATCAGTTTTAGACGTATTAAATTCCAAGTACCGATGTGTGGACTTAGATCCGGTACTAGTGATGTGAAGAAATGTTCAGGTACTAACTTTTTAATAGCACTGGGTACCAGATCTAGTACCTGGTCTAGCTAGACTGGGTACTAGGCTGGCTTTGGACTTTTGTGAAGAAATTGGCCGTTAGTCCCCTATTACACGATGATTATTTGCATTTGACAATTTTCGAATTTCTATAAGTGCCATTCACATCCATCGAATTTTGAAAAGAGTCAGGCGCAGTAGTGAACTTAGGATTTGTAAAATAGTATTCGTTCTGGAATTTATCATCCGGGATATATTGAGATCCATTCACGAACCATACAAATAAGAAAACAAAAATGTAATTTGTCGTTATTTGTTTAGACAAATGTTATAATAAATAAACGAACGGCTTTAATATTTTTTTTAAATAGTGTAAATAGTGTATTTCAATACAAATGTCACCCAACTACCCTTAAATCACCTCATGTCGAAGCAGTAAAAATACCGTAATTTTTTGATTTTTAGAGGTTTTTTAATCCATCAACATCGTAGACATCCTTCCATAGATTGTTGATGGATTGACAGATGGGGAGGGCAACCACATTTTGACGGAAAAGGTGTATTTTGATCCAAATGTCAGCGAATTGCCACCTATTTCCGGAGCAGTATGAAAAACTGTGAATTTTCTAATTTTTAAGAGTTTATTTTTAATCCATCAACATCTTAGCCATCCTTCAAAATAAATTAAGAATTAATGGCTTGACAGATGAGGGACGAAATATATTTTGACTTCGCCACCTTCTTCATCATCCGCGGGGAATAACGATCAGAGTCACGTTTTTCCGATTTTGCAGAACTCATATGTTAAACTTCCAAGTTTTTGATTTTATTCCATTACATCACGTTTTTGAGAATTCAAATATTAGGATCCAGAACTTTGGCGCCTCATATGATGGAAATTTGATAAAAAAAAATGCTATCTTATTGGGCAGTAACTGGTCAGAAAAAGCACTGAGGGAAAAAATGCAATTTAAAATCTAATAGAAAATATTTGATTTAAAGTAGAATAATATTCAATAAATCATATTTAATTTCAAGTTGAAAACCTGTTGATTTAAATAGGCAACGTAGATTTAACAAAGCCAACTTAGTTTCAAAGCGAAACGTATTCAATTTTACATAGAAATCAACTTTTCGAACATTTAAAGTACACTCAACGTAGTTTCAAAGTGCAAGATGCTAATAACGGGTGATTTTTTAAGAGGTTTAGAACTTAAAAAAAAAAAAAACACAAAAAATTCGAAAAAATGAATAAAATATTTATTTGAATCGATAGTTTGAACCTTGCAATTTAATGTTTAAAGATAATTTCATGCAAATGTTGACCGCGGCTGCGTCTCAGGTAGCCCATCCGCTGAGTCCAATTTTGGCATACTCTTTCACACATATCGGCCGGTATCTCACGAATGAATGCATGGATGTTGGCTTCCAGGGCGTCAATCGAAGCGGGCTTGTCCCTATATAGACATTAGCCTTGACATACCCCCACAAAAAATAATCTTATGGTGTCAAATCGCACGATCTAGGCGGCTAATTGACCAGCCCGAAACGTGAAATTAACTGTTCACCAAACTCGCCTCGCAATTGCGCCATTGTTTCGCGTGCTGTGTGGCATGTGGCACCGTCTTGTTGAAACCACATATCATGCAAGTCAAGAACTTCCATTTCGGGCAAAAAAAAGTTTGTTATCATCGCTGTAACAAAGGCCTAACTGCTGGGAACGGCGCCGAATCGACATTTCGCGGTCTTCTGTCACACTAGCTGATACGGCCGCAATATTTTCTTCACTACGCACAGTACGTAAACGTGTTGGTGGTTTAATGTCCAACAAAGTAAATTTGGTGCGAAATTTGGTCACAATCTTCCGAATAGACTGCTCAGAAGGTCGAGAATGCCGACCATAAAATGGAAGCAGCGCGCGATGAACATTTCGAACCGAGCACGAATTTTGATAGTAAAATTCAATAATTTGCAAGCGTTGTTCATTTGTAAGACGATCCATGGTTAAATTGCAAACCAAACTGAAGCTGTTTGACAGTGACACAAGGTACTAAACACACGTCAGCTGTCAAAACCAGTGTTGCCAAAACCAAACCAGCTAAAAAATCACCCGTTATTTTTCAAAATCGAATTTTAAATTTCCATGCACGTTCTTTTAAAGTGTTGCATAGTTAGGCCAACATAAAAGTCAGATTTTTTAATTACTTTTTTATTTATATTTTAGCTTAATATATAGAATTTCAAAAGCGCTTCGTAATTTCACGAAGTATCTACAAAACATTTGTGAGCAAAATTAACGCGCACTCAAAATTCACTTACATTTAATCAAAAAAAAAAATTATTACTTTTCTCATATTTATTTTTGTCATTTGCTTAATGAATTAGTTTCCATTTTCTTTTAAATCAATAACTGGACGAAGTTGAATTAAGGTTTTAAAAAAGTATTTTAAAATTTGTATGTATTTCAATCAACGATGCTTGTACTTTAATCGAAATTGATACATATTGTTTTGAAGATGGATGAATTCAAATCAACGATGATGACATCTCAAATGAAGAGAAAAAATGGTAAAATCATACTTGTTTTAAAAGAGGGAAACACTTTGAATTGATGTCATTGCTACTTTGAATTTAAAATTTTCGTCTTCGATGCCAAATCTTTCCGAAAAATATTTAAATCAAAGTTGTTTCCGTTGATTTTACGTTGTTTTTTTCTCGGTGAGGTCAACTGTTTCAAGAAATTGGTCAGCCCTAGATAACTTGTAATCAAGGCTTAAACTTTCTCAATGTCGCTCAAGGTCACGTGCGATTTTTGACACCTCATTTATGGGAAATTTGCAAAATATGTATACCATCCGAAAGATTTCTAGATCGTGATAAAGGTCAACTATTTTCAGTAATTGGCTAGCCATAGATTTTTTTCTATGAATGTATTTTTTTTTGAAGGTCACGAAATCGTTCATGACATTGAAAAAAAAAATTAAAAAATCGTATAAAAGAATCTATAGCTGACCAATTACTTAAACTAGCTGACCTTTTATAAAGATCTTAGGGCCTTTCGGGTGGTATTAAATTTTTGTAAATTTCCCATGAATGAGGTGTCAAAAATCAGTTATTTTTGTACTTTTGGTACCAAAATGAAATTCAAGAAAAGTTAAATTTTTAAATAAAATAAACACAATTGAATAAAAACCACATCTAATGCTTTATTATTTTTGATTTTCTTCAAAATCATAATTGTTAAAAACAAAGTTGATCACAGTTATATAATCTTGTATTTTCTGTTGTCTTTAATTCTTGTTTTTTTGTGAAAAAATTGCAATAAAGTCTTAAGAGTATTAATTGGGCTTTTATAATAAACAAGCAAAAGATATACTCAATAACTTGTTTTTTTTTTTGTTTTTAATATATGAATCAAAGCGAATAAAACTCAAAAATTTTAAAAATGACGTTTGGTACAAAAATTCCCACAAAATCGTTAGGTACCAGATTTAAAAATGCTCGTTTCAATAGATCTGTTGTAGTTTGGTGAAGGTAAGGCTAGTTAAGACTAAAAATATCCAAAACAAAGCGAAAACGAGAAAATTATAATTTTTAATTTGTACACCCGGAATCAATCTTCCTTGCCCAATTATTTAGTTTAAACTTCGTTTCGGAACATTTTAAAACATCATAGGTACTATAATATTTTTTTACGGCACTGGCACGACTGAGAGTGGCATGTGCATGTGCATTGTGCAATGTGAATATGCGGCCAGAAAATTAACTCTTAAATGATTGGTATATCTATCTATTTTCCATGGGACTATCCCGTTTTAAGTTTCAAAAAACATATTCCCTGAACATATTTTGAAAATAAATGAAAAGAAAATTTTCTTTGAACAGAAAATCTAGTGAAAACTGTCTGCATACATTTCTAAAGAGCACCAGGGTCAGAACTTAATTTTATCAATTTTATTTGCTAATTGTCTGATTATAAAATATTCAAAATTTGCGTTAAAATGGCAAACTATTTGTGTTCAGACAAAATGCGAATAGATTTTCTATCCTTTTGATACTCCCTAAATAGTAAAATGATAGTATTTAATACATAGTTAAATTTAATAAAAAATGTATGGTAAGACTTGTAGTATGAAATAAATTTAAATACAATTTTTTTCAAGAGGCCCCCATATCTTTAAGGGCCCAGACCTCCAGTTGTCTAAAGTCGCCCCTGAAAACAAGCTGACCTTTTATATAGTTCTCAGGGCCTTTCTGATGGTATTAAATTTGTGAAAATTTCCCATTAATTATGTGCCAAAAATCGCTATGACCTTGAAATTTTTAAAAATTAATTAAAACAAATTTATACCTGACCAATTACTGAAACTAGCTGACCTTTTGTATATATCTAGAGATCTTTTAGATGGTACACGTTTTTGGCAAATTTCATTTGAAATTTTTTTTAAAGTTCATTAAATATTCATAAACAAAAATCTATGGCTGACCAATTACTGAATATAGCTGACCTTTTACAAGCGTGAAGAGGTAAATTCATAGAAAAAAATCTATGTCTGACCAATAACTGAAAATAGTTGACCTTTGAGAAAGTTTAAGCCTTGATTACAAGTAATCTAGGGCTGACCATAATTTCTGGGACCAGTTGACATTTTCTGATCAATTACTCACCAATTAGATACCATTTTTGAATCAAATTTTCCTCATATGAGGTGCCAAAAGTTCAGAGCCCAAATTTTAAACTTCCAGGTGTAATATTTTGATTTTATTCCATCACATCACGTTTTTGAGTTATTCTCGTTAGAAAATTTTGGTCTTTCCCTCTGTATTTGTACCCTAACTGTTATCATTCTTTTCCAAATCGTTCCGTGCTTCGATTCGTTTCTAATACTACGTTTTCACCGAACAATAAACCGAGATTCAATAAGATTTATCTCAAATTTTGTTCAAATCCCCAAGATTTACCATACAAATTTTGTTCGGTAAAAATTAATCCTTGAACTAATCTATATAAGAATAGGTGAATTATTCATTTGTGGCTGGATTCAGTTCTTCATTGTTTGACACAAACGAAACATTCTATCCCACTTCCACTTCATAAGAAAATAAGAAACCCCATTTGCTTTTGAAGTCTGCTGCCAAAGTAAATCTTCTTTTTAATCTTTTCATCTAGTGGAAACACCACATAAATCTTTTTCCTTGAATCCCGGATATCCTTTTGTTGAAAATTTAGTAAAGATGGCATCATAATCTCATTTTCGTCAGAAATTGACTTTGATAGATTTTTTCTAATATTTAACAAACTCAAATGTGTTTATTTTCTCCATCTCAGCAATAATTATTTAAAAAATGAATCACTTCATAACCGTAGTTAATGGATACTTGATGAAGAATAATTTGTTTTAAGGATCTTTTCAGATCTTATCGTGAGAGGACCATCTACCTGAATTCTATTTTTCGGTCTCTCACAAACGTGAGATACAGAAAAATAAGTATTTATTTTGTTCGCGAGAGAACTAAACATTTTTATTGATCGAAAATTTTATCGTTCGCGAAATATATTTTGTATGATTCCTATTTTAATGATTCGCGAACGTAGGGTAGGTTAGGTTAGGAGGGGCGTGCACAGCACAGAGGCCATTGCATATACGGGGGCCTATTGGTCCATTGTGATCCCCTTATAAAATAAAGTAGAGATGCTCCTAAACTACTGGTTCTCATAGACTGGTTCGTTTGCGAACCAGCCTGTACTTTCTATTAATTTTCTCAATGAACTGAAAAATTAATAAGAAGGCATTTTAGCATCCTGGTTTTTAGTTTTTAACTGAAAATTGATAAGAGCATTGAATATTTTGAAACAAAAAGCGACAAGAAAATCGCAAGTGCTTTTTTAGCCTAAAACTAGTCTTTTAGAGTTAAGCTAAGCATACAGTTCCTTGAAGAAAAAAAAACTACATGTTTTTCTTATGGGAGCGCTTTTTGCGAAAAAAAAGTTTTTTGACGTTTACATTTTTTTTATCGAACTGTGAACTTCCCAAAGAAAACAAATTTTATATTCACCACGAAATTTTTTCGTACAAAACAATGTCACTGACATTCTTTTTCCGAAAAAAAAATGCGTTTTGGCATTTGTGTTTGTTTTTTCATAGATCAGTCTCATTGAGGTTTTTTTTTGGGAACTGTAACCTGACGACGAATAAAAAAAAAATTTACACCACGGACATTTTTTCTTTGTCGAAAATATTTTTTTTTCTCACCTCGAAGAATTAAAAAAAAACGAAATTTTTTATTTTTACTGATTTTACATGCAGTGCCCGAGGCAGAAAATTTGGATTAGGTACTCATTCAGCCAACATTATAAACAACTCAATAAAACATAGAAAATACCAGATCCGACGCAAGGTCTATGTAGTAGGAATATACATTGTTACTGGACTATATTCTTATGATGGGTGATGACTTTAAAAAAATTAATCATATTAAAAAGTAGCCAACTTATTGTTTTTAAAATGGCAAAACAAACTCAACACGTTTCTTCTTTCATTATAATTGTATTTAAGGCCCAAAAACACGCACACAGGAGTGGTTGAGAGTTGTATATATGTAAGTCACTAGGCCAATTCTCTACGAGCTGCAGCCACAGAAAATTTATTTACACTTTAATTTAAATAAACATGGTGCTGCCACCAGCAATGTTTCATAGAATACTTGTAGTCGTACTACTAGTGTTGCGTGTTTTGTTTTTATTTACAAATATTGTATGTATACGTACGATAGGGGATGTTTTAGATTTTTTTTTTCGAGATATTAATCAAAACTAATTATGTTTTTTAAAGTTGTGGAATATTCTCCGTTCTTTTAATGCTTCAAATGCCCATTTAGGATTTTCCCTTTGTGACATTTGTTAAGACAAATGAAATAGTAGATAAGCTATAAAATGTCCAATCAACATTTTAAAACATATTATCGATCTTTCTTAAGAAACACTGAGAACAGTTTTGTGAAAAACTGTCAAAATTAGTTAAGGCAGCCATTCACGTTGAGACGGTCGTAAGAACTGTCGCAAGAATCGTAGGGATTTTCTATGGAAAATTGACAGGTTCAATTGTGAATGGACCTCGTGTGTACTGAAGTTCGTTGAAAGAACCTGGCAACCGACCCTACGACAGTCTCAACGTGAATGCCCAGTTTTAATGTAATTTTTTTTAAATGAAAACAGTCTGTTTTTTAGCTGATTTTTTCTGAAACTCAGTCTAACAATTCTGAAATAACATATGTATTAATCTATTCTGACTTTTACAAAATTAAATTAGCCTTAGGCTGGGCATTCACGTTGAGACAGTCTTACGGGCGGTCGTAAGGTTCGTAGAGATTTTCAACGAACTTTAGTAGACACGAGGCTAATTCACAATAGAATCTGTCAATTTTTCATAGCAAATCTATAAGATGCTTGAGACAGTCCTTACGACCGTTTCAACGTGAATGGCGGGCTTAAGGCGTACATATATTTTTGATTTGAAATTGTTATTGTTTTTTGCTCACAGCTACAGTGCTACAGCAATTTTAAGTTCTAACTTATTTTGACGTTCAAACTATTTTCTTATAAAACAAAACGTATCAAATGTGACAGATCTATGAAATATTGCTCGAGGAGACAGTTTACTATTTTGAACAATAATATTGCCTGGTAAAGTAATGTTCTTATCCTTCAAATACTGTTCATTAATATTAGCTGCGTTCTATTATCTTTGGGTCTGGGTCGAGGTTATCTTTTAACATTTACTACAAAAATAACATGTGATCTAGGTTTCTATCGAGGTTAAATTCAACAACCCAGATAAAGGTTTTCACTCTGACCGGCAGAGGGCTATTTACCATTGTGAATGATGTCAGCAATTTGTCAGCAGTGTTAGGAATAGAGAGGAAAAGAGACAAGTGTTTACATGAAAAACAAATAAACATCAGAAAAAAAGAGACTGATATATTGCACTATTTTTGCGCTAACCCGCATCGTTTTATTTTCACGAGATGAAGTATATGGGTTAAGAGCGATAATAAAACGCGGCTATTATAAACGTTTTTAAAAACTAGTGCAGCTCTTTCACATAAGGTCATACCTTACGAAACGAAGTTCATCTATACAAAAACGAACGTCCATCACCGTAACTTTTGTCAAAAAAAGCTCTCGAATTACCTGTGCAGAATTTCCAGTGTAGCGTGAGCTGTGTGGCGCCGTCCTGTTGAAACAACATGCCCTTGGTGTCCATATCACCCAATCCAGGTCCAAAGAAGTTGGTAACCATCGACCTATACTCTCGCCGTTGACGGTGATGGTCTGGCCAACATCGTTCTCAAAGAAATATGGACCGATGAAGCCGCCAGCCCAAAATCACCCCAAACTGTGATTTTTTCGGGATGTATTTACTTACTTACTTACTTAAGGTGGCGCTACAGTCCGGGGTGGACCAGGGCCTCAACCAACAAGCTTCTTCCAGCCGGCTCGGTTTCTAGCTAGCTGTCTCCAGTTTCGCACGCCAAGTTGGTTGAGGTCCTCTTCCACTTGCGTGCGCCACCTATTTAGCTGTCCACCTCTACTGCGCTGTCCCACGGGGTTGGATTCAAAGACTTTCCGGACCGGAGCATTAGTGTCCATTCGCTATAGGTGACCCAGCTGTCTCAGTCGTTGGCTTTTTACTTTTGTGGCTAGGTCGGCGTCGCTGTACAGCCCCTACAGTTCGTTGTTGTATCCTTTTCTACATACACCATCTATGTAGACGGGACCAAAAATCACCCGGAGAATTTTCCTGTCAAAACAGTCTAACGCGTTCTCATCCACCGTTAACAGTGTCCATGCCTCTGCATCATACATCAGTACCGGGATGATAAGCGTCTTGGGGATGTATTGGACGACACTCTTGGATCTCATGTGGATTGATATCGTCTCGAATTCGACAATTTTGTTTGTTGACGTACCCATTCTTACAGAAATGAGCCTCACAGCTGAAGATATTAAAATGGACGAAGCAATCGGAATCGCTGCCCGAACACAACACCCATTTTTATAAAACAAATTTATATATATTTATAAAACAAATTTACCACGTGTTGTTGAACGCATTTATCAGTCCATGATTGATTTGGCGAAACAAACTGAATAAATGACAAATATAGCTTAATTGTCAAAGTTCGGAAGTGCCTACTGGAAGTCCCGTTATTTATCCAGGAAAATCATCGATTTCCGCTAGTTCGGCAGCATAGTGAAGTTCTCATATTGTTGCTTCAAAATGCATGATCTTTCTTTGAGTTTCACAATTATTGTCTTATGTTATGATTATGACCCAGCCTTTCGGTTATAAATTCACAAACTATTTTTATTTTTTATTTGTGAACTTATAACCCTGCCTTAGGCTTTATGTGCCGAATAACTAATCAGAACTTTACTCAGACAATGTAAAACAGGCCTTATAGATACGTTTTGCCTCCGAAGTTCTCATCTAGGGTTTTGATATGTCACATAAATCAAACCCACTTACAAAGAGTTAAAAAGAGAACCATTTTCTATACAGATACTACATTTTCTTTTTATTTAAAGAAACACGACCTTATTAAAAACATAGGGCTGACAAATTGATATATTTACCATAAAAGGGTTTTGTTAAATGCTATTTTCCTAAGCCTTCTGCTGTATTAGATTCTCGGGCATATTTTAGCTTATATAGCTTTGCACCTAACCTCAATGAGCCACTTTAGCTGATGGCTTCTCCCTATTAAAATTAGCCATAATTAAATAGTCCAGCAGCAGTATCTCACCCACTAAGCTGAGAAATTATCTTAAGCCAACGTATAACCAGTAAACATAATAAAAACGTTGCAGAAACGATATTAGACGCATCATCGGCGGAATCTTTTTCCTTCAAACAATACAAAAATAAAACAATGAAGTTTATGCATGTAATATTGAATAAAACCCTTTCTGACCTCTATTCTGTGGTTACTATGTTTAAGTTTTGAAGTCATCTTTCAAAAAAAATACTGTAATAATAGCCAATTAAGTTTTTAATCAATTTTTGTATTTCTTCCTCAATATATATGTATAATTTGTTCTTATATAATTTTAAATAAACCAACGAGACACCATTAACTTTATGCCCAGACAGCGAGTGAGAACTAAATTGCTCGTTATCGGATGTGCATTATTTATGATGGTGATGGCCCTACTATATACATAGTTAATACATACTTTCTATTCATTTGTGGTTTTTATTATTTTGTTTTTTCCATGAAGTATTGAGATAAAATTAGAAAACAAGAGCTCTTACGTAATTCTGTGTAAATAACTTTTATTTTTTTTGTTTGTTCTATTTCCAGCCGAGTTACATTGCCATTGACTGTTGAAGAGGTAAACTATTTTCAATTGAAGTGTGCTAACAACGATTCATCTTGATGATTTTTAATGTGTTTTTCTTCTCTTCTTTTTTTTGTATAGTATCAAGTTGCACAACTGTTCTCCGTTGCGGAAGCATCCAAAAACGAAACAGGAGGTGGTGAAGGTATTGAAGTGCTTAAAAATGAACCATTCACCAATTATTCTTTATTGGGTAAGAAAAAGTTTTTTTTTCTTATAATTATTACCTCTTTATAATTTTTCTACTTATATTTTTCTTCTGTACCTACTAAGGTGGAAAATATAATTCAGGCCAGTATACATATAAAATCTATCACTTGGCATCAAAAGTTCCAGCTTTTATAAGACTGTTGGCCCCAAAAGGTTCCTTAGAAATACACGAAGAAGCATGGAATGCATACCCATATTGTAGAACTGTTATAACGGTAAGATTGTTAATTCTTTCTGTAAGGTAATTTAGTCCTATAGATAAAGAAAACAGTTTTTTTAGGGAAATTCATCTACTAGAGCTGTGTTTTGTCTTTTAAACAAAAGCAACTATATTTTTTACTTTAAACATAAAAATAAAAACAAATCAGAGTACTCAGTATTTGATTTGTTTTTGTTTTGCAGATTGTATAAATAAAACCGTTTCTCAATACGGTAAGGTACGTGGATTTAACTAGTTAACACAATCTTATCTCTATAGATAGTCCTAATAATTGCGTTAAATTATAATTCTTCAAGTTAAAACACGAAGTATATTACTTTAATTTGGTGGTTAAATATTGTCACGATTGAATACTCTTTATTACTTCGAAAACGAAAAGCAATATAGAATATGTTTGCTATCATAAATGTACAAAAAAAAAAACTAACCCAAATTGTGAACAAATGGAAAATTTGTCGTGCAATCCAATTTTAATTGCTAAAGCAAACAATATTTTTGTTTAGTCAGTCAGCACATAAAAATTTGTTTAACATTCACCTTTTCCGAACTTCTTATATTACCTTGTTTACTTGATATGTTTGGCTGGCGTTTTTTTTGTTTCTGTGTTACTGTCGCATTTTCTGTTGGCCTAGGTCTAGTTATATAATTCAAGATCGTAGTAGTATTTTCAAAGTACAAATAATATTTTTTTTTTGGGATCATGGCATTATAGAGAATCACAAAAACTTCTAATGTGCAAAATCTCGTAATCTATTTTTTTGTATCTCAAATGCAAAATCAAAAATGACAAAAATTTAACCTTGAACCTATAAACATTTTTAAAGCGACGATCAACTTTGAGATGATCGTAAGGACGGTCGTCGAAAGGTTAATAGATATTATTATCAGAGGAAAATCTAAACTTAAAATCTATAATTTGGAGCTATGAAAGCAACAGTGGATGCAGTCTCGCAGGCCTAGCCTTCTCACCCGGTGTGAAATACTATCTTTTTTTTTTATTACACGAAGCTCGTCACTCGATACAAGATATTTTATGTCAAAGAGAAAATTAAGATAGCAAATTGTCTTTTATCACCACATATCTTTTTTCTTTTTAAACACAATTATTAGCAATATTTCAATAAGCTAAAAAAGAACTTCTAGCTATCCATAAGTTGTCCATAAGCATAGTAGATATCAAAAACCATTTAGACAAGCTTTTAATTCGCTAACTGTCTTCAGCCTCAGTTCTCAGAGGCAGTGATTACTGGTTTATGAATGCGAAGCTTGTGGTTATCGACCAGCATTCGTACTGAAAACAATCGTCATATTCGGGCGTCGATTAATTTTAGAATCAATATATTGTAATATGACAGACTTTTATTTATATGTATTTAATTATTATTTGTAGGTGTCATTCACGTTAGGTTTGTCGCAAGGTTCTAAGAGATTTTGATTGTAAAAATTGACAGGAGCTATTGTGATTGGGCCTCAGGTCCGTTGAAAATTTCTACGAACTTTAAACGTGAATAACCCTTTTTAGCCAGTTAACGTTTCTGAGATCTCAGAGATTTTGCTCTATCAATTTGGCTGGGCAGGAGAGAAACCTCTTCGTTTTTTAAAATAATACAAAAATAAAAATTCCTAGTATATTCGAAGCATGGTTATGTGAAAGGTTAATTTTCATGCGTTTGAGTTTGAAAACGACTCGCGAGCTTAGAAACGATAAGAAACAAGAAAAAAATATTAAAAATATGTGACTTTTGCAATTAAAACACATGTTAAGAAGAAAATCAATATTTTAGTAAATGTAAAGTTGAGAAACATTTTTTTTTGCTTGGACTTGGAATGGGAGGCTCTAGCTCTGTTTCCCAACCTTTTATATGCTATGCCCAACCAAAGCTTTCCCGAAATTGTTATGTCCCCTTACATTATATTTAAAACCAATTTTGCAGAATGGCAAGTACCGATATATACGTTATTTTTTGTGTACACTGAAAAGACTTAGGCTAGGACCGAACTTCCGACTTTCTGTCGTTTAGATTTAGACTACAAAATTTATCACACCCCAGTATGATTTTTCGGTATCATGTGCACTCATTCGCTCTGTGGAACAGTGCGTTCCTAAGCTAATGCTTGCGGCATTGGGCCGATTGTCTAGTTTTTTTTTCTTCACAAATTAGCTTTCACATTTGTGACTTCGTTCCCACTACTGCGATAATAGCCGCTTTTTTATCAAAAAAATATTTTGTTTTATCAAAAAACATTTTTGTTTTATCAAAAAACATTTCTTTTTTATCACAAAACATTTTTATTTATTTCGCATTCTAGCAGAACTTTATTGAAAAACTTAAAGTCGTCCGGTTGATAATATTCCGATGAGATATGATAAACAAAACCCCAGACTAAAAGTTAGTAAGAATGATACCAACTTTTGAAGGTCAGTTGCAAATGAGATTGTATGGAAATTCACCTAAAGAATTGATTGAATCCTCTAATTCAATTTTCTCCAAATTCGTAACCAAAAAGCTCGTTGATCAATAAACATATATCGTTGGCTTTCTGTCAAAACCTCGTAAGTCCAAATTAAAAAAAATCGATAAGGAGACACAAAAAATTGCTTTAAAAAATAATAAATACAATGAAATTTTTAGATACTTAAAGGTTTCAAAACTGGTTGATGGATTAAAAAGAGACCATGAAACTGTTGTTGTTTGAGCGAAAACATAACAATGTCATAAAAAGACTTACGAGGCTTTGACAGAAAGAATACGATATGTATACTTTTGACATATTGGTGACGATCTATTTTCTACTAGTTCATTCTAAAAGGTCCTTTTCCCCATTTAAAACTATAAAGTTAAAAATCGAATGAGAATATTGATATTATGAGCATTTGTTCATAATGATTGTAGTATCCAAAGAAGTTTTTTCTGCCATCAAATTAATTGTGAGGTTATGTGGGAAATTATGGCTTTGAGGAAAGTTAGTAACTGGACTACGAGTAGTGAACTAGATGTAAATCAAAGTAAAATTGAAATAATGCTTTTCACTGCCAAAACTAAAATACACCTTTCAATCTGCCCAAAATCAACGGCCAAACTCTTTCTCTGTTTTCCATTACAAGATACATATCTAGGTGCAGTTCTTGAACATTCATTAAACTAGGAACTGAATATTAAAGAAAGATTTAATAAAACGTGCATAACTTTCTATATCTGAAGAGAAAAAAATCACTAAAAAGTAAGGTCTCCAGTCGAAGATAATATTGTGGACTTACAGTCGTGGTACCGCCAATAAGTTCGATTGTGTGGTAGCCCGCTCTTAACAAAATTCATAACATCGAAAGACTTAGAAGGTTTAAAGAACAGATAGCGGTGGCTCCACAGGGCTCTACAATTCCACCTGCTCGCGAACAACCTTTGGGCACTTGATCTACATGATAAATATTAGATATCTAGTATAGTGTGGATTGACGACCCTATGGTCACAGCAATATCGCAAATTTGATGCGCACTGAAATGTTTACGACTTCCATTGACTACCGCTCTCCCACAGTAAGCCTCAGTAAAGATTACAGTCAGCCAATGCTTAATGGTTTTTACTGGCATATGCTATCAACAACAAGTGAACCCCATATTGGTTCTTTTGTAAATTATAATATCTTTTTGGGGATTATTTCTGAATTTTGCACAGGAAAAAGCTCAACATTACATACTTTTTTGTGAATTGAATTTTCCCTTTTTTATTTTTAAACATTATAATTGATATAATTTTTTAATTTATTTTTAATAGAATCCTAAGTTTATGAAAGATGGATTTAAAATTTTTATAGACTCATTACACTTAGCAGGCCCTGGAGATGAACAAAATGTAAGTGCACCAAAGTGATTGGTAGTAATGGTTTTCTTTTTTTCTGTTATACTTTCATGTCTGAAATTAAACAACGGTGATTTGGTTTGTATGATGTGGTGTGGCTTCTTTCTTAAACTTAAAACAAAAAACTCCAAACTTATCTACTAACACAAAAATGCAATCTTATCTAATTTAACGCTTGGTGTGGTAACAACACTTTTTCTACTCAACACGCCCAAAAACAAAACAAAACAAAAAACAATACAAAACAAACCAAATTACATATTTATCTTGTATTGTAAATTATGTTAAAATATTGCGATTGCTTTTATACTACTAAAATGCTTAAGAATCCTGGCTACATGAAAGAAAACTTTATGATTTGTATTGAATCCCTCCATATTGCCGATGTGGGAGAACAAGTGAATGTAAGTTTCTAACTTTCTACCTAGAAATAGAAAACTATAGTTTATGTGTGTGGTGTGTTGTTTTAATGTTTGAAATCATAAAAAAAACATCCTAAATTGAATTAATTAAAATAAATTTCGTTGATTTGCTAGGTTCATGAATTGCCACCAGAGAAGCTTAAAGTGCGTGATGTTGTTCACATTGATATTGCCAACGATGCTGTGACGCCTGCCGATTACAAACCTGATGAAGATCCAACAAAGTAGGTTTTTTCATAAAATAAGTAAGAACACATGTCTGAGAAATGAGTTAAGATAAAGTAAAAGGGAGCAGACGAAATCACAAATTAAAATTTAAAATTATTATTTAACTATTATTTTTTGTTGATATAAAAATTAAACAAAAAATTTAAACCTTTTCAAAATTCATTTTTACATTGAAAGTTTAAAACTGTTTTACAAATATGTTGTCAATTTATTTTCCAGATTCAAGTCAGCAAAAACTGGTCGAGGTCCGCTGGTTGGACCAGACTGGAAAACCAAAGTAGACCCTGTCATGACATGTTATAAGCTAGTTACATGTGAATTTAAATGGTTTGGACTACAATCTAGGATAGAAAGTTTTATTCAGAAATCAGAGCGGAGATTATTTACAAATTTCCATCGGTAAGTAAAAAAAAATATGTTTATATTTTCTAAGAATTTGAAAAAATAGTAACAATAGAAAAAAGTTACTGTAAAACCCCGCATTGAGATTAATCTTCGGAGGCATCGGCAAATGTTATATTGCCAATGAAGGCCACTTTATAGGATAAAATAGAAGTCATGTGACTTCTCATATCACCTGTCGAAAAAATCATACCAAATCGTCTGAGCGCATATAAAAGCCAAAAGTTTGTGAGTTTTTTGACATTGAAACTGATTTGGGAAGTCAAACGGAATTTTTTGTTTTCGTGGAAAATAATAAATTCAGAGCTTTGAAAACAAAAAATATTTCTGCGAAATCCAGAATTATGAATGAAAACAACAGTGGATAGTTCCAAAAAAGTTATTTTATTCTACAAAACTTTATTTGTTTATGATTTTTAGTCTTGTATTTTGGTTGTGACAAATAATCATAGAGATAAACATAAAAAATAATCATACAAAAAGAAAACCGTATGACTTGACTTGAAATGAAAGCTCCCTTGAGGAATCATACAGAAAATATAATGACAGGTCATATGACTTCTATTATCGTGTAAAGTGCGCTTAACTATTGTTAAAATATGAATTAAAATACGACGCAAACGAAAAATAGTTGGTCTTTTCATCAATTAACATATTAATCTTTTTTCATACTGAAATTTGCTGGTTGTAAGTAGTGATTGTTTAAAAATGTTGATGTCATTGTGTAAAGTAATTAACTTAAGTAGTTAAAAAATGGAAACGAAACAATTTTTTAGATAGCTCACGGATAAAATTTTTCTTTCACTTCAATCAAAGATAGGTGCATAAAAGTTGGCCTAATAGCTTTTGGATGTTAAATATTTGGTCTAGTACAATTTAAATGGTTTTGTTTCGCTCTGTAACACCAAAAAAGACAAACACCCGTTGTGTTTTGATTAATCCCTGGTTTTATGCAAGTAAGCAATAATTTCATGTTAACCATGGTGTGGGGCGTTGCATTATCACAAGACCTTTGGGAATCAATGGGTTTCTCGAGATTTTAATTTACCACTCTCATTCGTGCAGAACCCTATAAAATCATGTGTCTCATTCCTTGCAGCTTAATAATCGTATGAATGAAAATCACAAGTGCGTGCATAATTTTTTCTAGTTGCGACTACGATTTTTAAGTCGCGCTATTTTAAATCGTACGTATGAACACAAACATCTAAGTGCGTTTGACTTTCGAAAATTATCACTCGCCAGAAAAATGGAACAAATTTTCGACTTTTAATCGTCACGATTTCTTAGTAGCATGTGCATTTATTCTCATTTATGTATATTAAAGTATTTTATAACTGGCAACCAGAGAGCTGCATGAATCCACTACAGTACGCCCTCGGTAAAAGCAACCCTCGATAAACGCAATACCTCGGTTAAAGCAACACCCTAATTTTTACCATTAGTGACTCAGTAATTGCAACTTTTCAAAAAAGTGTGACTCAGTAAACGCAACTTTCCATGCAATTATCTCTATATCGTTTGACAAATAATTCCATTTTTTCAATGTTAACTTTTATTGCAACTGGGCATTTTATTTTATAGCTACTTTTCAAAATATTGTGCACTCACAAATCATAAGTGTATTGTATTTTCATTTTGATTAACCATTGTGAAGCTTATTTCCTAAGCCAAGGCTATACGTTTTTGTGACTCGGTCATAGCAACAAACTCAATTAACGCAACTGCTCGAATTTTTATTGGTTGCTTTTATCGAGGGCGTACTGTATTTGCAATTCTGAAACATTCGCAAACATACGAGCCTCTTGCCAGTCTCCCATTCATGGAAATGAACCGAATGTGAATCATATTTATTTCTTTTTAAAGCTAATTGCACCTAACACAACAGAATTCGAATCGTTATCTTGCTTGCGTTCATGAATCTCTGATTGTTTGAGGGGCTTGCACCCAAACCATTCAAGAAATCACAATGCTGTGAAATTTATGAGTGGCTCATAAGTTCTAAGTGGCTCACAAAAAGTTGCATGCTCTCTCTACTAACAATAAATTCATAGCACTAAACAGAAAAAAAGAGAAAGGAATGAAAAAAAGAGGGAGCATGGTTTTATCACAAACCTTTTTGGTTTCGCCAGTGGAGACAGAATGAAACAGAAATAATTTTTGATGAAGCTCCAAACATTGGTATTTATAAACCCATTCCAAGCGATGTCTAACTTCAGACACCTGTCCAACTCCAAAATGTTATTTATAAACATTTTGCCCCGATTGGCTAACTTTGCCACTGAAATTGGTTGGCCAAATCATATTTTAAAGACACGTTTAATCAATAATGTGGGCTAATATTTCTGGTTTTCTAGTTTTGTAATGTATGAAATGGTAGTGGATCGTGCCCCAGAGCGTACTAAAATTCATCAATTCGTTGAAAAATTAATAAATCCAGTTATTTCACTGAATAAATGAGGTCACATTTGGGCAATTGTTGGAATGCCTTTATAAATACCAAGTTGCCTAAACTATTTAGGCATTGACTAGCTGGACAACTGCCAAATCAGACACATTAGCATTCGAACGAAAACAGGTTTTGCAGCAGCTCACAATGCATTCATACAATGAATCTTGTTGAGCTGAATCATTTTCTTAAACGAATTTGATATCCATTCCGATTATTTTATGTAAAGCAATACAATGTGAGTATAGATTCGAAATGAATATGAATGTGTCTGAATACTGCGTTAGGCAATGAATTTTGTGAGTGGCTCGTTAAAGGTGCAGTTTTCTGCTGGCAACTGAATAGTCGCTCCATTTTGAAATCTCAAGAGCGGTCCTAGCCTTATTCGGTAACATTTTTGGTGTCAGGCAATAATACAAAACAAATGCTACCCATAACTGCCCCTCTAGATTTGATCGTCTTTTGCCCAGTTTAATGGAAATTTAGAAACATTTTATCATGAAATACAGCATTTGGCTTGAAAGAATATCTGGTCTGTGCGTTCCTCCTAAGAGAAAATTATATGATGCTATGAATAAGTATGAACAAATACCTTCGGAGGTATTTGTTCAATTAAGTGTCTTAGGGTAATCCCATGAAAAAGTGGACATGAAGATGGAAACCCGGAAAATTTATCTCGCCCCCTTTCTATTGTTTACTAGTTTTAAAATTAAAACTGCAAACTATCCTGCAAGTAACAAACAGATGACTGAAAATATAATTATATAAAAGGCTAAAATTTTCAAATTGAAAACGTTAAATAACGTGAGCTACCGACTTTTTGTAACGTGAGTTACCATGTATAGAGTAATAGACTAAGAGCCCACAGCAGAATTTGGGTGTGAGTGATAGCAAAAAAAGATGTATAGGTGTTGAAAGCTTCATTAAAGGCTATTCAAATAAAATGCACGACTGGATCGCACGTACTTGCTCTTATGTTCAAGTTGTGTGGGGCTTAAGAACTTTAAAAAATATTTAAGTAATTATAGAAAAAGTATAAAAAGCATTTAAATCGTTCTTTTAATTGTATAAACAGCCTGATAAGTAACTTAGAGCTAAAAAAAAAGTATGCCATTTGATTACTTGAAAAAATATGTAATCGTTGGAGCCGTTTTCTTAAAAATTAATTTTTTATATATAAAAATGTTGTTACATTTTTCAAAAAAAAATTTGGTATGCCAATTTTGATTATATATTAATATACATTAAAAACTGAAATTTCAAAATAATTCATCAACCCGTTTTTGAAATATTGAATTTTCAAAAAAAAAATTTGAATCTTTTTTTAAAAATCCAAAATTTATTTTTTCAAAAATTTTGGAATGCAGTATTATTTATATTCTAACAAAGCTTTTGCGAAAAAAATTTCATTGAAATCGGATGAGCGGTTAATGAGAAAATCAAAAATCGAAAAAACCGTTATATGGCAGGTACCGTTAATAAATGTTTTTGGTGATTTTTTTTCTTATTAAAAGGTACATCATATCTACAGTAATACACTGATTTTTTTTTATCAAAATCGTTGGAGCCGTTTTTGAGATAAATAAGCTTTTCCTTAACGGTTGTATGGCAAGTACCGTTATTTTTTGAGCTAAAAAAAAAATTTCAATTTCCCCTCTGGAGAGTTACAAAAAAACCTTAAGTTCAAAATTTGAAGAAAATCGCTTCAGTGGTTTAGGCTGTAGGTTGAGGTACGGACAGACAGACAGACAGACAGACAGACAGACAGACAGACAGACAGACAGACAGACAGACAGACAGACAGACAGACAGAATTGTGCCACCCACTTTTTTCGTGTTCTCTATCATCGTAATGTTATGTTTAATTGTTATCTCGAAATTTTTTTTTTGCACGAATCCAAAACTTGCCCTATAGTACCTATATCGCAAGTAAAAATCAAAGTCTTGCAGTCCACAACTGGGGCCTTTGCGAGAAATAGTGCATCGAAAAAAAAATATGAATGCAACTTCGAGGATAATCATGTTAGCCGAAATTGGTTTTCACCCCTCCCTAGATAAGCTCCACGGATCCCATATCACGGAATCTGAGATCATTTTTGTATGCTTACAAAATATGCTCAAGCCTTCGATAAAAACCAAGACAACACAAACATTTGTGAAATAACGGTGCACTTTACAGAACTCAATAATTTAATGGGACTATGATTGCATGAAAAACCCCATTCGACTAAGTTTCTTTAATAATAATTTATGGGACTCAAATGTAACGAATAACGGACTTAAAAAAAGAGATAAACACTTTTCTGACGTACCTTTATATGCGTTATGTGTTTGAACCACTCAAAATATTTGCCATCAGATGATAATAATTTGGCCAAGATTCCGTGCCGCTGAGTGTTGTTTAGAATAAGAAGTCTTTCTTGAGAACAAAGAAATAAGTCTTTTAATGAAAAATAATAATATAAAAGATGTTTATTCAACGGCAACTTAATTTGAACTAGGTTAGGTTAGGTTGGAAGGGGTGATAATACGGCAAGCCGCACCATCTCACTCGGATCTCGTAGGATCCATTGCGCTCCCCGGGGTATAGGTGGTTAGTGAGGAGGGATAGGGAGGGAGTTAATAGGAAGTTTTAGGAGTTAGGGGCCTCCTTGAACCATCCTGAGTTCTGAATGAATTTCAGAATGTTCTTTAGTGGCAAGACAGAGATGTCGCCCAGTTCGTCGAAGAAATATTCTCCAAGGGCCTCTTTTCTGGTTCTAGCTAGGCTGGGGCATTTGCAAAGGAAGTGAGGGGAGCCCTCCTCTGCCTCTTCATCATGACACCCTCTACATAAGTCCGATGAGCTGATGCCCATTCTGTTCAAGTGGGTTCCCATTGAGTTGTGGCCCGTAAGGACACCAACCATGAGAGATAATTGAGGCCTGCTTAGCTTGAGTAAGTAATCAGTTTTTTTCTTTGAAATATTTGGCCATAGATTCCTAGAAACCCGACAAGTGTCGATGGATGACCATCTGACATTTGCAGCCTCTAAGAAACTCTGGTGTATTATACTTTTTTCTTGCTCCAGTGGCATGAGCACAGAGGCTTCGATTTGGCTCGGATCAAGAGATGAACCGCTTTTGGCCAGTTCATCCGCCATTTCGTTCCCGTGAATATCCCTATGTCCTGGAACCCATCTTAGGGTTACTGTGTTCGTTGCATTGAGTACTCTTAGCTCGTTCCGGCAACGGTCGACCAGTTTGGACTTTGTGGTGATTGAGCAAATGGCTTTAATTGCCGCCTGGCTGTCTATGAAAATATCAATATTGTTGTTTACTAATTCACATGAGGCAAGATGTTTCGCCGCTTCGCAAACTGCCAGTACTTCCGCTTGGAATACACTGCAAAAGTTTGGAAGCCTCAACGATCTATTTATGGATGGGTTATCTGAGTAGATGCCTGACCCAACCCCCTCCGAGGTTTTGGAACCGTCAGTAAAGACCGAAACATGATTTTCATTTATGACCCTGTTTTCATTCCAGAGTTCCTGGTTGGAATATCTGTTATGGTTACTGGGTTGAAATCTATGTGCGGTGAAACGTAGTCTGTTTGAATGTCTATGTCTGTAAAATTCATTATAGTTCTGTGACCGTAGAGGCCCTTTTTCCAATTTTTACATTGGTGAAGTCTTAAAGCACTTTTGGCCGCCAACTCTTTCGTGAACAGATCGAGTGGGGCAAGTGAAAGGAAAGTTTCAAGGGCAGCCATTGGTGTGGTCCTGATAGCACTGGTTGTACCAATACACGCTAGTCTTTGAATTTTAGTCATGGTTTTTAGATTGGTTTCCTTATCTAAGGCTGGCCACCAGACGTACGCTAGAATTGGCCTTATAATGGCTGTGTACATCCAATGAATGGTTCTGGGGCTGGGACCCCATCTTTTACCAAAAATTCTGCTGCAAGTGTAGAAAGCTATTGAGGCTTTTCTTTCTCTTTCTTTAATATTTTCTTTCCAGTTTAGTTTACGATCGAGAACAACGCCAAGATATTTGGCAGTACCCGAAACCTGTAACGGTATTCCGTTAATGGTTGGCGGGTTTATGTTTGGAATATTACGTTTCCTTGTAAACAGCACCAGTTCTGTCTTCAGTGGGTTAACATTGAGGCCACAACTACTGGCCCAATTTTTGAGCTTGTCCAGGGACGTTTGTAGGAGCTCGCTCAGAGTGGGAACAAATTTTCCAGAGGCCAATAACACAATGTCATCGGCATATGCAACTACCTTGATGCCGCCCAGATTTAGTTTAACTAAGATCTGGTTGACGACAAGGAGCCAAAGCAAAGGAGAAAGTACTCCACCCTGTGGAGTGCCCCTACTTGTCCTAATGAGTCTCGTTTGAAGCATGAAATCAATCCAATTTATCAATGATGGATCGATGCTGACGGAGTTTAGGGCTTGTCGAATTGCACCGTTATCAACATTATTGAAGGCCCCTTCTATGTCAAGGAATGCTGCTAAAGTGAATTCCTTGAAGTGTATCGACTTCTCAATCGTATCAACCACTTCATGAAGTGCTGTCTCAACAGATTTGCCCTTCAAGTACGCATGTTGGGCCTGTGAGAGCACGCCACCATTCAGTTTTAGGCGAATATGAGTGTCAATTAATCTTTCTAAGGTCTTCAGGAGAAAGGAGGAAAGGCTGATAGGCCTGAAGTCCTTCGGTTCGGTATGGGTGGGCTTGCCAGCTTTCGGGATGAAGATGACATTGACTTCTCTCCATCCAGCGGGAATATAGGTGATGTTAAGACAGCCTATATAAATATCCACTAGAATTGGAACAATTGTGTCTTTAGAGCTTTGGAGCATAATTGGAATGATTCCATCAGGCCCTGCAGATTTGTATGCCGAGAAGGAGTCAATGGCCCAAGCCACCTTCCTACTATCTACGATTTGTTTGCCTATATCATAGATTTCACTTATGTTGGGCCCTCTGTCCACAGGAGATGTACTGATAGTACACCCTGGGAAGTGAGTGCTTATAAGTGACTCTAAAGTCTCAGAGCAGGAGTCTGTCCAGGTATTATCCGGTCTTTTTAGAAATCCCGGGGGAGAGGGTACCTTAGACATGACTTTCCTGAGCCTAGCAGCTTCATTTGTAGACTCAATGTCTGAACAAAATTTTTGCCAGGCTGCTCTTTTTGCATAGGTCGTTCGGTTTTTGTACAGATTTTTACTGACCTTAAAGATGTCCCAATCAGCAGGTTCATTGCTGAATTTTGCTCTATTGAAAAGCCTCCTTGAGTTTTTCCTAAGTATAGACAGCTCTTTGGACCACCATACGGGGTTGAGCCTGCCTTTACTTTTGGTAATGGGGCAGAAACTTTCGTAAGCATTGTTTATGGCTAACGTTAGTTCATTTACATGTTTGTCAATGTCAGAGCAGGTTGTCAATGGTAAATGTTCATAGTGACCCAAAGATGTGGCCAATCTAGTGTTGAAGGCATCCCAGTTTGTTTTCCTGGGGTTTCTATAGGGTTTTAAGTTTTCAATTTTGTTCTCTATTTGGAATGTTATCATTCTATGATCTGAGAATGAAACATTACTTGATACCTTCCAGTCACTGACCTTTATTGAGCCTGAGTTACTGGAAAGCGTCACGTCGAGCACTTCTCTTCTGTTTCTGGTAACAAAGGTGGGTTCGTTACCCTTATTTAAAATCAATAAATTTTCTTTAATAATAAATTCAAATAGTGACTCACCTCTTTTATTTGTGTCGGTGCTCCCCCATTGTAGATGATGAGCATTAGCGTCGCAACAAACCAGGAGGTCCCAACCGTTCTTACCTGTTGTTTTGACGAGATCATCAAGGGCTGCTGACGGCGGTGGCCCCGGTGAATCACCTGGCATGTAGATGGAGGCTAGGATCAGGGGCGGGGCCCCTTTTCTGTCGCACTTCACCGTCGTCATGTCTGCACTACTATGGGAAGATAAGAGGAAAAGATTTATAATTTTTTTCGCCACTATACATGTCCGATAGTTACCTTCTGTAGGCCCTTTATTAAAAAACAGGTTTACATCTTTGGAGCTGAGTCCGCAGATCCTGCCGCTGTTGATCCAGGGCTCCTGAATAAGGGCGATATCAATGTTATCTTTGGACATCAAAGAGGTTAAGGTGGCCGAGGCCAACTTACTGTGTTGAATGTTTGCTTGTATCACCTTCATCATCATTTTTGTTTTTTGTTTTTTGTAGGCTGGCTACCGGGCGCACCTTAACCATATTGATGCCCACCATTAGCTTGAAACCCTTGGAGGGAAGCATTGACATAGTCTCGTGATTTAACATCACTATGGCTTCCTGGCCCGTTTTGGAGGGCGCTTCTATCTCCAAGACCTTCCAGTCACCGCTGGGAAAACTGGAATTTTGACCTCGGAGGAGGTTTTCCAGGAGTTCCTTGGTGATGTGAGGGCCCGGCACATTTATGCGGACTTTTGGTCTAGTGGGGAGGTCCATTTTGGAGGCAACTTTCAGTGTTACCCCTTCGAGCAACCCAGTCATCTCCGAAACTTTCAACCTAAGCCATTTCAAGGTGGGTTCATCTTTGCAGGTCAGTATTTTGAACCCCTTCAATGTCGATAATGGCCCGAATTGAGGCACAAACCCTGTAGAGGCCAGGATCTCGGTGTTGATACATTCGAGAATCCTAACCTCCACCCGAGCCCACTGCTCGTTTGTGAGCACCAACTCGGAGCTTCCCTCATTTACAACGGCCACTTGGAGACTTTGGCTAACAATGTCTGCTAGCGTGCCTGCGCTGTGGGACGTTTTAAATTTTTTGTTGGATGACGTTTGAGGGGGCGTCGAATCATTGTGCCTCATCCTCTTATTTTGACTTGGGCCAGTTTTCTCGACCCTCGAGTGTTTTGGACCATTCAATGGCCTCACTTTAGGGTTGCCGCCAGACGATTTGGAGGAAGAGGCATTCTGAGCTCGGGGCTTGTCAACTTCTTTCTTGTCGTTTGACTTAGAGACGACCGTACTCATGCCTTTGGTTTCTAACTTGGCAAGCAGTTTTTGGGCCCAGCCCAACCGCTTCCACTCCCTAAGGCTCAGCTTCTTAGGATCACCCTTGCCATACCTACGCACGGCCCTCTTGGCGTTTCCAATCCTTTTTAGGTCTGGATTAAGATCTCCTCCCTTGTTCTGCTTTTTTGGATTCGCCACTTTTCCTTCGGTCGGTTTTGGCCCATCGATTGACGGACATCGACTTTCGGATAAGGCCGCCATCACGGTCTTGGAAGACCCTGGGCCATCCGCGCAGACTTCGGTTGGATCACTTGCCCCAGACCCTTTGTAAGGAGTTGAAGTAGTCTTGGCTCCTGTCGCCAGGTGCTTCGCCACAGACTCGCCTTGAGGGGGTGCTTTCATCATTCCTGCCGCAGGGTTCTCGGCCACAGTGACATCTGCGTCTGAGCTGTCTGAACTGGCGAAGGATTGATAGTCGTCGTCGTTAAGGATACGGTTTTCCTCATCAGACGCCATCTCCTCTTCCCCAGTTCCAACAGCCCCGTCCTCAGAGTCAGTAAGTTCCATGAGGTATTCAGAAAATACCCCATCAAACTTACGGGCACCACTGCTGCAGGCTTTAGTTGTTGTAGCTGTTGATGATGATGTTGTTGTTGTTGTTGTTGTTGTTGTTGTTGTTGTTGTTGTTGTTGTTGTAGTTGTCGTTGTCGTTGTTGTTGTTATTGTTGGTATCACTGGCGACTTAGCCGTAGCCAAGCCCTCGCCGGCAGCCGTGACTTCTGCCGACACTGGAGTGTATATCCCCACTCGGTTTTTAGATACATTTTTGTAACTTTCCATATTTGCCTATAATGGTTCAAAAGTAGATTAACATCTCTGTTGGTTTTTCTTGGTTGTTCGATCCTGCAGCTGGATTGCTGGAGGAACGAACGTAAGCCCCCCCACCACATCAAGGTGAAAACCACGGGGGGGTAATTTGAACTAACTAATAATAATAAATATAAATCAATCAATTAGTAAATTACAAAACAAAGGTTGCTTCTATATTCGAATTAAATTACTCTAACTGACAGGAATTGCGCGTTACACGAAGAAAAACACAATTTATTTTTGTTTTCTCAAAAACTACAATACATTTAAGCATACGTTTTTAAATATTTGATTAAAAATTTATAGGAGTATTGTAAAATTTTGGATACAAAAAGAGGTTGAAATTTGTCTGTATACAAAATTTCAAGTTTGAAAATTATTTTTTCAAATATGATTTACAAAAGTAACTCTACTTAAAAAGTTCATTAACGGTGTTTCCGTTGTTTATTAATACTTTTTTCTATTTGAATTCAATTCTTTACAAAATCTATACGATTTTTTTTCTTGCATTAGGCTCTAGCTTTTTCGCACATGTTATATGGAAAAAACCCTGCGTTTCATTCCATACAAATTGTCCACATTAATAAAAAGTAACTTAAACGAAAAAACAGAAATAAACAAAAGATAGAAGGAAACCAAACATTACCATGGTTTTTTTTTAAGTAACCCCCATTGTGGGCATAGGTTAAAATTTTCCAGTTAAAAAATGTGGATTTAGGAAATTCACTAAAACCTAATTATACCCGGAGTTAAATTAAATATTGGGTCATTAGAACGAACGGGTTTTCATAATTTAAATATAAATTTAATTTTATCTTTTTGTTATTCTTTATCAAATTTCAAAATAACTTAAAAAATATTCTTTATTCTTAGGCAAGTATTCTGTTGGACGGATCGTTGGTATGGACTAACAATGGATGATATTCGTGCCATTGAAGAAAAAACCAAAGAAGAATTAGATAGACAACGTCAAGTTGGTGAAGTGCGAGGTACCCGTGCTGATTCCGACTAAATTCCATGTCAATATTTTCCAACAAAAACAACAACAAAACTGAGCATTATAGTGTTAAAAAAAAAGAAATAACATAAAGTAAAAAATAGCAAAAACAATTAAAAAACAAAAGCAGCAAACTGAAAAAATAAAACAGTATCAAGTAGGCAAGTAAAAAATTGAGTATAATGAAAATATTGAAACAAAAGAAAAAATATAATTATTGTAAAAATATGCAAGTAAACGGTAAAAACGATTAAAAAAGGAAAAAAAGAGATAAATGTGTTATTATTGATATAGATATATATATATATATAAAATATTATTTATTTGTAAATGCGCCTAGGTGTATTATTCTATATTCTCTTATAAATGTGTGAGGAAACAAAAGAAAAAAACAAAATAGAATACAAAAGTTATAATAAAAAAAATCAATAAAAAAAATCTTACAAACAAACAATGCCAGATAAAAATGAATAATAACTTTTCAAAGAGAAGTTTGTTAAAAAAAAAAGAAAAAATAGTATTAAAACATTATATATTTAACTATATAAATAAATTCAAGCAGAAAAAAGCAAAAAAATGGTTTATTACATGAAATTAAGTATTTTAATCGTAAACGTATTTAACATTTACATAAATATATACAAATTATAAATATATATATCTCTATAGATGAGGTTATTGGGCAAGGTTACACGAAACTCATAATTTTCAAATATTTTTAGGGCCTATTTGTTGCCATTATTCGAGGGTTACGGGTTGCAATTTATTATTTAAAAATGCCATTACTTTAATATGATCGCCTCGGCTGGGTCTGAAGAAACAATTTCGGTCGATAAAACTTTTAGCTACGCTAACGAGGACATTTGGTCGTATCTGGTTGATAGTTCTCGTGATATTAGTTTACTGAAACCAAAATGTCTTCCTGATGCATACCATGCAAACAAGGAAAAGAAAAATGCGATCAACGATGATACCTTTAGAGCGTACTGCGAACCCAAGAATGTATTTTCTCTATGCAAGGTGTCTCTTAGGGATTCTTTTCGCTCCAATTTAAAAATTCTTATTAACAAACGCATTCAGTCTTATCGGGAATAAAATCTCTCCCACATTTTGTCCGTATTTTATTTTGAATTCATACAATATATATGCAAGAGATCGTAAATCTATTTTCCGGGGAGAAATTAATGATATTTCTCTGAAAAAATTTGGTTGGGGTGTCTGTTCTACTCTTAGGCAAAAATAAAATCCCTGGGAGAAAGCTCCCTGGAATTTTGCCGATAAGCCTTATTAAAGATGCAAATGACCTTTATCGTTGAACAAAAAAAAAAAACGAAACCACAGTGTACCTTGATTCCAAACTTATTCAATTGCCCCGGTCAAAGTTCTAACCAAAGCGATCTGGATAGGTTTGTGCTGTCGTAAAAAGATATCCCAAGTTATCCTACATGATTTTAGGATACGAAGCTATCCTATGAGAAATGTCAACAACAGCTGACTGGCGCTCAAAAACATGCATGGATACAAAGCTATCCTAGATAGGCTATTCATTGAAACTTGAACGCGTTCAAAGGAGCTTACGATCGTAACTTTATTTTGCTCCATCGTATCCATCTGAAAGGAAATATACTGTCGTATTCAACCTATGTAATTTTACTTTTTTTCTCAGCCTAGCATTAAAAAGTAAAGTTCCTCCCAGGGCCGGACAAGCTATACGTGCAAGTGGTGCAAATGAGCGGGGCGCTGAACCCAATGGGCACCTTGAGCAAGTACCAAGACAGTCAACACCACTACCAACCTATACTTTTTTAATTTTCAATTGTTTTTAATAGCTCACGAAAATATTGATATCCATTCTCCATTCAAAAAATAAGTCGGTGCCTAGCTTCCTATTCACACCCACAGTAAAAATCACAAAATATTTGCAATGTGCACGATTTTGTTCTCCTCTTGGGGATATCTCGTTCGTCTCTTGGGGATGCTTCATTAAAAAAAGTCTACACCTTGGGTAATGAGAACATGACTTCTTCCACCAATAACCACAATTGAGGGCGCTAATGATGAAGCTTGCGCAGAGCGCTAATTTACCTTGGGCCGGCCCTGGTTCCTCCTTGAGTGTATTCGAGCAATAATCTGTTTCTTTCGGGTTGCCGGCTAGGATGGTGAAGTTTCGAGCAAAGTCTTGCTGTGCCTTCATTTATTCGTAAGAATAACTTACATGTTACACCACATTGGTATAAAGTGTCCGTACTTACAATTTTGTTTTCCATTTTCATACAAATTTCGAAACGGCTTTATATGGTATTATGGTCCACCCGTGATCAGCTTTTTGTTAAAAAATGTTTAAGGCTTTTAACTTTTTGTTTATTTAGTCTTACAGGGCTTGGATTATTTCGATTGATTCTTGTCAAGAAGAAAACAAAAATATGCAATTTTTTCATTTGTATGATTATAGGTCTGCATAGACCGCGGTGTATCGTATTGAAAGTGATATCTCATAATTTTAACCGGATTCGATTTGGATTATTCCTGGAAGTGATATTGATTTCTGGTTTGTATTTAGAATATATAAATTAAAGCTTTACCATAAGAAGCATCTGAACTCTGAAGGTAGTTACGGGTTTCTTAAAATTCAATCGATAACGCTTAGGCATTAAAATACTAAAACTCACTAAAAATATTCGATTTTGTGATGGGCTCGGGTGTATATACGAGTACTTTTGACTAAATTAAAATCTTATTTTTTTAAAAACTGGTAGCTCTTGACCTTGCCAAGCGCTTGAAGTGCTTTGTACGAAGGACCACTTCGCTTGTTTTGAAAATATGCGGGTTAAGTTAGTTTGAAGTGGCTTTGAATAAAAATTCTGGAACTTAAAGACCATAAGTTGGTCCATTTTGATGCACTATGAATCTTGGGAGATTTCCTTCCTATTCGTTTAACGCTACCCATACCATGCGAACCATTAATTCAGCAAAAATTTTAATGTAGTAATGGCTATAACGTATAACAAAGAAGAAGAAGAAGAAGAAGAAGAAGATGAAGAAGAAGAATAAGAAAAAAAAGACAAAGAATAAGAGAATTATTATTTTTGTTTTTGTGGACTGTATTGAAATTAACAGCCCTATTCTGCTGTTCACGTGAATCGAAGATTCGATTCACCCAAGCGATTCACTTTCGAACTACCTTTACATTCTGCTATCCATCGGGCGAACTGCACTATCACAACCCGATTTGACATTTGGGAGCAGCAGCTGTTTATTAAAAGTGAAAATCTTGTGTTGTGTTCAGTTCATTTATAGTTTTGGTAAATTGTTTAAAAAAAATTATTGGAAAAATAGCAAATGGATGGTGTTACGACTTTTTTTTCAGTTTCGCAAAGAAAAGGTGATGACTGGGTTTAACTTTAATGCCAAAATAAGAGTGATGAATCGTCATCAAATTTATTGTTGTAACTCTAAAATTGTTAAAAAACACAATGGTTGTAACATATACTTGCGAAAAATTAAGTTTTTACCCATATTTTAAGACCCAGTTATTTTATTTGTGACCAAAAAGTACAAATCCGCAACTTTTTATATGCGGATCGGAATTGTATAGAAACTATTTGTTCACGTGAATAGTAGAATACCGCACATACTACCAACTTCTTTACCGACAAGTGAATCAGATTCACTTCGAATAGCAGAATGGCCTTAAGTGGATATTCAAAGAAAATTCCCCCCGATGGATAGCAGAATAGGGCTGTAAATTCATATTTAAAGTTTTTATGACCTTTATTCCAATTGCGTATAACTATATTCATTTTATCTTGCATATAATTGTTTCAGTTTTGGTGAGTTCGTCAGTTGTACAATTTCTTGCAAGCAACCCAAGAAAGGTGAATACTGAACTATGACGAACATCACAAATGAACAACCAGGAATATGTTTATGCCCAGTAGAGGGGGCATGTATTATATGATTGCCAGTGTGTCTACAAGTTCATAGAGAATTATTAACGGCTTGAATTTCGTAGTTAATTTGATCGGGGCTAATAACTTGAAAGTTAGACGTCAAAAAGTGCGCACTAAGGCAAATAATATTTTATGTATTTATCCATTGAAACACTACAACACAACTGCAATGTATTTGCTTTAGCTTGGATTGGGTACGAAATCCCGAATACCAAGATCCCGAAATTGTAAAAGTTCCCGAATGTACTTATTATTAGATTCATATTAAGATACTTTATTGATTTTGATATTAAAAATGCGTTGAGAAATTTGTTGTTGGTATTATACGATTGGTGATTTTTGTACATTCTAGATTTTTGTTCGTTCGCAATGTTTGCATTCGAGATCACAAAAAGTAGCAGAAGTCAAGCCAAACATAGCAGTTTGGTTTCTTTGAAAGTACTGAAATATGTTGTACTAAAAAAGTATTAAAATTCGGGATTTTATTTCGAATGCATTCGGGATTTTGGGAATGCGGGATTCTCTTTTTTTGCAATTAGGGATTTTGTACCCTTTCCCTTTACCTTACGCAGTACATGTGCTATAAACTACGATTATAAACGTTGCAAAGTAGATACTTAAGGCTTTCTTGTTCTAAAATTTTGAAGCCAATTTGACTAAGAAGATGTCGAATGAGTTCAGAAAAACGGCGTAACTAATCTCGTGTTTGATCGTTAACTGTTGGGCTTATGAATCTGGCTCAGGTTTTAAGAAGAACAGAATATGCAGTGCAGTTGAGTAGTTTTTTAATAACTAGGGGCCAGTTATACAAATATTTAACTCGTGGTTCAGCATTTTTAACTCACTGACTTTGGTGAATTAACTGAAGTTCAACGATGGCTCAGGCATTAAGTTGGCTACTATAACATACTTGAACCGTGAACCATCGCTGAACCCCAGTAATTTTACAGAAATCAACGTTTGTACAACAGGTCCTTACTTATTAAGTTTTTTTTTTGAGTGAGTCGACAAATAGTTCACCAAAAATAAAGGGATTGAATCATTAGGCCGCCCAACTATTTTCGAAATTTGAGAACAAAAGGTATTGTATTTGTCAGTGGTTTAAAAAAATTCTATCAAAAATCACCGTAGATTAACTAATTAAACTACTATCGTTCTGAATACCATTGAAATATTTCTTCAAAACTCACATAAAATTGGTCGCACGGTGAAATGAGCCTTGTTTTGCCTTGTCCAATACTTACATATATATTTCGAAAGTAATTTTCGAACGTCCAACACCACCACTCTCAAAATATATTTAAAAAAAGCATCCACTATTTTAATTAACATTTACTAATTAAACCTCAAACAAAATTTTAACAAAATAAAAATCTGAATGAAATTTTTAGCAGCAAAAAAATTAAATATATATATTTACATAAATTTTCTTCTTAAAATTAAATAAAACGAGCAGATAAAAAGTTAAATATTTAAATTAATAAGAAAAAAATAATAAATACAAAAAAAAAATAAATAGTGGTTTTATTTCTACAAAACTTTCTTTTTCGCGCTGATCACTTGTAAGATATAAATACTGTACGTAGTAATACAAGAAATCTATATATTTATTTCCTATAATTTGTAGAAATAAAAAAAAACAAGTTAACAACTTACACAAGAAATTTAAAAAAAAAAATAGAAGAAATAAAATGTCTATGCATTAAAATACACCTTTATACTACTACTACCATATATTTTTTGTTCATTTTTTAGCTCTTCTCTAACTTAAACAAACATTATATAGCAAAAAACATAACAGACACTCACAGACACAAACATAAAATTGTGTATTCTTTAATTATTTTATATTTACGAAATTCAAAGAATTTTAAGATATTTAAATGTGTAACGAAAAGGTAACAAAAAAAAGAAGTTAATAAAAAAAAAAAATTAATTGCAATTTTGAATTTCTCAATTTCTCCATTGTAATTCCTTTATTTTGTAAAAATAAAACAAACAAAATTCAATTACAAATAAACTAAAAATTACTTATATAAAACTAAACAAGTTATATTTGAAAAAAAAGTGAAAAATGTTTTTAAATACAATCTAATTCGAATGTTTTAATTTTTCGAATATGTTATGTGTTTTTCCTTGTGTTTTTATTTCAAAAATAAAACATAACGTTGTTGATGCAGGACGGAACTTGGCGCACTGTAAATTTGAAATTTCAAATTCGAGTATTAATAAGTTATTTTCAAAAGAATATTTCAGAAAAATAAACTATCGATGGTCAAATCAGTGGGTGGCACCTGGGGTGAACGTTGTGTGGTGTCACTCCAAGATTGTTACTGGGTAATCGGGTGATATTGGGATCAAAATACAGTTTTTCCATTTGCCACACATCTGTCAAGATATCGACTATCACATTCCATTAAAGGGTGGCTACGATGTCAATGAATTCAGAAACCTCTAATAAAACTAATACATTTTTGAAGTTTTTTTACTTCTCCGGGAAGAAGTGACGTTTTATTGGGAATTGTACGTTTTGATACATCGCTAATCGCGTAACAACCATTTCAGGGGAATATCCGGGTAATATTTAGTGTTAGGCAGGAAAATTAAAACAAATCTTAAATAGGGGGGTCCCCGATCGACCGAGAAAAAGCCAGACAGATGAAGCGTGTAAGTGCATTTTATTAAGTAAGTGCATTTTATCAGGGTGCTGTTCAGTAAAACAATAAAATAAAGTAAATAAGCAAAAGATAACTTAATAGGATATCAAGTTCAAGTAAGCAATTTTAGAGGTGGCGCACGCAAGTGGAAGAGGGTTCCACCAACTTGGCGTGCAAAACTGGAGACATCTAATTCCCATGCGAAAAAAAAACATTTTGTTTCTATTCTGTTCACCAAACTGAATAAAACCATTGAGTTTATATACATAGAGGAACCACTTCGATTAAATGAAAATACTACGTTAAAGCAACTTCAGATGTCGCCTTGTGCATCCAAAGACTGCAACCATTTTACTCATAAAAGAAAATTAATCTGTGGATCATGTTGCTAGATGTCACCTTATTTGTCCTTATACTTGAACCCTTTCATCATAAAAACAAAAACAAAAAATTGTGGATCTCATGAAATGTGGGAAGCAAACACCTACCTACACCAACACAACATGAACAATGAATAGAGCAGTGAGCATGAGCAGGTTGCAGGTAGAAATTCAATTTTCATTCTTTTGTGGAATGGGATATGGGAATGTGTTCTTTTTGTTGTTTTTCTTTGTTGTAACCATCAATGTATCTACCTATACGCATAAAGGGCTAGCTTTGGTATTTGGTGGACATGGCAAGGTTCAAACCTCAGCAGCAAAATTTCGGAGCAGATTTGTTGAAAATGCGGAGTAGGTAGGTATTTTTATAGAAAATTTTGAAAACGAAGGAAAAAACTCAGGTATTTTTAACAGCAAAAAATATCATAAATCACGATATGATCGAGATCGAGAAACGACGTACAAGCACGGCCGTAGCCAGGAACAATCGTATGGGTGAGCTCAAGGTATTTTTGGTTGAGCTGAAATTTTTTGACGAAATCATAATATTGTCTATAAAATACACAATTTTGATTGAGACAATACATCTACCTGATTACAAATATATGTACATAAAATCACAAATATGAGCAGAAAGTTTTTGAAAATGTTGGATTCAGTGTTTTATTTTTTGGCAAATTTACCCAAAATATCATCCATTTCCATAAATTCAATCGTCTTTTCGAATGCAAGAAAGTAACGACTGCACACTCACAGGCTCTGACCGGTCATTTATGACCATCGTATAGCTTCTATTTGCGAAAGTGCTGAATATGATGACTTATTTCGTAGATGTGCTGATCCCTAATGTGTCGATCGCTTCAAAAACAAGCTTTAATGTGGCGAAAAAATACAACATTTGAAGTTGTTTTCTAGGTCTGCAGAAAAGTTTTCGTTGGTTCAATGGTGATGAAGCCAATGATTTAAAAAAAATTTCCAGCTTCAAAATTGTGCTCAATTATGTATACCAACAGAGGTCTCTCCATATCCACTGCATTAAGGTTGTTTCCGAAGCCTTCTTCTTGCACATTTCTGTTGGTGCACATTTAAAATTTAATTTTGAGGCATTATTTTGTTTAATGTTAAAGATGTCCAAAATCTTAAAATGTCCCACAATTTTTTGGGTGAGCTGAGCTCACCCTAGCGTAGGCCTGGCTACGGCCGTGCGTACAAGATAAGAAACAAAAATGATTCCGTTTAAAATTAAACTTTCAGATGTAAACATTCAGATTTCAGAGTCGGAGATGGTTGGAAAATTGAATAAAACGGTGTTGTGATTTAATTTATGTTGTTTGACAAAAGAATTTTTTAGTGTGGAAAAAAGAAGTAGATTTAAAATTAGTGGAGTGGCGGAGTAGTTTTTGTTATTCCTCAAAATTGGAGTAAGGTCCGAACGCTGGACACGAGCCATGCATGAGCATTTAACAGGCAGACAATAGTTTTTTTTGTTTTTGGATAAGAGAAAATAAAATGTACCTTTTTTTGTTGTTTTTTTCTTTTCGGCAAATGAAAAAGCCGTTTGTTTGGGTCTCAAAATATTAAAATTTTACAAAGAAAAATATAAATGTATTTGTGCTGTGTTTGGATTTTCAACTATTTTTTTATAGCTTTTTTTTTAATTGAAAAATAGAAACTTGGTAATATAAGGTAATCCATATTATATTGCCAATTTTTTGTTAGTGGGTATGTAATGTACCTGACCTAACTAACTTATCTTAGAATAAATAAAATGCAACAGGGTGTTTAAAAAAATGTTAACATTTTGCAACTTCGTTATTCTTTGAGCGATTTCAGTGAAATTGAAGCAGGTGATAGCTGATACAGAATAAAAAAGAAAACAAAAAACTTAAAACAGGTTGCTTCAAAAATGGCAGAAGGCTAAGTGAAAGACATAGGGGTGCTAGAAGCTGCTAAAGTTGTCAAAAATTTCCGAAAATTTACCTGATTCGGTGACTTCTGCCGATTTGTCAGTGTACTCGTGTACGTAGGAAGTGATCAAATTCTAAAAGGCAGAAGACAGACTGGAAGACTTGTAGGTATTTTTTTTTTTTTATTTTTTCTTTAACATATAACATTACAGACAAAAAAATGCAAACAAAAAATATTAAAAATCAACGAAAGAACGTAAGATAATGTGCTATAGCTTTTTTGAAAGCTAATAATCCATTCTTTTATTTGTTTTTTAAATCAAGTTGTTTAAATGAATATTTTTTTAGAAATTAATATTCAAAATCAAAATAATTGAAAAAAATTGTAATTTTTTTTTTCAAGTTTGTATTTTTCAAAAAGATAGCCGTGTCATTGGTATTGCAATGTTTGCTGATGACACGGCTATCTTTACATCGGGAACTTATTTTCTGGATGTCTGTAATACGTTGCAAACAAGTCTTTCTTCAATAGAAAAATACTTTTTTAAATGGAAGATTAAAGTAAATCCCTTGAAAACGCAAGCTGTTTGGTTTACAAGGCGTCGAAAATCTTGTTTTCTCCCAAACAATGTACAACTTCGAATGGGCTCTGTTAACATTGACTGGTCCGAACATTGTCGATATCTTGGGGTTATAATAGACAAAAAATTTAATTTCCAAAAACATATATCTACAACTATTGACAAAATAAATCTATACAAAAGAATTCTGTACCCATTAATATGTAGAAGTTCTAGACTTAGCAAAGAAAATAAAATTTTACTGTACAAATCAATATTCCAATCTATCCTCCTATATGGTGCTCCTGTTTGGTACGATTGTGCCAAAACTCATAAACTTAAGCTCCAAATATGTCAAAACAAAATTCTTAAAATGATGCTTGATTTACCATGGTGCTATTCAACTAACAGGCTTCATGAGCAAAGCAATGTCAATCTTTTGGACTCCCTTATCGAAAATCTAACACAAACATTTTATGTAAATTGTTCTTTCTCCGATAATGAACTGATTAAATGTTTATCTCCACCATAAATTTATATACGCTTAATGCCATTTATACTATATTATATGTTTTTGATGGAGGCTGTGGATTCGGGCTGAACGAATTTGTCAAATGGATTTATTTTTGTTTGTCTCTAATGAATACTTTTGACAAGGTTTGATTTTCCCGAAACCACAGCTTTAGCCATCATTAACTTAACCTGGGAGTTTTGCAATATTAGTTTTAAGAGTTGAATAAGGGTTTTATTTGTAGCTTTCCCTTGAATAATAAATACTAAAATCTATTATACAACTTATTATTATTATATATTAGCTTAAATTTATAGTTGAAAAGGAATGTTTATCCTAAATCTCTAAAAATAGCATGTTCTTACCAAATGTAAAAGAAATAATGTATATTGCTACTTTAATAAATAAATAATATAATATAATATAATATAAGTTGCAAAATGTTGACATATTTTTGAAACACCCTATTTTGAAAATATTTGTTTCTATTGAAATTCTATCTTAGCTATCCCTGTGTCAACTTCATTGAAATCACTTAAAGAACAACGAATTTGCAAATTGTTGACATATTTCTGATAGTTTTCGAGAAAGACAAAACTGAAATGTATCCCCTTTTATCCTCTAAAAAATGTTCACTCTGTCTAAATTTAGGCGACTTTAAATTTTTAAGACGTCAAAACAAAGCTCATGATTTTGTCCGTAGTTTTGCAATTTTTGTCTGATTTTCCTGGACCAGGCTACAGTTCATCAAATTGCATACAACAAAAAAACTTTCTATCCAGGTAGGTATGTACCTATGTACCTAAATAGGCACAGTACAAATTTATAATTTTCGTTTAGAAAATTACATCATAGAAACACAGTCTTGTAACTACCAAAAAGTTTCTGATTCCCAATAAATAGAAAGAACATAAAAAATATCTTTAAAGTATAAAATCAAGACCTAAACTATTTAGGTATGAATGCACATTTCCCTTCCTTTTATTTTAAAATTGACGCGACCATCACCGATCGACATACAAACGCACAAATTACATACATAACGCATCCCTCTACGCTTTGAAACAGATAAAAAATAATATAAAAAAGCTGAAAAGGGATCAGTAGCGTAGCTAGATGGGCGAGGGCCCTGGGGCAGAAAATAAAATGGGGCCCCTTAACAGAAATTGGTTTGGTTTTTGATTAACAAAAAAAATGAGAAATTTTAGAAGAGGTATGTAATGTTATAGGAATTTTTAACAAAAACTGTCAGCCTAAGATATTTCTTAGGGATATAATTTTTAAAGCTTAGCATGCAGTTTGGTTACAATAGCAAAAAATTGGTGGTAAGAACAGAAAAGTTAGTGGAATGTTTCAAAAATCGTTACTGAGCCAATATATGTATTTGAGTGATCTTGATTTAAAAGTTCAGTTTGGCCGTAAAAATATTTTGATAAAAGATCGACAAAAAATTTTAGCCCCAAAAATTTTATTTTTGAGTCATTCCATATGAAAACGTCTATCAAAAAAGCATCAAGCACATCTCAGATTTTGCTCAAACTTTGTGAGATGCCCCTACCCCCTTTGAAACATTTGAAATTCCTTTTTTGTTTCTATTTTGAGATGGTATTTTAAACAATTCAGACAAAATAATAACAGGACCTGGTCAGAAGCAACGCTGGCAGATTTTTGCTGTTCAATTTTTCGTCAGACAATGGAAAATATGAAAAGAAAAAAGCTTCAAAATAATGGAAAAAAAAGTTATAGTAAATTGTTTATTATATTTTTGAATTTATTTTATTTTTTAAAACTACTTTTTTAAGGTGTCATTTGGTTGAATCGGTGTGTTTTTTATATTGTAAAATATTTTACCAGTTTTTTATACAGAACACTCAGTGAAATATACTAATGAGAAAAAAGTATTTGGGATTTTAAAACGCTTAGTGGTTTCTTTTTTTAAAGTCTTTTATTAAAATTTATTTAATATACTTATATAGGGAAATTCTATTATTTCCCAAAAAAATATATTTTTTACAGCGTAAATCATAAAAACTACGAAATTTCAAATTTCTGTTGTTTTTTTTTAAATAACGGTTGATGGATGATGACAAATCTGGTTTTGTGTGAAAGCTTATATTATGTGGAGTAAGTCCTCCAAATTTGAGCAGAATACGCCCAATAGTTTTTTTTTACCAGGTCAACCAAGTCTTAGAGGGCTCTTTTTTACAAATCAATCATATTTTTCAAAAATCATTTAAAAAAAAACTGGACGTGATAGAATTTTTCTGAAACCAGATTTAGATTTTAAAAAGTCAAATCTATCTTAAAAAATTACTTGAAGGCGATAAAAAACGTTGATTTTTGTAGACCAGTGTTATTATTATACCTTAATTCCTATATACAAATCACAGAAAGAAACGACAAAAACAAACCCAAATAAAACTACAAATCCATTTTCTTCACATATGTATGTACATAATTAATAATTATCGCCCCTACAACGGAATCCGATGAATGAGCTGCGGAGGGAATCAGACTCAATTCTGACATTTTTACTATAATCTGCTAGAATAACTAATCTCGGCCGTATTACAGAGTACCAAAAGCAAAGTCAAAAATGAAATTCATAGCAGTTAGCCATCATCTAGATAAAAGCTTTAACAGCTCCTTGGACCGGCAGATAGGCTATCTAAGATTTTATCAGTTTCTGTTGGATATTATTGTCAGAGATATTTGAGCCAAAAGTAGAAATTTATCTGGCAAAAAAGGTCCGGATATGCTATCCAAGACTTTATCCACAAGTCTTGTAACTGACCCATAATATTCAAAACAAACTGAGCCAAAACATTCTTAAAGATAAGAAGAACTTTTATTTTCGCTTTGAAAAATTGTTTCGTCAGGCTGTCTCTGGGGCCCCAAACCTTCGGGGCCCTGGGGCGCCGCCCCAGTTTGCCCCTGGGTAGCTACGCCGCTGAAAGGGATATTGTATAAGTCTGCGTACATAAGCCACAAAATTTGCCATTTGCTTCCCTTGATTTTTTTTTACAATCAATGCGTTCCACAAAATTTAAAATTCTCAATTTAGTGTATGTGGCGACACCTTCGGGGGCTTTAACGCAAGATTTCGTGATTCCTCTATGTATATAAACTCAATGATAAAACTCAAGGCGAAAATCGTAAGCCTTGGCCCAAGCCACCCATTGAGTCATTAATTTACCCTTAATAAATAAACTATAGGCATAAAATGCAAAGTAATTATTTTTGGATGCAAAAAACTATTTGCATGCAAATGCGTTGAGGTGAATATATGTATAAATTTTTTTGAAGTGTAAACCGACCATCGAAAAAAATATTTTACTCACCACTTTTTTCGCATGCAAAACAATTGCCGGTCCATTATTGTTTTGCATGACATTCCATGTCCATGACAGCAATGTTCTTTTTTGCATGACATTCCATGACAGCAATGTTCTTTTTTTGCATGAAACTGTAAATCAATTATGCAAACAATGAATTTTGCATTTCACCTCTCAACTATTTTTGACATGCGAGAATATTTGCATAGGTTTGCTTTTTCGCACGGGAGCTGTAAACTAGGCTTTGTAGTGAGCAAGTAAGGATACGAATGATAGAGTAATTTTTATTTTTGCATAAGTTTCTTTTAGCCTTCAGTTGTTTATTTTATTCTCTTCTTCTATTTATATTCATAAAGTTTATTATAATATTTAACTATTTTTTTTAAATAAAACAAACAAACTATCTTTTTAATAAAACTATTCTTACAACATAAAATGTTCATAAATGCATATAATATATGTAGATCTTTCAAAAATCCAATGAAAAATCATACGTACTAATATGTGTTTGTTTGTAGTCGGTGCACCACCGAAAGTAAAGTTTACATACGTTAGTAAATTTTGTAATTTCAAACTGGTAATTATAGTGGTTCAGAGGGGAATGTGTGTTGGAAGAAAAATCTTGACATAGCCTCTCTGTCATTAGAATATTTCAGAATTAAATTATTGAGGTGGATTTACCCTTTTATTGTTTGTTTGATAATTATATTTGTATACATTTACAAAATACTTTTAGGTAGATCCTGATCTATCACAATTTACGCTATAAAGAAGTATAACTGTCTTAGTCTATAATTTTTTGTTTCAGTAAATCAGGAAATATGATTTTTCATTGGTATTAAATCGAGATTATTTCATTTGTTTCGATGAATGCATAATAATTTATTTAATAATAGGTACATTAGTTGAGCCAAAAGAAATGACGAATTTCTTCTTCATTGGATGGTCTGCAATGTGGTGGACCGTCATCGGGAGCACCTTCTGCAATGAGTGCACTTCTAAGTGCTTTCATGGCCATATTATTCTGCTTTGAAGCTGCATTTAAGTCAATAATACGATTTGGATAATGAATTCCAATAATACACTCAGCTTGTTCTTGTATATCCTGTGGAGCTTTCCACGGCTCATGACTAAAAATGAGAAACCGAAACTAATTAGTTTTTTTCTTCACCATAGTCAATTTCATTAAAAAAGTTAAACTTACATGTATTTTTTCGGAATATTGGCCAACTCTGGTATGTACTGCTTAATGTACTCTCCATTTGGATCTAATCGCTTTGACAAAGCAATTGGACAAGTACAAAGCGAAGAATCCAATAGGGTCTCGAAAGCCGAAGACGATACCCACATCCAATTACCGGCACATACCGACCAATCAGCATCCAGAAGATATTTTAAAAAATGTTGCAGACCGTGTTCCCAACACTGCCACAAGGCACCACGTGTAAGAAACGTTGACACCACATTACGCAAGCAATGATGCAACCATCCTTCGGCCAATAATTGCCTCATTGCTCCATCAATCAATGGAAATCCGGTTTCACCGATTTTCCATTTGATCAATTGGTCCTGACATGTCTTAGCCCAGGGTATAGTCAAACATATCTCATTGTCTTCCATACGATCATAGTTGGGATTGTTCACTGACATGGTATAGAAATATTCTCGCCAGATCAGTTGACCAGTTATGTGAGCACCGCCAGATGGACTGTAGCCATAGCTTTGATGAACTTTCTCAAACAAATCGTGTATGTCCCAATAAAAGCGTCTAACGGACAAGCAACCAAAACGCAAATGAGCACTCATCGATTTGGGTGATTCCAAAATATTTGGATTCGCTTGGTTTGGCAAATAGAATCCATTTTTGAATGCATTTTCTTCTACTTTCAATCGCTCCTTGAGATGTCTTAGAGCTTCTGTTTCGCCACCTTTCCATACGACTTTAGCAACATAGCCTAAACTTTCTGGGAAAACATCAAAATATTCCGGCTGGGGAACCTGTAGGAAAAAAAAAACAATCATATCAATTCCAATTCCTAAAAACTCCAATCCGTAATGACCTCTTTGAAAACATTCAAATCCACACGAAGTTGATCAGAAAGATTTATAAATTGAACACCTGTCCAATCCGGTTCAGGCATAGGCCTGGGAGGCAGTCCTATCACTTGCACGGTGTGCTGTAAAAAAAAGAAAAAAAAAATCGACTTCTTTTCTCATTAAAAATTCCTCATTTATGCTATATTACCAAAAACATTTGATATGTGAGAGGAGCTATTCCCCCATTGGTATCGATAACAATTCTTGGATCCCAAAGGGTGTGTGAAACTTTTTCAACTACTGTTATACCCATTTCAGTGCACAGATCCTTAACGTCATTATCACGTTTACTCCAAATTGGTTCACAATCTTGTTCGAAGCAAATTTTTCCAATTCCTAGATAGCTGTGGAGACGTTTAAAAATACTTGTTGGATTACCACTTATTATATAGAGTTGTCCCCCATAGGCACGAAATTTTTGATCCATATCGTTCAGCGAATCAAGAAGAAACTGCATCCGGTTGTAACCTACGCACTTTGTACCTAGAAAGATATATACAAATTGTTATGAAGAAAGTTTTGCTATTGAATGGTTCATGCATTTCGTTGGGTTAATATTTAGATGAGCAGTTAAGCTTTAAATGTGGCTATTATGGGTTTCAATTCAGCCTTTAAAAGTGAACTCAACTCTAAGACAACCAAACATAATGTTGAGCGCTAATGGTATGGTGGATTGGATTTATTATAGTGTCACCAACAAATTCAAAAAAGGTCACCTATTCTAAATGTGTCAGCAAATTGTCTGAACTATTTTAAAAAGTATCCTGGAAAAATCAGATTAGTATAATATAATTTTCTTTTGGTAAAAAAATAGATCTTTTCGTCATTCTGATCTGTCAAAACTCCTCCAATAAAAAAAATAAAAAAATAACAATTTTTACCAACCCCATATAAAGTTATTTACTTTCTAATGAAACCGTAATATACTTTTATTGTACATATGTATGGTGTGTTTTATTGGGAAGTGCATAGCTAGCGCAGACAAATTTCTTTCGGTTAACAACAACAAAGTCATTTTATTGCTGGCTAACTTTTCGATAGTTTCTTGGTTTTGTTGTTGTTAACTGCTCTAGCTATAATAATAGCCAGCAAAACCCGCCTTAAGTAAAAGTTCAAAAAAGAAATGTGTACCGAAATTAACTTATAGGTAATGTTATTATCACCTCACGAAAATTTCACACACCAAAAAAAAAGACAAAACATAAATAAAAATACTCGGTGATTTTAAGTTCAATTTTTTTTTTTAATGTTTGTACATATAAGAAAAAAAAATGGAAGAGAAAATTGAATAAATAATAAATGGCCATAAATATAAAATTTAACAATGGGGGCTATCGTGGATAAAATTTCCCACGGAACTGCTCCCATCTTCTAAAATTGGAAATGCCAGCAATTTTTCACTGTTCCTTGCAGGTTCAAATTTGGTCAATCAAAATGGTAGCCCAGTGGCCATGGAATATTCATTTTCAATGCCAATAAATTCCGAGAGAAACTGCGACCACAATTCACGTTCCCAGTTTTCGACGATGGGGAAAATTCTGTGGGAACTTTTATTCACGATAGCCCCCAATATCTCTTGAATAAAGATTAAATGGAATTTGATTAAATTTATAACTCAGAAAGAAAATTCATCCAAGCAAAATATAAAGGTACACTTGGGCGTATACACATTTTTTTTAAACTAAAAGTTTTTACTATGGGTTGGGTACGAAATCCCGAATACAAAAATCTCGAAATGAAAAAAAAACCCGAATACCACAATGCCAAATGATAGAATCTCGAAAACTAAAATCCCGATTTTAAAACCCCAAACAGTATTAAGCCAGCCTTCATTTATTTGTTGGAAAAGAAGGACATTTTTGAATGGGAAAGGTTGAAAATCAACTTCGTGAATGGACTTCAGGAATGTGCCTAATGCATTGTTTTAGTGATCTAAAACCATCTTCGCATTATTGCTTCTAATGGAACTGGTTTGGGACACATCGGTTGGATGGCTTCAAAGTCAATAACGGATGTACTATGGTGACCATATTTCTGGGAGCAAAGTCCGGGACAAAAAGTGAACATTTTTTAAAGTGAACAAAATTAGACTTTTCTATTATTTTTATCAAGTACAGTAGACGCTCGATTTAGTGAATCTCGAAATAGTGAACTATCCACAATAGTGAACACACAAAATTTTATATAAGATCGTATTTTGTATAAAAATGTCGCGCAACCATTTTACATAGCTTGAGAGCTCTGAGGAATTGTTTCTGTTTTTTTTTGTTTAAACCTGAGCGAAAGCTTTGTTTAGTGCTTAATTAATTTTAAAAACATTCACATCGAACGAAATGTGCGTTTTGGATCAAATTTTCTCTTAGAAAGCCTCAGAAAACTCCCGCTCGAAAAAGCGAACAATCTCTAAACAGTGAACAGGCCTGGTTTTTATTTGGTACTTCACTATATCGAGCGTCTACTGCAATATCTAAAATTCCACAAAGGTTGAGAAATTTTTTTTGGTATTAAACAATTCGTGATTTTTGTACATTCTAAATTTTTATATTCGAAATTTTGTGCATTCGAGATTCCTATCATTTGGATCTTGCCCATTCCGGATTTTGGAATTCGGGATTTTGTACTCTTCCCTTTTACTAAACTCGTTCAGTACGAAAGTACATATATAATTACCAGAGATAGGATTTTGATAATTTTGCCCTTTTTTGTGCATTATCGTATGAAAGTATCGACTTTATACAAACATGTTTTATGTGCTCCTGATTCCCAAAATATGTACCTAGGTACATACACTAGTCAACAAAATTAAAGGAACAAATTTTTTTTCAATTTTTTTAAGCGTTTTTTGAAGAGCTGTATCTTTGTGACGAGTGGTCGTATTGAGTTGAAATAAAAAGTATTATGTTTTTTGTTTCGAGATTTGTTTGCAAAAAAATTTTTTTGTAGTACCGTTACTGCGTTATTGCAAAAAATGAGACGAGTTAACAAAATTATTTTTTTTTTATTTTTTTTTGAAGGTCCTCATTTCTATGGGTAAATTTTTTGAGTCAATTAAATGTCATGATCAGATACCTTGTTAATTCAGCTTGAATTCATTTTTTTTTTATTGTCGTACGATTTTTTTTGACATGGTTTATCTGACTTTGAATGAAAAAAGATACTTTTAGCCTTGATTACCAATATCTCAGCAAATAATGACGTTATAAAAAATTCAAAGACAGTTTTGGAAATTTGAGAAAGCGTTTTACAAGATTTTTTTTAAGATTTTTTAGAAACTATTTTTTTTACCCTTCACCGTTAGTTTAAAAAAAGTACTAAAAACCGACGTTTTGTGGTCTTTTCGTAAATCTTTTTTTTCTTTGCAAATATTGATTGCATGGCTTGCGTTGGTATGCAAATTTATAGACTTTTAAATCATTAATATTCTCGTAAATTTTCAAATTGATTCATCGAACCGTTTTTCCTCACTAAAACTTCAAAGTCTTACAAACCAGGTAAAGGAACAAATTGTGTTGTTCCTAAACAATGCGTAGTCGTCATCAAAATGACAAGAAAACCGCAATTCCAGTGGATTTTTTTCACAGTTTTGCATTAGTTAGATACTTTTTTGAATTGAAATGAAATAATCTTGTAAAACGCTTTCTCAAATTTCCAAAACTGTCTTTGAATTTTTTATAACGTCATTATTTGCTGAGATATTGGTAATCAAGGCTAAAAGTATCTTTTTTCATTCAAACCATGTCAAAAAAAAATCGTACGACAATAAAAAAAAAATGAATTCAAGCTGAATTAACAAGGTATCTGATCATGACATTTAATTGACTCAAAAAAATTTACCCATAGAAATGAGGACCTTCAAAAAAAAAAATAATTTTGTTAACTCGTCTCATTTTTTGCAATAACGCAGTAACGGTACTACAAAAAAAATTTTGCAAACAAATCTCAAAACAAAAAATATAAAGCTGTAAAATACTTTTTATTTCAACTCAATACGACCACTCGTCACAAAGATACAGCTCTTCAAAAAACGCTAAAAAAAAATTGAAAAAAAATTTGTTCCTTTAATTTTGTTGACTAGTGTATTAGGAAAATTAGAGTAAAAACTCCGACAAAGCTGAAGTTTGGTGGAGAGGTTATCGTGTATGGTCCTGAAACGGCTTTAAGTCTAGAAATAGCCTATTGAATAGACCGGAAAATGAGGGGTATAAAGGAACAATTACGTGCAAGGGTTTTTATTAATGAATATGTTTGTTTGGCCCATAAACATGCCTAAACAGGAAATGCTACTAAATTCACCCATGCGTTTCTGAGAGAATGGTCACACTGGCCACTTTTCAATATTTTTGGTGTAACTTGAAAACTAAGCCAAATTTAACAATTTTACACAAAATACTTTTTGCTCAAAATTAAATTTTCTATTGGAATGGGTAGTTCAAAAAATTTTACGAAAAAATTTAAGCAGGAAAAGTTAACAAAATCCAACCTAAAAAAAAACAAAAAATCAAGCATATCTAAATTTTTTAATAAATTGTGCATAACTTTTTTTGAAGCAAAGATAGGGTCAAGACATGCAGAGACGAAATAAAGTAGAGACTAAAGGCCCTAATATGGCATGTTCAAAAATTAATATTTGTTCAAAATTGATGGAGATATTCCCATTCAAACCTTATCATTTCTTATAATTTTTCGTAGTTTTGGCCCGAAAGTCCCTTTTTCGGTACAATATGGCAAATTTCACTTTCGTAAAAATGTTCGAAATCAAATTTTTGTGATAATATGACATTAGAACTATAGAGAATTTATAAAAAGGATGTAAGTTCGCAATTTCGTTTTCGGCTGTTTTTAAATGCTTTCAGACCTACAGACCGAACGGCTGGTCCGATTAACATAAGATTTGGTACTAGGTGCTAGGAACGTTAAATTTGTCATAAAGTACCAAAAAATAGGCTTTCGGGCAAAAACTGCGAAAAATTATAAAAAATGGTAAAGTTTGAATGACTATATCTCTGTAAATTTTCGAATAATATGGCTTTTTTAATATGTTATATTAAAGCCGTAAGACTCCAGTTTACTTTGTTCATGCATGTCTTGAGCGTATCTTTGCTCCGAAAAAAATTGGGTGCAATTTAGGAAAAAAAATTTGATTTTTCAATTTTTTTTTATGTTGGTTTCTGTTTCCTGCTTAATTTTTTTAAAGAAATTTTCCAAACAATCCATTTCGATAGAAAATTTAATTTTGAACAAAAAGTATTAGATGTAAAATTGTCAAATTCCGCTTAGTTTTCGAGTTATACCAAAAATACTGAAAAGTGGCCAGTGTGACCATTCTCTCAGAAACGCATGGGTGAATTTAGTAGCATTTTCGGTTTAAAGCATGTTTATGAGCCAAACAAACATATTCAATAATAAAAACCCTTGCACGTAATTGTTCCTTTTTAAAAGGTCTATTCAATAGGCTAAACGAAGAAGAAAGAATTGCCTTTGTTTTTTGCATGCTAGGACATTTGCGTAAAATCTGCCAAAAAATTCACAGCCTATAGGTTGGAAGTAGACAAGAAAAAAATCCTATGGGAGGGGGGGGGGGGGTTATATCTCTCCCAGCTTGGACAGGAGTGGTCATTTTATAATAAAAAATACATAAAATAGAAAAAAAAATATAATTGAAAAACAACGGAAACACTAACAGTATTATTTGGTTGGTTTTTGGAAAGCCAGATGCGCATTCAAAATGAGTTTTTTGATGAATAGTTTTCTCAAAAAATTGTTTACAACTCAACATTTTGAAGAAAAACTATTTTTGTTTCTAAAATTTTAAGTGAAAACAACTTTTGCTGAAATTTTTTATCAAAAGAACGTTATTTGCAAATAAACTATAAAAATTGACTTCTTACTTACTAAGATCCTTTTGGACCTGTTATGACCCCTTGCGGGGCATAGGGCCTCCACTACTCCTCTCCTACGCGTCATCGTGTACGGTTTCTGGAAATAATGTACCTCAGCTCTCTCCAGTTGTGCTGACTCCTCTTTGACAGTTCTTCGCCAAGTATTTCTAGGTCAGCCAGCACTTCTGCCCCGCTTCGTGAGAGGATTCGATTTCATCGCTTGACCCGCAATGAACTCGTGGCCTTTTCGGAAGCTTATGACAGTGGACACTGCCAATTACGTTTTCTTATTATAGAGTCGATGGTTTCCTGACCTGTGCTCGCAAGAAGTTCATCATTGGAGATACGGTTAGGCCAGAAAATCTACAAGATATTTTGCAAACATCTATTCATGAATGTTTGCAGCTTTCTTGTGAGAGCGGGTGTTAATTTCCAAGTGCTGCATCCATAAAGGAGCACGGGATTCAACATTGGAGCGGAAGTGTCGTAGCTTATTCTAAAGGCTTATAGAGTTGTTTCTCCATATTTTGGGCAGCATTCCGAACGCAGCCTTTGCTTTCCCGATGCGGCTGATTATTATCTAGTTCGATCCCGCCATCAGTAGATACTTACTGACTTACTTAATTAAGGTGGAGCTACAGCCCGGGGTGGATCAGGGCCTCAACCAACAAGCTTCTTCCAACCGGCTCGGTTTCTAGATAGCTGTCTCCAGTTTCCCACGCCAAGTTGGTTGAGGTCCTCTTCCACTTACGTGCTGCGCTGTCCCGCATGGTTTAGCATTGCTGTCCATTCGCTCTAGGTGACCCAGCTATCTCAGTCGTTGGCTTTTCACTTTTGTGTTTTGTGGCTAGGTCGTTGTCTCTGTACAGCCCGTATAGTTCGTTGTTGTATCTTTTTCTCCACTCCATGCTCGGTCGGCATCAAGCGTATCTTCGAGGTGGTCTAGGCGTACAGAAGGCAACGTACGCAGTTTTCACACTGCGTAAGGTCTCCTTTCCTTGGGAGCTTGAAAATTATTCCCTCTTTACTTTGATCAGGAAAACTCTGTTTCCCAAGCTCTCTCAATAAGTGGGTGCAGGAGCTAACTCGATGTATTTGGCGCTGCACGTCACGTAGGAAATCTACGGGAATACGGTCAAGTCCAACCACTTTGTTGTTCTTCAGTGCATTGACTGTGGTTAAGATTTCTCATCTATAGGGGATACAGTGCGTATTCGGGAATTTGTTACTACGGACGTCATTTGCATATTGAGTTCCTTTATGGCTTTCCAAAAAGCTACATAATTTTTTTTATTCATTTTGAAAATATGTAACAGGAAAACGTCGACTAAGAGTGAAAAACAGCTAACTCCTATTTTGCATTTTTACACAACAATACTCGGAATAAAGTATTTGTTTTATTTGAATAAAGCCAAAAATACACAGACGGTCTTATTTATAAACTTGTTTTAGCGAAGGAGTGAAGTTATTCCGACTTTGCAACGCCTTTAATCCTAAACAGCCTCATTTATAAACTCATTTTAGCGACGGAGTAAAGTTATTCCGACCTTACAACAGTACTAATCCTAAAATTTGTATTTATAAAAAAAATACACGAGGAATAGAAGAGGAGTAAGCTAAAACTAGTTCATAGGAGGTTTAAAGCCGTAGTAAAGCCGTTTTAGTATTTAATTGCCATTTTGACGTGACATCCTGTGAAATTTACGAAAAGGAGTGTAAACGAAATTTTTTATAACTTTATTTATTTATTAACTTATCCATTTATGAATTCCTTTACCAAAATTCCACCAATAATAATTCATTGAAATGAGTAATTATGGAAATCAGCCAAGGGTTTGTTTACGTTTTTGATAACCAGAGTCTTAGATTGGTCATTATTTTGACATAAGGAGGGTGTAACTAAACCGGCTCAGAAAAAAATTTATAAATAACGATTTGTTTGACGTGGCGTAAAGATGGAGTAAGTGCTTCGACTTAATTTAACTATTCCCAGGTTGAACCGAGTATTGGTGAAATCTAATAAATAAGGCTGAAAAAGTTTATCAAAAGAAAACAGGAGGAATGAGGAATAGAGGAGGATTAAGCTAAAACTGATTCATATGAGGTTTAAAGCCATATTAAAACCGTTTTAGTATCTAAATGTCATTTTGACATGACATTGAATAATTTTCAAAAAATTAATGAATTCATATTATTGCTCATAAAATTCTATACAAAAAATATTATAGCACTTTTTGCCGTAGGAGCAACAGATTTTGAAAAAAAAAACGTTATAATAAGAACATTTTACTGTAATGATATTTTTTTCATCATCCTGCTTGGGCAAAATTGGTTATGAGCGCGTTTGTGGACGTTCTCTCAAAATCTGTTGCTCCTACGAAAAACAATGTCATAATCTATTTTGTGTAGAATTTTATGAGCAATAATATGGATATTCATGCAACAGCGTAAAGTCGTCGTAAAGATTGTAAAGTTTAAAACTTCATAATTCTGACGCAATTTGTATGGAAAATTTGACAGATTTAAGAAGTTTAAAACTTTACAACGTTTACGACAATTTTACGCTGTTGCTTGAATACCCTTAATATAAATTTATTAATTTTTTGAAAAAAATTACATTTGCTGAGATATTAAAAAAAAAACTCTAATTTTCCCTTTTACAGTACAAACTTAAAAGTGTAACTTTGACACACTATAACTCCAAAATAAATAAACTTACAGAATTTGTTAGTAGCTCATTTTTTAGTTAATTTTATCTTAATGTTATTCTATCATGATTTTGTTGTCAAAGGAAATTTAAACGAAATGTTGAATAAAATCCAAATCACTTTCTTTTTCAATATGGCGGCCTTCCCCCTATCCCAGGCACCCCAAAAACTTGGTTTTATAATGAGGAGATGTAGCAAAATACAAATGAAACAAAAAATTTTGCAATTTTAATAAATTTTTTTGAAAAAATTTGCTCCATCATAAGCAATTTCGATTGCAAGTCATATCGGTACTTAATACATTCAAATTATTTTATATAGAAAAATAAGGATAGATAGTTATTATGTTGAACTGATGCCAGAATAACACAATAACTTCTTTTAAATGCGATACGAATCCTGAGAGAAAAAAGGTTGGGTCTGCTTAATGCAAGCAGTTACAAAAGTTAAAAATACAAAAAAATTAGAAAAGAAAAAAAAAGAATGTAAAAAGAAAACGAATTGAAATTTAAAATAGGACCATGCAAAAGCAGATCTCTAGTAAAAAGTCAAATAAAAAATAGTAAAACATTGAAATGGACTAGCATGCTAAGGCATTTGTTAAGTTCGTTAAGTTTGTAGTTTCAGTTTCTCTATGTAGTAATTAATTAAACTTTTCTAGCTTTACTAAATAATTTCAACTAATTATAGGAGGAACAACAAAGAAGTTTTTTCTGTGTGATCTTGCTATGATTGTAGTCAAAAATATTTAAATAAGAATTTACTTCCCTCAACATTCTAGTAACTGGTTCATGACATAATCAGTTCTGTGAGGTGCTTTATGAAATTTGGGTACTGATCTAAGAGAATATGAGTTGGTGTTAATACTCATTACCTCAAGGAGGGCAGAAGAACACCAGACAAAATTTGATGAACAAAAATCACATCAGCTACTTCACGACGCTTTTCGAGGGATTGAAAGTTAATGAGCCGCAACCGATCATGATATGGGTGCAAGTTGTAGCTGTCAACCCATGGGAGTCCTCTAAGAGCAAAACGGAGGAATCTACGCTGAATTGCCTCTATTCTATTGATGTGCACAAGGTGGTAAGGGGACCATATTTGACTAGCATATTCAAGTAAAGGTCGTACAAAGGTTATATAAAGAGATTTCGTTTCGTAGGGATCTGAGAACTCCTTAGACCAACGCTATGTTGTCATAATGGGATCTGAAATTGAGTTCTGTATCACAAATATGTAACACCTAAGTCTTGAATTGTTGTTACTCTGGAAACGAGATCTACATTAATATAGTAGTCCCGTTGTGGTAGGCGAGATCGTTTGCGGTAATATGTGATGGCTTGGCATTTACCGACATTAAGTTCTAAATTATTTTTTTGACACCAAACAAAAAATTTATTCAGGTCGTTCTGAAGAGGTATAGTATCGTTAGGTGAAGAGATTACCCTAAAGATTTTCATGTCATCCTCGTAGGTAGAAAGCTCCGAGTGCTCAATCACAGATTCCACATCATTAATTGTTAGAATAAAAATTATTGGTTCATGATCTACTGACGTATGAAAAAAGTATGTTAATCTTTTTTGTGTAGAATTACATAATTTGTACCTTCACATTTTTTCAAAAAAAAAGATAGTTTTTGAGAAATTAAGAAAAAACTGAATCTTACACGACCCTTTATCCCCCCCTAAAAAATTTTGCCTGGTCCAAACTTACTCTCCAGCAAAAATCAGGTTTGTCGGAATTTTTTCGAAGTTAAAGTCTAATTTGTTCCTGGGCTAATCATTGATTTTCCATTTTAAATTACATATTTATAAATGCTTCTACTATATGCATACAAAATGTCATCTTTGGTAATTAGATATTTTTGTCAATATTATTACTTTTATTATGTTTTAGTGTTTTCTATGGCTTAACTAATTTTTTCAAAGCTTCCCGGCATTAGGTTAAAGTTTAGATATTCACCCCGATTACAGAATCCGACGGTTGAGCTGCGGAGGGAATCAAAATTTATTTTGACATTTTTACTATGATCCAAATTTCAAAATTGAGTCTGACTCCCTCCGCAGTTCATTAATCGGATTCTGTAATCGGGGTGATTACTTTTCAATAAATCTCTTATCAGTTTATATTCAAACTTGCAATATTCAAAATTTAGATAATGTGTTGAAACAGTATGATTACCAAAGCTAAAAAAGGACTTTTTAACATTTAAAAAGAGTTTATCTTCATGTTTGATTGCAGTAGTTGAGAAATGGCATTTAAAAAATGACGTATAGGAATAGATAAAAGAAAATGACGCCTGAAAACCTACTATATCGACTCGTCAGGGTGCCATCTACAGAAAATTTATGAAAAATACTTTTTTGCAGGTGTATAAAAATCGATGCGTGGGACTTCTTCTGGGTATAGAAAAATAGCTTTACATTGTCTATTTGTCTGATGTATATTTAAAACCCTTAATATATATGTACATAAGAAACACTGAATATGATGAAAATTAACTAAAATTACTTAATAATAATATGGATATACGGATATGGATACTTCTACTATTCACTTTAAGTCTAAGAAACTGAGGAAAAAAGACACCCCCTCCCATTTACGACCACCCTCTTTCAAAACCCTCTTCCTTTAAAACCCCCTCCAGCCATGTTCTCCTCTCAACAATGATCTCATTAGAGCCCGAGAAAATTATAGTCAACAAATACTGAAGAAAAATACCACAGCCATGACGCAGTCAACTATAGCCCCTCCCCCCACCAGTCATGAGCTCCCAAGCACTTCTTTAAATTGCATAAATATCAAGAATGACGCGACGCTCGGTACAAAAAGACCAGTAGAGATATTAAATTTGAGCTTTTTTTAAAAAAAGTATTTCGAGTCAAGACAACCAATAAAGCTGTCCAAACATCAATACCGTATATCGACAGTCTTAGCTTAAATTTGGTACCCCAATAATTCTTATGCAACCTTTTTTTTGTTTACAAAATCTACCGGTTGGTTTCCTGTTTTTCAAAAGCTACGATGAGATAATACCTAAACTTGCAGTCGCATCCCGGACTTAGTCATGAAGTTAGTCAGCAAATAGAACAGTTTCAAGCCTATCGAAATAACAAGCAACCTATAGTAATTGCCTTGTTTGGTTAATTGCTGAAGAAACAAGGATCTTCTGTAAGTTACGCGAATTGGGATGCTGATGTGGACATTGTTTGTACCGCAACTCATTTTCAGAACGTGTTCATACCACTGTGATAGAAGACGACGTTGATCTTCTGATTTTGCTTTTTTACCATGGGATCAACATCAAACTAAATCATCGTAGTAAGATGTGGACCAACTTCAAATTCAGTGTATATTATCCTTAAAATGTAATCTCTATTAGGTCATGAAAGTCGCAACTTGCTTCTATTTCTTTTTGCTTTCACGGGCCGCGATATCACAACCAGAATCTTTTCAGGCAGATAATGGGGCTTGTATGCGTATGCACAAAATAACTTCAATTACTTATATGTGTACTCAATATTACTTAATACAACTCTAATTTTTTCGAGAGTTATTTCTGAATACTGTTACTATTTTTTTTTAAATTTATAAATAAATAATAAATTAATACATTTACCAAGAATATAATTTGTTCTTTAATTTCAAATAAACTTTTTCTTTTTGGGTTCTCCGAAAACTTTATGGCCTATATTTTTCAGGGCTAGCAAAGCTATTTAATGAAAGAATTTTAAGAAACGGTTCAAGCCCTAGAATATATGTGTGTATGAAAGCGTGCCAAAAGCGTACAATAGGCTTATTTATGTATTTATGTCCTCATTTTCTAGGACCATTACTGAAGATTGGTCTTGATTATCATTTGCTGGGAGGAGGACATGGCTTGGGGGGTCGTGAATAGGGTGTATTTCGTTTTCTTTTCTTTTTGTCATCAGTTTTTTTTATGGGAAAATTAAGATTTGAGAGCAGATGGGTCATAACTGGGAGGGGGTCGTGACAGAAGATACCATGACTGGGGTATTTCATGATCAACTATCCGCAATTGATAAAACAGTTAAAATCACTGCGTAATGGATATAAAAACAACTAAAAACAGCACCCCAGTAAATCCACCATTTTGATCAGTTTTTGGGAGTGTTCCCACGGTCAGATTTTGTCCGATTTTGGATATATTGTTTAGTAATGGTAACAGATGAAAAATCATTTAAAAAAGCTTCTGTTGCTATTTTGCCCATGTTCAAGGTATTTTTAGCTTAGTTTGCCTGGACTGAATAAATACATTTCTTTTCTCTTGTGATTTAACGTATATTTAGATAAAATATATTATTTTTATGGTAGATATGGTATATATGTTAATAAATGTATGGGGGGGTCATTAATGAGGGGGTTCATAAATGGGGAGTGTTTCTTTCCATACTCGTGAAGATTGGTCGCGTCTATCATATTCTCTAGGGCTCTGAAGGGAGTGGGGGGGTCATAAATGGGGAAGGGTCATGACTGGGGGAGGGGGTAATGACTCGGGAATGTCATAGCGGATCCACCAGTGATAATTAAACATAATAAAAAAAAATCACAGCGTAGTAAAAATAACAACCAAAAACAACGAACCAGTAAATCCGCCATTTTGAAAACCGTTTTTCGGGGTGTTCCCATGGAGGGATTTTGTCCGATTTCGGATATGTATTTCAGTATTTCCACTGATCATAAATTAATTTAAAAAGCTTCTGTTGCAATTTTGCCCATGTTAAATCATATATTGCCTGGACTATTAACAAAAATTACACATTTTTCTACTCAGTAACAGTTGTTTTTTAGCCGTATTTTTCCTCTGGAACATCCTGACAAAAAAGTGCACATGATTTTTTTAAATTGACATGGAATTGACTTTACTCGAAAAATAATCTTCTGGCATTATAATTTAAATATGATTTCTGGCCTATGACCGCCACGGCTGGCTCGGACGTAGTCTAATGAATCCAATTTTCGATGACTTTTTCCAACATATGTGGCCGTATATCGGCAATAACGAGGCGAATGTTGTCCTGCAGGTGGTCAATCGTTTCGGGCTTATCCACGTAGACTAGCGACTTCACATATCCCCACAGAAAATAATCAAGCGGCGTTAAATCGCACAATCTTGGAGGCAAATTCACGGGTCCGTAACGTGAAACTATGTGTTTACCAAACGTTTCCTTCAATAAATTAATTGTGGCATGAGCTGTGTGGCATGTTCCGCCGTCTTGTTGAAACCACAGCTCCTGCACATCATAGTTGTTCAATTGATGAACGAAAATGTCAGTAATCATGGCTCTATAGCGGTCTCCATTGACTGAAACGTTCTTGCCAGCATCGTTTTTTAAGATGTACGGACCAATTATTCCACCAACCCATAAAGCACACCAAACAGTCATTTTTTGTGGATGTAACGGTGTCTCAACATACACTTGAGGACAATCATCACTCCAAATACAGCAATTTTGTTTGTTGACGTATCCATTGAACCCATAGTGAGCTTCATGGCTACACAAAATTCGCTTAAGAAATTTGGGATCAACGGCAATCTTGTTTTTGGCCCATTTGGCACAATTTGGAAGCGTAATTCAGTGAGGCGTCAGAAATTTGGGATCAACGGCAATCTTATTTTGGGCCCATTTTGCACAATTTGGAAGCGTTGTTCAGTGAGGCATCAGTCTATTCATGTTGAAATGCCAAATCAAACTAAAAATAAATCAATTGACATTTGACAAAATGGCCGCCAGTTAAAATAGTATTGCCAACTTAAAGTTCTATACCTAAAAAAAAACCGCTTTAGTTAATTAACCCCTACAGGGAGTATATTGGATGAAAATAAAAATCTGAAAAAAATGGGACTTTTTTTCTTCATTTAGAGCCGACTTAGGCCCATCCCAGATGACAACTTTTTTTAAGTTAGAGTAAATATTGTCTTGAATTTAACTGTTTGTCTGTTGTGTGACAGCTAATATACTTTCTGTTTGATGACTCAAAAATATGGAGACAAAAACTTCAAAATTGAATAGAATCATCTGTGAATCCTTGAGACCTGAGTGAAACAAATGAAAAACGATATTGGTTTCATAAATAGAACACAATCTGTATCTACATATGTATGTATGTACATATACATAAATAAAATCTCAAAAACAAACCATTAGATTGAGCTGAAACTTACGCAATATACATTCATATCACTCATTTGCCACAAGACCGGTCATACATAACCCAAATATTGACAATTTTGAACTAAGTATGTATATCATTGTAATTGTGATTTTTGTTTCTTTTTGTTGTACATCATACATGGTCACAGTACACATATTAAAGGTAATATCATTATAGTTTTGATTTTTGCTCAGTTTTGCGCATATATCAAAATTTGTGTCAAATATGTCAATATTTGTTGTTATTTTACGTGTGTTTTTGTCATCACGCTCACATCCATTTTCTATTTCTAACAATCTCAATTTGAGTTTGTTGTTGTTATTACGTGAGTTTTTGTCATCACGTTCACAGCCATTTTTATTTTCGACCCTTTCAGTTTCGACAACGTGTGCAGTATGATACCTTAGATTTAATATAATACCATCGATATCTCTTCTCAATATCAAATAAGAGCGAATTTTTGTTTTCACTGCAGTCGTTTTTTCAAATACTTTTTACGAAAACGAAATTTTCAATTGCATTTAACTCGAAACAGCTAATTTTGTTTCATGAAGGTTTTTACTAAATGGTCGATATGTGTTGTTAAGTCAGAAGTGCACCATAAATAAAAAGTTTATAAGTTTTCCAATAGAAAATTGGCAAAATCCCTGAAACTAACAATCCGATTGGGGAAAACTCAAGACTTTTAAAGTGATGGTGCTAGGCATAAAAACTTAAAAATGTGTTCTACTAAACATCTAATTTTGAATTCTTTTCCCAACACGTATTTGGAATTTTTCATATTAAAAATATTTTCCGGCGCCATAGATTCAGTCAGTTAGTCAGTCAGTTAGTCAGTCAGTTAGTCAGTCAATAAGTCATTCAGTGAATCAGTGATCATGGTAAATATATAATTTAATAATAGATTATTATAAACTATAACTTTATTTGAAATACCGTTCTTTTTTGTCAATAAAAATCTATTCGGCTTTTATTGAAATAGTACACTGTGGCGTATGCGTACTATTACTCAAAACTAAAAGAAAGGCATATCGTTGCAAGTAGAAGATTAGATATGGTTTTAAATGGATCAAATACATACAAAAATATAGGGTTAAAATGGTGATGGTATATATATATATCATCTACATTCTATACATATATGTACATTCATCGAGCTTGTCAGGTTGGATCGGAAGAAGAGGCCCCACGGAAAAGCCTACTAGATCACCATATTTATAACTCCTCAAGATTTGTATGCATGATGAGGATTCATGAGGAATTATGTTAATGCAAGGGGAAATAGGATCTTGTGAACAACTGAAAGAATGGATTGAAATCGTTTCAGTCAAATTATATGAAAATTTGTCATAAGCATAAATTAATGTGCAGGAGATACAATCCTTATATGGATCATATATCGAAAATTTGTATTTTAAATAAAAAAAAGATTAAGAAATAATTTTAATAAAAAGAAAAATGACTTTTAATAATTCTAAATAATGGTGCTTTCTTATGTTAAGAGTGTTCCGAACTGAACAAGTCCAGTCATTTGCTAACTTTTTTTTGCATATAACGGGTGATTTTTTAAGAGGTTTAGAACTTTAAAAACACAAAAAATTCGAAAAAATGAATGAAATATTTATTTGAATCGATAGTTTGAACCTTGCAATTTAATGTTTAAAGATAATTTCATGCAAATGTTGACCGCGGCTGCGTCTCAGGTAGCCCATCCGCTGAGTCCAATTTTGGCATACTCTTTCACACATATCGGCCGGTATCTCACGAATGAATGCATGGATGTTGGCTTCCAGTGCGTCAATCGAAGCGGGCTTGTCCCTATAGACATTAGCCTTGACATACCCCCACAAAAAATAATCTAATGGTGTCAAATCGCACGATCTAGGCGGCCAATTGACCGGCCCGAAACGTGAAATTAACTGTTCACCAAACTCGCCTCGCAATTGCGCCATTGTTTCGCGTGCTGTGTGGCATGTGGCACCGTCTTGTTGAAACCACATATCATGCAAGTCAAGAACTTCCATTTCGGGCAAAAAAAAGTTTGTTATCATCGCTCGGTGGCGTTCACCATTGACAGTAACGCTGCCGAATCGACATTTCGCGGTCTTCTGTCACACTAGCTGATACGGCCGCAATATTTTCTTCACTACGCACAGTACGTAAACGTGTTGGTGGTTTAATGTCCAACAAAGTAAATTTGGAGCGAAATTTGGTCACAATCTTCCGAATAGACTGCTCAGAAGGTCGAGAATGCCGACCATAAAATGGAAGCAGCGCGCGATGAACATTTCGAACCGAGCACGAATTTTGATAGTAAAATTCAATAATTTGCAAGCGTTGTTCATTTGTAAGACGATCCATGGTTAAATTGCAAACCAAACTGAAGCTGTTTGACAGTGACACAAGGTACTAAACACACGTCAGCTGTCAAAACCAGTGTTGCCAAAACCAAACCAGCTAAAAAATCACCCGTTATAAGACCGGCTTTTTTCACTTTCATCAGATACTTTGTTTTATAAAACTTTGCATTTTCACTAACTGGCGTATTATTGTACTAAAAAGAAATTCTAACAATAATTGTTCTTAACTCCCAAATTTACATAAATGTTCTGTGAAAAAGTGACTTTTAAAAATTAAAAATTTCAATATCAAATGATACAATTATGATTGAAAATCGTGAAAAATATATTGAATTTATATCCACTGCCAACAAAAAATTCAAAAAAATACCGTTAGATATAATAAATTGACTGTCAAAAATGCGTTTTTTTCAAAATTCACAAGCATTTTTATTTTGCATTATTAAAATTTTTATTAGGTACAAAATTAAAAATTTTCTCCAATAATGGCATAATACAAATATGGAACTTTATGTTATTAAACATTGTTTTGCAAAAAATGCTATAGTGTAAGCTACATTTCCTTTGAAAAACAGCCATTTCCTCGTTTTGTTAGAGGCTTTTACTTAAATCTAGTGCACAAAATTAAAAATTTTCAATGATTTCCTAGAGAATAAGTTTATCTTTCTTATATTTCTTTTCTTTTCTTGTAATTTTATTATTTTTAAGTAGCACGTATTTTGTATTTCTATTAAAAAATAACTTTTTTATTTTCTTGACTCCAACAAGTAGTATGCATCGACGCAGCACCGCACAGTGGTCCGTTTGTTGAATTTTGGCGACAAAAATATTTCCCATGCCAAATCTTAATACAAATTAATGAAATTTGGTGCTCTTAAGGATTTGGGGATGCTTAAGTCGATGGTACTGCCTATTTTTTTTCTACTTCAAACAGGGGCTCCACAATTCAGGTCTGAACATGGTCCCTATAATTTCAACATTTAAAAAAAGTATTGTTGAAGGCAGGAACTGAGTCAAGTTTATGTTTGAAATGTTTGTAAATATGTGCCTGCAAGTATACTTCTATATTAGCCCTGTTTTTAGTGCATTTTTATCTTCGCTAAGAAAAAAGTAGAATGTTATATACAACAACAATACGGAGTTATACCAAATTGTTGTTGTATTTAATATGCTACTTTTCTCTAAGTGAAGATAAAAATGCACTAAAAAACAGGGTTATTAATATGAATAAAATACTGATTCGTACAAAATTTTAAGAGTTAATGTTAAATAATTCAAGTTAAAAGTTCAAGAGAGCTCATTATGGAGTTGAGCTCACTTGAACTTTTAACTTGAATTATAAATATTCAGTCACTCCACTTAAACAGAAGAATTTCTTTTCAAATTTGCTTCATATTCGTTTGTTAATATAAAATGTTGATAAATTTTTCCAAGAGATTTTAATTAATTTAAGTGCAAGCTTTTTTTTTTAATTTTTTTGTATTGAAAATTATTTTTAGACCTTATCTGATCGAATCTGAAAGAAATTTGATAATTTTGACTGCTGGAAGTTGTGAATCAAATTGTAGGGCAATTATTAAAAAAATCAAAAATAATCTAAAGCAAAAGTTTTAATAATGTTGATATTTTCTCGGATAGCATTAATTGAATCCGATATCAGGCTAAGAATTTTGATAGTTGACATTTAGAAAAACCATTATTTTTTTAATACATATAAAAATATTTCAATTACTTCATAAACAATAATGTTAGTTTAACGGTTTTCCAACTGTCAAATATAAGAATTCTTCGCCTGATGGCAGATTTGAATAATGCAACCTTTTCTCTGGTATCAACATTATTAGAATTATTACTTCAGATTATTTTTGACATTTCGAGTTTTTGAGTAGTTGACCTCTCAAATTTGATTGGCAACTTCCAGCAGTCAAAGTTGTCAAATTTCTTTCAGATTCGATCAGATTAAATCTTTAAATAATTTCAAAAACATTTTTTTTTAATTAGCACTAAAATTAGTTCTAATACCTTGGGAACATTTCTCAACATTTTGGACTATCTATTTTAAATTTTGTACAAATCAGGTAATTTTTATGTGAAAGTACACATTCAGGCCAAAGGCATAACCAGGATTTCGATCAGGGGGGGGGGGGGGCAGACTCATTCAAAATTTCAAAAACTTGGTTTCTATTCTAATACTACAGTGCTAAGAAGAGAAAACGTACCTACATTAGGGTGGTCGTTATATGGGTTGTTTTGAGTCTTTATATGTGGTATTAAGTTTATTTGATAAACAGTTTTGGCAAAAAATTGTTTCAAGCTCAACATTTTGAAAAAAAAACTAATTGTTTGTATTCAAAATTTTAAGTTTGAAAACAGTTTTTGCTGAATTTGTTTATTCAAAGAACTTTATTTGAAAATATAGATGGACTTCTGGCTTTCCAAACAACTACAATTACTGTAAGTATTGCCGTCGTTTTTTTAAATATTTTTTTCTATTTAATGCAATTATATCATTAAATTGCCCTTACCGTCCAAGGGGGGAGATACTATCCCCTCCCGTAACACTTTTTTCTTGTCTACTTCCCACCTACATGCTCTGAGTTTTTGGCAGATTTTACGCGAACTTCTTAGTATGTAAAAAATAAGGAAGCGACATTTAATTTACGAACCAATTAAATGAAAATAAAAATCTGAAAAAAAATGGGTATTTTTTTTCCTCATTTAGAGCCGATTTAGGTCTATCCGATTTTTATTAGCGACCACCCTTATCTACATATATTTCTGGAATTTTAAGACATACATGTATGAGTATATACTAGCAATTAATTTACTTTCTAAGGTTATTTGCCAGATCTTCAAGTGGTAGATATGGTGGTACCGCCTTTTTTCTTAAAAAAAAGCAGATGCGTGCATTTTTTTTAAAACAACGACATTTTTCTCAAACATTATTAACCTATTTAAAGTCAAGATATAGCGGTTTTATTTTTTATCAATAAAATAATAAATAAGTTGCCAAACTGGCTTGAATCAAAGTATCCAAAAATGTAGATGGGTCAATATTTCAAAATATTAAAATTTCAGTCTCCTTCATTTTTGAACCGAAGTACAAAATTTTATTATAAGTTTTTTAATTGGATGGCTTGAAACAAACGGGTTCTAATATTCGCTCTAGAAAAAATAAAGTTAAAAAAAATATCATACCCGCTATCTTCATTTAAACACCCAAAATGTCATTCCCCTGACGTGTCCCCAGGCCTACTTACCAAACTGTCTGAATTTTAGCAACGAAACTAAAAACGATACAAAAAAATCTAATGATGCAGTCTTTTTAATAACATATGCATCCCTACTAAAAAATAGTTAAATGATTTTTAGTTGCTTTATTTTTTTAAATAGGAGCTATTAAGTAAGTGTCCCCCATAAATTGATCACTTCTATCCCACCAATGGAAATTAAAAAAAAAATATATATAGGCTCAAAATAGAAAACTGATTTTTTTGTTGTTTAACGGTACAGAATTGCTCTTTATGAAAATTGAACCGTGTGGTATAAAAATTTAAAAGTTTTACTCGTCTGTGTCGTGAAAAAAAATATAAAACATCTAATTTTCTAATAACCTTCATTTAATTCTCATAGAACACCCTTCGGAGTCATTCCCCTAACATCATTTTTTGTGTCATTCCCCTGACTTTCAAGTTTTCATTATAATGATTGATTGCGTTTTGGTAACTCTAGAAGAATCAATTTTTTTTTTTTTTTACATTTAAACATATTTACAGTATTTTTAGTAGTTTTGAATTTTTTCACATTTTCTCGGTCAAAATATCATAAAAAGATACGATTATTACTATAAAATGTTTAGTCTCGCCAAATCCTTGAATCATGAGAGCAAGTTCGTGCAACATAGTCGTGGATGCTATTTTTCATGTTAGTATTTGTTCTCTTTTTTCTTTACACTCCTCAAACCATTCGCAAAATTAAATATCCATCTAATCAACGGAGTAAAAATAAATTTTTGTCATTTTCCTGACTTAAGAAACCGTTAGATTTGATCAAATGTTGACTCCTTGTTTTAAAGTGGTTATTATAGAGTTATTAAGAGACATAATTGTTCGTCTACCAAAATAGATTCTTTTGAGCGAGGTTCCACTTTGGAGTGAAAAATATTAATGTTTTGAAATATTGACCCAGATACGTTTTTTCTTCTTAGCACGGCAGTATTAGAATAGAAATCTAATTTTAAGATTAAGAAAAAAAGACACTGATAAAATAAAAGTTCAACATCTCGAATAATTTTCTAAGGTTAAGGGTTTGTTGTTCATCAGCAAAAAATAAGTGAAATATGTTTTGATCAGGGAGGGCAAGCGCCCCCCTGCCCAACAATGCGTACGCCCTTGATTGAGGTACTTACTTTAGGACATTTAAAATATAAGCTTGACTCAGTTACTGACTTCGAAATAAATTTTTTTTTTGAACTTTTGATACCTATGAGGGAGCATATTTTGACCTGAAGTAAACAAAAATAGGAATATGTACAAAACAAAATTCAAATCGTTTCAGCGGTTTTCTTAAAAACTAATTTTTTATATATAAAATTTTAGTAACGTTTAAAAAAAAATTGGGATCGATATTTTTTGATAATATAAAAACACATTTAAAAACGTTTTTTCAAAAAAATTCAAAAACCCATTTTTGAAATATTGGGGTTTAAAATAAAAATTTGTATTTTTTTTTTTATTCAAAACTTATTATTTTTTTTTTAAATGTTGATAAGCAATATTATTGACATTTAAAAGAAGCTTTTTCGTAAAAACTTTGATTGAAATCCGTTTTACTGTTAATGAGAAAATCGAAAATCAAAAAACCTTTACTGGTAGGTACCGTTAATAACACTTCCTGGTACTTTTTTTCTTCCAAAATGAAAAACATGCCTACAATAACGCATCGATTTTTTTTACCAAAATCATTGGATCCGTTTATGAGATAAATAAGCTTTTCCTCATCCGTTGTATGGCAAGTACCGTTAGTTTTGGAGCTAAAAAAAACATTTCAATTCCCCCTCTGGAGAGTTAAAAAAAAACATAAAATTCATAATTTGAAGAAAAGTGCATAATTGGTTTAGGATGTAGATCCAGATACAAACAGACAGACAGACAGAACTGTGCCATCCACTTTTTTCGTGTTCTTTATCATCGTAATGTTATGTTTATTTGTTAGGTATCTCAAAATGTTTGTTTTGCACGAATCCAAAACTTGCCCTATTGACACCTGGTAAGTTGCTTTCCACACCTACTAGTAGTCAGCGCAGGTAGCTTACTTGTGAGATAGATTTTTTTTTCGAATTGACGTTCAATGTATTTCCCATAAGAGAAATGCAAAAGATGGTCTTATTAACATTAATTTTCCTAATAACTTTTATATGAATGGGTATTCATATTATGAGTGCAATAGAATGAAAAAACATATGAGTTTATAAATTAAACGTAAAATATATCAAAACTGATTGTTAAAACACTTTAATTTTTGTATGAAAAATGTAAACAAACCACCTCTACAACTAGAAGCAACAACAACATTGCTCTATTGAGAAAAAAGCCACACAGGGACGTAGTCAGCATTATTTAAACATGAATTGTTCTCTTTTCTTCATAAAATACACTTATTTGTTGTTAAAACGAAGTTCTACGAATATTTATTTTTTTTTGTGAATAAATTTTCTTGCTTAGTTTTATTAAAAAAAGCTTTTATTTTCGAAGGATGTTGAATTGAAAAATTTAACTCAGAATTGAAAATGTGAAGCTTTTTTGTTGTAAAATTGAGCAATGTCAAAGATAAGAAATACCTATTCAGATAGTTTTATCATTTTTTTAAACTTTTTAAAAAAATTATTTAAAAAAAACAATCTGG